>JANAVB010009999.1:3028483-3378236 GCA_029216955.1 Iris pallida
TATATAATTATATATAGATATAACATATATATATGTATATACATTATAAATTCTAAATATATTTATATGCCTATATATTTAATATAATATTATAATATATATATATATATATATATATATATATTAATATATATATGCCTATAATTTATATCTACTTACGTATCAATAGATATATATACCTATATATGCGTAAATGTTCATAACACCAATGACTCCTAAAATACGTTTTTTTCATGGACAGTGTCTATCTACACGATAATATATATTTTCCTGAGAACACTAGTAATCGATAATAAAGATATTTTATATAATTATAGCATCAACAATAAATTCCTTCAAAGTATCACAATATAATAATAATAATAATAATAATAATAATAAAATACAATAACAATAATAGGCATTGCATCTACTTAAAAATATGTCTACATGGGTGTATTTGGTCTCTCTACATGCCTACACGGGCTCTAGTTGGTTTGGGTCCAGTTCGGACTAATTGGTGCTGCCGGGTCTCCTACAAGTCAATAATATAATAAAAGTTAAATAATTAGATTATTTATAGGGTCATGTCACAATTTAGCCTGGCTTTCCTATTTAGGCATCACTATGGCTCAGCCTTCCTGGCTGGGTAATACACTAGTCAAGGCACGCCACTGCACTATCCGTGCCATAATTTCTAGTCAACTTGTACTCAATTCCTACCATGACTAAAGTTATCTACCATAATAATTAACTAATTGATATTATAAAAATCTAAAAATCACATTTAAATTCAAATAAATAATAAAATATTTCAAAATTCGGAAGAGGAGTTACCGGGACGTCTCGAGATCCCGTGGTAGTTCTACTACGGTTTTTTCGGATGAAAAGTTTCCACCAACGGCCGCCTCAAGCAAACTCCAGATGGTCGTCAGCAACCGAGTGTCGGGCAAGCAAAGCCATTGTGGAAGTAGCTGATTCTTCTCTTGAAGGGTAGTCCTTTATATAGACTATTCGCGTGGTCCAACACGAGCCAGATGTCGGTCAGAAGAAAGCTTACAAGCTAAGCCAAAGCTCCACTCCATGTTAGACGATAGTATTGCGAGTGACCGAAGGAACGTGACTCTGGACCTCATCTGCCAAAGAGATTCATAATACCTGTAAAGACACAAGAGACTCCAATATCAAGAAGTCATCAGGAGCTCTTGCTCTGAAATGATGACTCAGGATAATTAATAATAAAGAGTTAGGTGTGACACCAGCCATCACCAAGCTCGTACAATCCTGCTACGTATTCAGGCTTCTGTTCAAAGTATCCCGAGCTTCACTCAAGTTCGGGACACATTGAAGGGGGTCTTATAGAGGCATAAAAAATCTCAGCTGATGACATCCCTTCGCTACAGAGGAGATGATACAAAGGCTCACCCCAAGTACTAAAAAGACAAAACAAAGGATATGAAAAGAAGTCCCTTATGTGTCACGTCTACCAAAGTCTTGTACAAACACATCGAGACTACACAAAAAGGACTAATTATGTTCGTCTACAAAGGATCTGGTACAGATTCAATGAGCCTAGAAGGGTCTACAAGGGATTTGGTCTTCGTCAAAGCGCAGCCCTTCTTCTTCATGCCAGAAGATTGACCTCCATCGAGGCATATTCTGACCTTTTTTATGGGCGCAAGCCTCCCAGAAGCATATCAGCCACTCGGCTAAAGCAAGCAGCTTCCTGAAGCAGTCATTGGTGAGCCTTCAAAGAGTGCAGCAGGTCTTCAGGACCTTGAAAATCCCTCAGACGTCACCCAGAGTTGAACCCCTAAGGAGGACATTTACATACTCCTTAAGGGCAGTGATGGCTCCTTCTACACAGAGTTCTTCTATAAGAACATGGCTCCTATGAACGAAAAAGCCTAAACCAGCATCCAACTATACAAGGCCGATCGCGCGAAATTAAGTTTGGATCTCGCATGGTAGTGAAGGATGCCAATAAGAATAACGACTCTTCAGAGGAGAACTTCCCTTTATAGGACCGAAAATGGCCAGGAGTGCACCCCACATGGTCGACGGTCAGAATTCCGCATTAATGGGATAAACCTATGACTCAACACAATGAGTGTCAGTCTTAGACCCTTGGAATTCCCCATATTATGGTGAAAATTAAGAGGGAAGTCCTTAAAGAGCAGGTATTTCGCTCTTTACTTAGAAGCAAAGCCTTCAAGCCAGAGGCGCAGCTACTCGCCTGCGCCAACCTAGAAGCAAGATGGTGGGCCCCGCCCTTTTCTTTGCTTCAAAAAACTGCCTTCACTCAGAGGCGCAACTACCTGTCTGCACAACCAAGACATACAAGGGTGTTATACCCTTTCCTCCAAAGCCAACGCCTTCAAAGTTCAGAGGCGCAGCTACTTACATGCGTCCACATAAGCTGTAGGATGGTGAAATGCCCACACCATCTCCATTCCTACGGTGCAGTCATTTGTCCCGATCCAAAAGTTTAAGTCACTTCTCTACAAGAGACTTGGGAACTCCCACTGTAACCAATACAAGTCAGCCTATCGCTCTAAAAGCATAGTAACCTCGCCAACCTGAAGTACAAGCCTACTCGTCGCCTACAGCATAGTGACTCTGTTACTCCAAATTATAGCTTCATCGTTGCTCTAAATGTACAGAAATCTCATCGTCATTCGAAGCCAAGTCCACTCGTCGCCTGAAAGCACAAAGGCTCTGTCATCTCCAAACGATCTACTCGTCGCTCCGGAAGGACAGCAGTACTTAGTCCTCACCAGAGACGCAAGAAGCATGGGGCCACCCTAATTGGTTTGTTTAAACTGCCTCTTGCAGAAAAGATTAGGATTAAATCATGATTGAAATTATATCAATTGATTTAAATCTTAGACGAGGATCAATGAGACTCCAAATCTAGGATAAAATCCCAAGATTTACTCGGATGCATCCGAGCAAGCAATTAGGCACGCGCCATGTGTCACCTCCTTCGGTTATGTTGATAACCACCAGAGATCTCGATTGAGGGGAATCTTGATGTCCGCCACGTGTCAGCGTCGTAGAAGCCCGCACCGTACAATGACGGCAGATTCTTTCATATCTCAAGAACCCTAATGCATATCGCATATGTGCTCTGTTCTCTATAAATAGAAGAAATTCTCCTTCAACTTAAAGAGAGAACCTTCATCTAAGAAGAAACAATCCACCAACCTGTCAACAGAAGAACAACCACCTCCAAGGGATCTTCTCCTCCAGACAGCCTCTTGATCGGTGACCCTCGAGTTCCATCAAAGGCGCTAGAGAGCCAGAACAAGGTTGATTCGTCGTTAGATCATCAACGGAGTAAAGGAGCCGCTGCAATGCTCGATCTCCACTGTTACACTTTTCCAGAAACCTCTTCTCTACGTACTTAGAATATCCTGTTTAGGACTTCCTTTTTGTACACAGATACCTTATACGTTCAATAAAGCAAAAAGTTCGTCCAATCTTTTGTTATGTCGAACAGGTATCTACTTATACCACTTCATACGAGATCTAGAAAGTTCTTGAGGTAACTCATGAAGGTACTTCTCAAGTGAAGGAGTCTAATATCAACAGGCTTACACAAGAATATGAGTCATTCAGAATGAAGACTAATGAGACCATCACACATGTTTACACATTTTTTAGACAATATTAATCCTATCTCTTCTCTCGACAATGATTATAATAATCATGAAAAGATTCGCAAGGTGCTCAGAGGACTTACAAAAAATAGAACCTAAACACAAATACGATCATTGAAAGAAACAACCTCACTACAATAACGCTCGAGACACATATTAGAAAACTGATGATGCATGAGCTAGATCTTAAAGACTTTAAAGGTTCGACACCAAAAGAGAAGACTCTAGCCTTCAAAGCTCGTCACAAGAAGGTCTCCAACGATGAAACTGAAGGTGATGATTCAGATGGTGAGGAACATGCCCTAAAAGTCAAGAACTTCAGAAAATTCTTAAGGTTTAAGAGATCGAATCAAAAGAAGAAAGACAATCAAGACAATGATACTAAAGAACCTATATGCTATGGTTACAAAAAGACGGGCCACATAAAGATGGATTGCCCAACAACAAAGAAAGGGAATCACTTTGATCGTTCAAGCAAAAGACCATCTTTATGCAAATATGCTAATACAAGCAAATGGCATAAAAGTGATGCGAGCGACTCCGAAGAGGAAGAAAGTTGTCGTAAAGCTACAAATCATTGATTAATGGCTTTTGCAGATCAGGTAACTACAAACCCCTTACATAAAAATTTTACTTTGGTAAACTTTCTGATGCTTTCAGTGATCTTCTTGAAAAAACACAAAAAAGTTCTTGTTAAATACAAGAAAACTAGAAAGAAGATAAAGACATACATGCTTGAGACTGAAAGGTTGTCCTCCTTATTAAATAAAATAAAAGAGACTTTCTCTACTAGTGACACGGAAGAGATATATGTACTGAAATTGAATTTGCATCATGCTCTACAAAGCATTGAAAAGAAGTATTCAACTCATTGCAGATTATGAGATAGAAAAAAGACATCATCAATGCACAGAGAATTGACACTCTCACTGCCAAATATGATGATTTATGTGCTATCTCTAAAAGTTAGAGATTAGACTAGGAAAGTAAGTAATAAAACCAATGGCTCAGTCTTATACTAGACATGTGACACATCACAACATTACAAACGACGAGACACGAATAAAGAAAGCAATCAAAAGACATGCTACAGATAATCATGCTTTCTTTAATAGATATCCATGCAATTCACATTATATACTGCTTCACATACTTATGTTTATACTGCTGCACCAAGCACTAACATCTTTGCAACTTGTCATTACTGTGGTAAGAAAGGCCATATATTATGATAATGTAAAGTTAGACAGTTAGTAGACATGAATATTTATGCATGTGTACCAAAAGCTAACAAATCAGGACCCTCAAAGAAATAGTACCAAAGTTTATATACTCGTGTTGTGTGGGCCAACCTTCGCATACTAGAAGCAAGTGGATTCTCGATAGTGGTTGCTCATGACATATAACCGGTGATGTTACCCTATTCGTAACACAATCGATGAAGAAAGAAGGATACGTCTCATTCGATAATGATCTCAAAGGTTGTATCATATGTAATGGTAATATAGGTATTCTTCCCTCTCCTGTAATAAAAGATGTATTTATAGCAACAGAATTAAAATATAACCTACTCATCATAAGTCATCTTAAAACAATAGTTATGGCATTAATTTTATGAAAAACAAAGGCTCCATTATGAGAGATCATATGGTGACATTATTTATAAAGGTATTAGAAAGAACTTTATATATATATATTCTATCTTTGGAAGATAGTAATAATGTAGGCAGATGTCTTTATGCTAACGAAGATGAAAACTGGCTCTCGCTTATGCGTCTAGGACATACAAATATGGATACTATTGCAAGATTATCCTCGAAGAAATTGGTAAGAGGTTTACCTGAAATAACTTTCAAGAAGGATGTGGTATGTGCTGATTGTGAAAAGAACAAAGCAAATTAGATCATCCTTCAAGTCAATAAATGATGTAAGTTGTCACACCCGAGTCCCAATATACGTAGAACAAGAAATATGCTAGCATGCCAACTACGTATCAAGTAGACCCCAGTCCAACTCAAAAATGTATAAGCTATCTAGAGGTCAAGTATATTTGTCTAAAATGTCTAGTCAACTATATTTTAATTCACAAAATGAATAATAACAAGAATAAACAATATGATTCATTGTCCGCAGCCTACTAACATATGTGTTTGATTAGACCCGAAGAACAAGATAGGTCTATAAAGCTAGGATATAACAGCAGTAAAAGTCATGGTAATAAATATAAAATATAGAAGAACAAAAAAGCATATCACCTATCAATACCTGAATCATACAGATACCTCCATCACCTACTTCTCTTTTCTATGCAAGCGGCTCATCAATAACCTTGATATATCACCAGTTCCTCAGGGGACATAGCAAGATACATAATATACATGTCTAGTATAATAGTAAATAATATGCACGAAAAGACAGAAAATGGTACAAGAAGTAAAAACTGAAGCAACAATAATACAAGGATGTAAAGTAGAAAAATGGTATATCGTCAAGAATCGTGCTAATAAATATGACTATAAGTAAATTGGGGTAACTGCAACTCAATGGGAGCTTATAGCCCTATAGTAAGTAGGCCAATAGAGAATCCCTGACTATAGTAAATTTTCTTCGCAGCCCAATAGGAGCTCACGAACGAGGTGGTCAGGTATAGTCAACGTACAACAAAAGGTCAAGTCAAGTCAATACAAATACAGGTAATTGGATCAAGTCAAGGTCAACACACACGAACATGAGAATCTAATCAAGTATAGTGTAGCATAGATCAATTACATGACAAGAAGGGCAGACAAGCAGCATATATGGAAACAAGTAAAGAAATATCATAAAGCATGTACAAGACAGACATGGAAGAATAAAAATAGATATGAACAAGAACAAGTGGAAGTAAACATGCATAAATACTATACAAGTTGGTAAGGTATACTTGTCTGTCCCCTGCAACTTTGCAAACTGATGTCCTACTCTAAGATCCTCACTCATTCCATCATGTATTCATAGATTTACTCCTGAAATAACAATTCCTTAATATATTTAATTCTAGAAAATTACTAGTAAATAGGTTAAAACATGTTTTTCATATCAAAACATGCACAACATTTATTTTTGAGATGTCTCATGAAGTTCTGAAGCATATGGACACATAGAACTCATGAATTTCGGTGTTTCTATACTACGACAAAAAGTCCAATTTTTTAAATAAATAGTAACGAAACCAATGCTGAAAAATTATATGTGTTGAAAACCCTAGAAAATCTAGTTTCTTATCAAAAATATATGGAAGGTCGAAGTGGCCCGAAAGTGGATGAGAATTGGCTCGCAATAGAACTGGTGTATTCTGAACACCTTTCCATAGAATGGACGCCTAGGCCAAACTGTAAGGAACTGTGTGGGTGGCCAATTGGGCATAAAAATAGACATAGAGATTTTTTTATTAGTTTTGGTTCACGAAAAGATGAGGTTGAAAAGTACAAAAAACCCTGGATACAAAATAGCATACCTGCTGTGACGAATTCAGCACAAGCATGATCGACTTCGGGTGCCTTTAGCCCGTCGTACCGACCAAATTAGGGGGATGAGGCTTTTCAAAAAGGTGTTGGGGTGTTAGGGGGGTGTCCTAGGATCAACATAAAGGTGGTAGGAGGGTTGAAAGAGGTCAGGATGATGAGTTTCTGTCAAGTGGAAAGGAAAGTACAAAAATAGAAAGAAAAAAATATGGGGCGCTCGATTTTTGTGAGGAATAGGGGGTGGCGGACAGAAAATAGAGTTTAAAATATAGGGAATCCAATTTTAAAGGAAGTCTAAAGGGTTTGAATTGATTAGGATTTGATTTGGTGAGATTTGGTTGCCTAGTTTAAAAGATATACAAAGATATGTTCAATGGAATTTAAATCGAGTCCAAATTAGGAAAGTTGTTATGGAGTTGATTGAAAAAAGATTTTAATTTATATGGCTGTAAATAATTCATATAATCAATCTAAAATATGTCTAATAGGTTAGTGTACCCTAGAATATACTCCATCAGTCCCTAGTTGGACTAATTTTGGGTTGGTAGAATTTTGTGTTTGATTAGAGTCCAATATGTCTATAGTTTCGACTTATGCGCCACTTAAAAATAAGTAGTACATGGGAACCAATTGAGCGACACACCATTGGCATGTGCGTAGTTGACTCAAAGTAGGTCAAACCATATACTGGGTCAAAAAGTTGGATCAAATTTTGGCCTCAATTCGTAGTTGAAAAAATACATCGAAATTACGGCGAAGGCTAAAATGACTATTTTGACCCCAATATTGTGCAAGAACTATGTAGTACAAGCGAACATGTTTGAGTGGGACATGATATGTCAAAATGATGGTGGACTCATCTAGAACACAAATATGGAACTTGTTTCAAAAAATTGGTCAATTTTGTGCTTCAAAAATTAAAGCTACGACAAAGTGCCTATCTAGTCATAATTAAAAGTAAAATATGGTTTAATGCATAAAAATTATAAAAACATATAAAAAAATCCTCAAAAAAGCATGGTGCTTACATAAGTACCTCTATACCTCTTCAATTATTGCATATGAACTTATTTGGACCTAATAGAATCGCTAGTCTTGGTGGTAAACTATATGCCTATGTAATTATTGATAATTTTTCTAGATATATATGGGTTTATTTTCTTGTAAACAAAAAATAAAACTTTTTCTGAATTTGTGCCATTTCTAAAAAAGGTACAAAATAAAAAAAGTTTATGATTATTCGTATCAGAAGTGATCATGGAGGAAATTCAAAAATTATGGTTTCAATATCTTTTGTGATTCCAATAGATTTTCACATAAATTTCTTGTCCTAGAAATCCTCAACAAAATGGCACTATGTTGCAGAAGAATAGAACCCTTGGTGATATGGCCAAAGTTATGCTAAATTAATTTAGCCTTTCAAAAAATTTGGGTTGAAGCTGTCAGTACAGCCTGTTGTTCGACATCACAAAAGGTTATACGAACTTTTTGCTTATTGAACTTAAAAAAAGGTACAATCGATTCCTACGCGAGAAAATCTATGTACAAGAATTATGGGAAAGCGTGACGATAGAGATCGAGTACTGCAGTGGCTCCTTTACTCCGTTAACGATCTGACGACGAGTTGGACTAGCTTTGGCTTTCTGGTACCTTTGATGGACTCTAGGGTACCAATCAAGAGGATGCCAGAGTTGAAGACGCCGTTTGCCTTCTGCTTCTTTCCTCTCTGTGTGTCCTCCTCCTTTTTTGTTGAGGGGAAAACTCCTTCTATTTATAGGGGAAAGGGGGCACATATGCGATGTGTACTCGGATTTAAGATATGAAGGAATCTGCTTTCACTATACAGTGTGGGCTTCTGCTGAGCTGACACGTGACGGGCGTCGAGTTTCCCCTCTATCGAGATCTCGAATGGTTATCAAAATAACCGAAGGAGGAGGCACGTGGCGCGTGTCTATTGCTGGAAATCCTTGTTTAAATGAAGCCGAGTAGATCTTGGATTTCATCTCAGAGAAGAATTATGTTTGATCTTCAGGAGGCTATCGGTTTAAACAAACCAACTTGATTCGACCTTTATCAAAAGAGCAAACTTTGTCCTTATTTGAGTTTTAAACCAATTGATAAGATATTTGTACTTATCAATATGATTAGCCTCTTTCCTATCTTTGAGAGTGGCACTTTTGTCATAGCTGTTTTTCAATAATTAATGTTGTATTATATTTCCATCTAATTAAATGTTTTGCTCTAAATTTATTTTTTTAAAACAATAATTGATGTAATAATAATAATGTTTTCATTTCTTATTTTTTTTGAGATTTTTATTTTAAAACCCTAAGAAAAAAATATAATATATTAGAGGAAGAGAGAGAGGGGCAGCCCTCACCCGCACCCTCTCTCCCTCTCTCGAAACCTCTCTCCCTCTCTCGAACACTCTCTCTCTCTCTCGAACTCTCTCTTCCTCTCTGTCGGTTCTCTCTCTCTTTATCTCTCACTCTCCCTCTCTCACGGCACCTCTCTCACTCTCTCGGTCATCTCTCTCTCTTTCTCGAACTCTCTCCCTCTCTATATATCTTCTTCTCTCTCTCATCACCCTATCTCTCTCTCTCTCTCTCCTTTACTCTTCCCTTCTCTTCCCTCCTCCCTCTTACTCCTGCTACTTGCTGCTACTACGCGCTGTCGCTGCTGTGCTGCCGTCGCGCCGCCGCCAGCGCCACCGCTGGCGCACCGCCGGCGCCGCCCGCCACCGCCGGCCACCCGTGCGGCCGTCGCCGGCCACCACCACCATCTCCAGTACTTTCTTCTTCTCCTCCTCTTCCACAACCCAAGAACCCTAGGTAATTTTCATTATTTTCTTCATTTCCTTTCAATTTGAAAATTAGGTCAAGGAATTGGGTTTATATAAATATGTGAATGCATATATATTTGACACAAGTTTTGATTTGGGTTTTATGCTAGGAATTTGGGAAGACAAAACCTAGGTTATCATTCTTCCAAGGCAAGTCCTCTCCGAATTCTTATATTTCAATTCGGAATCTATAGTTCAAACCCTAGATTTATGTTCAGTTTTAAATATGCATAATTGGATTCAAATCGATATTTCGGACTCACATAAATTCAATTTGATAACCAAATGTGTGTGTATATATATATATATATATATATATATATATATATATATATATTAAAAAAAAAAATATATATATATAAGTGCAAGAAATTTTTATGGATATTTGATCAATTTTTAATTTTGCATTGCTTGCCTTTCTAAGACATTTTATATTATACAAAATTGATTTTTCTGTCTTGTAGCTGAATACTGTTCCTTTTTTTATAGATGGAGTGAACGTAACCTCACAAATGCCATAGTACTTAGAATTTTCTATGTTCTCATTATGTTTATATGGTTTTGATAATACTAATAGAGTGCATTGTGCATCATGTAAATAGAACAAACATGATTAGGTCCAAGTGACGGGTTGGGTAGCTGATTTTGATGAATCTCATGTTTATCTAGAATATGTTTTATTATTAACATTTATGTTTCTAGTTAATAGGCATTACTTTTAGGCCAATATTCTAATTCAGTCAGATTCTTGCATGAAATACAAACTCATATTTTAAGCCACTTGTGTATTCTCCACCTCCTTGTTGCATTAGGAGAGAGTAATTGAATAATACTAACCCAAAAGTTAATTCGAAAGCTACAGGGTTTGGGGCTCCGAATTTAAATCCAAATATCAATATCTGGGGATTCTATCCAGTATTATCAAATCTAATAAGAAGACAATGTTATTTGTGTAAAAATATATGTTGAATAGCGAGAGTTAATGCTTAACATATGCAAAATCTACGTTCTTTAGGGTACATGACCATACATCTCAGAGAAGTTCTTACATGAAAGATTAATTTGTGAGCAAAATATCCTTTGAAAATATTATTTTTATGAAAAATAGAAGTTCGATTCATCTTCTTTTATTTTCCTTTCTCTTCACTGAGCTAATTTACCTCTACTTGTATCTTTGGTTTCTTGATGTTTCTCCGGTTTCCTTCCTTTATATTTTGCACTAGGACTGGAATCCGTAATTAAAATATAGAATTGAAAGTTATATGTTGATATTACTATGTTGCTAATAATTGTTTTTTATTGAGCTTGGATAACATTTAGGAAAGAGCACTGCTAATAATCCAAAATAGTTTGCTTGCTTGCAAAAGGAAAAGGTAAAAAAAAAAATAGTTTGCTTGCTTGCTTACAAAGGTAAGAAAACTTTAAAACTGCACTTTTATTTTATTGTGTGGTTCCGGTGTTGAGAGTTGCTCCACCGTAGGGGTCGGCGAATCCGAATTATTACCTGCGTGGTTCCGGTGTTGAGAGTTGCTCCACCGAAGGGGTCGGCGAACCCGAATTTATATTTTTATGTTATATATTGTCTCTTGTGAATTTTTGGAGTCGCCCTATATGAAGGAGACTCTGCCAAAATTTTTGGAAAAATTCAAGAGAGTCAAATTTCCGACCTTCAGAAAAATCGTGTTACTCCCTATGATCTAAAGTCATTTAGGAAAGATACTTAGAATCATTTAGGAAGCATTGGGCAGGGGAGAACAAACTGAATATCCCTAAATGTCCCGTAACATAATTATAACAAAAAGTTGATCAGTATTTTGTTTGCTCAAGGGAGGCAAACTAAGCCCAAGGGAGGCTCGGAAATTTATTACGTCTATTTCGACAGTAACATCGAATAGATGACTGATAAGCCCAAGGGAGGCTCGGAATTCACAGCCTGGTCCCGGGTTAACGGGATTGTTGACAGGAAATGTTTAGATGAATATTCAGGGATTGTTCTCCAAATTGCATTGCATTTTAGAGTTAGCCCAAGGGAGGCAATTTCAATTTTGTCCAAGGAAGGCAAAATTTATGATAAGCTCAAGGGAAGCTCGGAAATTTGTACATCTACATCGACAGTATCATAACCTTCAAATTTTATTTTATTCTAGGAGGAAATTATTCCATTCTAATTAAAGCCAAAAGAACGTTTATACTACTTAAATGAGTGGAACTATAATAATGTAAAATTGCATATTCCTATTTTCCTAATAGAAAATCTTTATGTTTCATTCCTTATTATATTTCCTTAAGCGTTTTTGGCCGAGGACTTGCTTGTCGTTTCTAAACGACCTAGTATTGTTCACTAGGCTTTGTAGCAGTGTACCAAGTGAAGTCGCTATCAGGTACTGAAGGACAACTGGAGATCAAGGACGTGATGATACCATTGGAGACGTTCAAGTTGGAACAAGAATTCTTTTTATCTACTTGTTTAAGTTATAATTGTATTATTTATAGTTGGGCTCAAAATTGTACTGGGTAGAAATAGTTACGTTTATGTTCAATTAGTTAGAATGTCTTAGTTTTAGATTATTGCTGACTTAAATTTATGTGTAAGTATGACCTGCTTTTACCTATGCACGAACCTTACGGGCGACAATTGCGAATATGGGTACTGGCATATTCATATGTCGCTTAGCCTGGGGATGATGTTACGTACCCGGCCCGCCATAATTCTGGGAGCGGGACGTGACACATCTTTTAGTGGTGGCCCATGCAGGTCAGCGAAGAATGAAAAATCTTGGATATGATGTAGGTCAGCAAAGAATGGAAAATCTAGGATAGGATGCAGGTCAGACATTACATAGAGAAAATTTGATAGAGTGCAGGTTTGACAACCCAAGGATAGGATATAGGCCAAGTTCTAGGGAAACCTATACAAGCTAAGATAAGATGTTGGTCAAGATTTTGGGGAGACCCTATAGGCTAAGGTATAAACTTTAAGATATGTTTTAGGAAATATCCAAGAGATACCCAATAGAATTGTTTATGTTAGACTGTATTGCATAGTGTCTTTACCTAAATAAGATTTCTATATTGAGTATATATAATCAGGTGTCCTTACCTAGGTCATGGGTAGTATAAGGATTGACATAATCATTCTAGGCCTATTAAGTCAGAGAGAATAGGACAAGTATTCTCGTCTGAGCTGGTAAAAGAATCTAGAAGACTCCTTAAAGGATCTTGGACTTGGTATCTCTAGTAAACCCGGAGTTTAAATATTTTTTGAACCATTACATAGTTAGATATAGTGAAGGGTAAGTATAGATATAAATATATTTTGAATGATTACTGGGTAAGAAAGTACTAGCAATAACTTGTCTAAGGTTTTGCATAATAGTTATTGTATAGAGTATTATATGCATATTTTATTAAGAAGCTAATTCCTTATTCCTTACTCACTCTAGACTTCTATCGATGCCTAAGTCCCGACACGTTCTCTTTTATCTGTTGAATTTTCTGCGGTCTGGTTATTTCGCAAACCCAATCTACTTCAAAATTTTCAATTTTGTTGCTTCACTTAACATTCACTAAATGAAAATCTAGAATTGTATCCTCAATCTTTTCTTCCATTTACATCTTTTCTTGGCATCCCTATTTCAGGAATTGTCCTCTATCTAATATCCATTGTAATTTACTCTTTTGATATTTTTCTTTTCTGTGAAGGGAATGCTTTGATTGGATTTTATGTAAATGATATTTATGTGAATGAATACTTGTTGTGTCTTGACACCTAAAATTTTCTAATGAATCGTGAAATGAGAAGTTGTTGCAGCCATTCGGACTGGCCATCCAAATTGGCGAGGTACATATTCTAGAAACATGATTCAGGAATTCAATAAAATTTCGGGGATCAAGACATAATTTTTCATAATGAATTTTTTAACTTGATATTCGAATTTTAATTTCACTTTACCTTGATTTGGAATTTTTTAAAAAAAAGTCATTTAAAATGACATATAGTGCTTTTGATAATATAGATATATGAGTTTATTTTATGTTATAATATTATCTATTAGTTTTGATACCATGATAACGTAACGTATGATATTTGGAGAACTTGAAATTAAGTATTGCTTCTTGAATATTTTGGATTACTAAGAATATCATGACATGTAATGTTACTTCACAATCATAATTCCTACTCATTCTATGGATTTCAAGGAAGAGGTAGCAAACCTTGATAGTAAAACGGTATCTTGATTGCAGCCATATGCGCAATGGCGAGGCACAAGATTACTATATCACGCCAAAAAATGAGAATAAGAAATATGATTTTGAATTCAAAGATCATATATGTTTATGGATTGAAACAACATGGTATCTGACCAATTCAATTTGGTTTTATGGAATTTCAAGAATCTTGATGATCTCTATTAATTTTCGGATTGTTCTTATCATTGTGAAGCTTTTGATAACTATATTTCAAGATATTTTGTTTAATAATTTAATAAATTACTACTTCACCTCTGTAAGGTGGGTAGAATATTTGTTTTCTATGTGATCGTTTTTGAAAAGCTTATCTTTAAATTTAAACTTTGAGGACGAAATTTTTGTAAGGTGGATAGAGTGTCATAGCTGCTTTTCAATAATTAATGTTGTATTATATTTCCATCTAATTAAATATTTTACTCTAAATTTATTTTTTTAAAACAATAATTGATGTAATAATAATAATATTTTTATTTCTTATTTTTTTGAGATTTTTATTTTAAAACCCTAAGAAAAAAAATATAATTTATTAGAGAAAGAGAGAGAGGGGCAGCCCTCACCCACACCCTCTCTCCCTCTCTCGAAACCTCTCACCCTCTCTCGAACACTCTCTCTCTCTCTCTCTCTCGAACTCCCTCTCTGTCGGTTCTCTCTCTCTTTATCTCTCACTCTCCCTCTCTCTCACGGCACCTCTCTCACTCTCTCGGTCACCTCTCTCTCTTTCTCGAACTCTCTCCCTCTCTATATATCTTCTTCTCTCTCTCATCTCCCTATCCCTCTCTCTCCTTCACTCTTCCCTTCTCTTCCCTCCTCCCTCTTACTCCCGCAACTGCTGCTACTGCTGCTACTGCGCGTTGCCGTTGTTGTGCTGCCGCCGCGCCGCCGCCAGCGTCGCCGCTGGCGTACCGTCGACCACCGTGCGGCCGTCGTCGGCCACCACCACCATCTCCAGTACTTCCTTCTTCTCCTCCTCTTCCACAACCCAAGAATCCTAGGTAATTTTTATTATTTTCTTCCTTTCCTTTCAATTTCGAAAATTAGGTCAAGGAATTGGGTTTATATAAATATATGAATGCATATATATTTGACACAAGTTTTGATTTGGCTTTTATGCTAGGAATTTAGGAAGACAAAACCTAGGTTATCATTCTTCCAAGGCAAGTCCTCGCCGAATTCTCATATTTCAATTTTGGAATCTATAGTTCAAACCCTAGATTTATGTTCAGTTTTAAATATGCATAATTGGATTCAAATCGATATTTCGGACTCACATAAATTCAATTTGATAACCAAATGTGTGTATATATATATATAAATATATAAGTGCAAGAAATTTTTATGGATATTTGATCAATTTTTAATTTTGCATTGCTTGCCTTCCTAAGATATTTTATATTATACAAAATTAATTTTTCTGTCTTGTAGCTGAATACTGTTCCTTTTTTTTATAGATGGCGTGAACGTAACATCACAAATGCCATAGTACTTAGAATTTTCTATGTTCTCATTATGTTTATATGGTTTTGATAATACTAATGGAGTGCATTGTGCATCATGTAAATAGAACAAACATGATTAGGTCCAAGTGACGGGTTGGGTAGCTGATTTTGATGAATCTCCTGTTTATCTAGAATATGTTTTATTATTAACATTTATGTTTCTGGTTAATAGGCATTACTTTTAGGCCAATATTCTAATTCAGTCAGATTCTTGCATGAAACACAAACTCATATTCCAAGCCACTTGTGTATTCTCCACCTCCTTGTTACATTAGGAGAGAGTAATTGAATAATACTAACCCAAAAGTTAATTCGAAAGCTACAGGGTTTGGGGCTCCGAATTTAAATCCAAATATCAATATCTGGGGATTCTATCCAGTATTATCAAATCTAATAAGAAGACAATGTTATTTGTGTACAAATATATGTTGAATAGCGAGAGTTAATGCTTAACACATGCAAAATCTACGTTCTTTAGGGTACATGAACCATACATCTCAGAGAAGTTCTACATGAAAGATTAATTTGTGAGCAAAATATCCTTTAAAAATATTATTTTTATGAAAAACAAAAGTTCGATTCATCTTATTTTATTTTCCTTTCTCTTTACTGAGCTAATTTACCTCTGCATGTATCTTTGGTTTCTTGATGTTTCTCTGGTTCCCTTCCTTTATATTTTGCACTAGGACTGGAATCCGTAATTAAAATATAGAATTAAAAGTTATATGTTGACATTACTATGTTGCTAATAATTGTTTTTTTATTGAGCTTGAATAACATTTAGGAAAGAGCACTGCTAATAATCCAAAATAGTTTGCTTGCTTGCAAAAGGAAAAGGTAAAAAAAAATCGTTTGCTTGCTTGCTTACAAAGGTAAGAAAACTTTAAAACTGCACTTTTATTTTATTGTGTGGTTTCGGTGTTGAGAGTTGCTCCACTGAAGGGGTCGGCGAACCCGAATTATTACCTGCGTGGTTCCGGTGTTGAAAGTTGCTCCACCGAAGGGGTCGGCGAACCCGGATTTATATTTTTATGTTATATATTATCTCTTGTGAATTTTTGGAGTTGCCCTATATGAAGGAGACTCTGCCGAAATTTTTGGAAAATTCAAGAGAGTCAAATTTCCGACCTTCAGAAAAATTGGGTTACTCCCTAAGATCTAAAGTCATTTAGGAAAGATACTTAGAATCATTTAGGAAGCATTGGGCGGGGGAGAACAAACTGAATATCCCTAAATGTCCCGTAACATAATTACAACAAAAAGCTGATCAGTATTTTGTTTGCTCAAGGGAGGCAAACTAAGCCCAAGGGGGGCTCGGAAATTTATTACGTCTATTTCGACAGTAACATCGAATAAATGATTGATAAGCCCAAGGGAGGCTCGGAATTCACAGCCTGATCCCGGGTTAACGGGATTGTTGACGGGAAATGTTTAGATGAATAATCAGGGATTGTTCTCCAAATTGCATTGCATTTTAGAGTTAGCCCAAGGGAGGCTATTTTAATTTTGTCCAAGGAAGGCAAAATTTATGATAAGCTCAAGGGAAGCTCGGAAATTTTTACATCTACATCGACAGTATCATATCCTTCAAATTTTATTTCATTCTTGGAGGAAATTATTCCATTTTAATTAAAGCCAAAAGAACGTTTATACTACTTAAATGAGTGGAACTATAATAATGTAAAATTGCATATTCCTATTTTCCTAATAAAAAATCTTTATGTTTCATTCCTTATTATATTTTTCCTTAAGCGTTTTTGGCCGAGGACTTGCTTGTCGTTTCTAAACGACCTAGTATTGTTCACTAGGCTTTGTAGCAGTGTACCAAGTGAAGTCGCTATCAGGTACTGAAGGACAACTGGAGATCAAGGACGTAATGATACCATTGGAGACGTTTAAGTTGGAACAAGAATTCTTTTATCTACTTGTTTAAGTTATAATTGTATTATTTATAGTTGGGCTCAAAATTGTACTGGATAGAAATAGTTACGTTTATGTTCAATTAGTTAGAATGTCTTAGTTTTAGATTATTGCTGACTTAAATTTATGTGTAAGTATGACCTGCTTTTACCTATGCACGAACCTTACGGGCGACAATCGCGAATATGGGTACTGGCATATTCATATGTCGCTTAGCCTGGGGATGATGTTACGTACCCGGCCCGCCATAATTCTGGGAGCGGGGCATGACAACTTTAAACAAACCAATTGGGTGGAACCATGTAATCTGTGCCTCTAGCGAGTTCTTGGTGCTGCTGCACTTCTGGTACGACGAGTAGACTGTTCTCCTAGAGACAACGGAGCCTCTACGCTTTCAAGCGACGAGTGGACTATGTTTCGAAGATGACGGAGCCTCTGTGCTTTTGAGCAATGAGTAGGCTGCATTTCGAGTAGTAAAGTCACTGTGCTTTAGGGCGACGAGTAGGCTGTGATTTAGGCTAACGAGGTTACTGTGCTTTTGGAGTGGCAGACGGACTTGTGTTGGATGCAATGGTGTTTCCTAACTCTTTGATGAAGGGGGTTGAGCTCCTGGGTCGAAGCAGAGGTCTGCACTGTTGAAGCTGGAATGATATGAAGTCATCACCAGTCTGCGCCTCCTGTTGGCGCAGGATTGTAGCTACGCTTCAGGTTTAAAGAAGCTGGCTTTGAAGTCTTCTTTAAGAGCAGTTAATGACAGCTCTTTAAGGAACGACTCCCTCTTAATTGCCACTGTTACTTTGTGAATTTCAAGGGGTCTTTTAATGGTCTAAGACATAGTCGAATGAACCTATTTAATGAGGTTCATCATGCTGAGTTCGAGGTTCATCCCATTAATGTGGGAATTTTGACCGACGGCCACGTGGCATATGTCTTGGACCACTTTTGCCCTATATAAAGGGGGAGTTTCTTTCGAAGAGTCACGTCTTCCTCTTTTTGTCCTTCAACACCATACCAGATCTAGACTTAGCTTCGAGCGGCCGTTGATCTTGCCTATGTCGGATTTTTGTTGAGGATCCCTTCGTTCAAAGGATCCGTACCTTCGTAGAAGAAATGCTTATGAGCTTCGGGATGTGCTGGAACGCTTCTCATGGAGAGTTCGAACCTAAGCGATATCTTGGAGGTCTTGGAGGTCCTGACGATCAAGTTCGGTCTGGTTGCCAACATGAAGCGTCATAGGTTGTGCTCTGCCCTACTCATTGGCGGCTACGTACTTTTGTTAGGATAGAAGAGCCTCAGAATCTGATGCGCTTTTAAAAAGGGCCTCATGTCGTGCTGTGGACTGAATTCTTGCTCGGGCCAATAGCTGTTTCAGGATGAGCTACACGTTTGAGGTGGGGTGTTGTGGTGGCAGACTTTGATGGTGCTTGTATTCACATCTTCTATCCACAGTCCCTCCTCTCATGACGATTATACTATGTAACAGATCCTTGTAATTAGAAAGTCTTCTTTTATGTAATCGTGACAAATCTATAATAGACCCTTATAGCCATAATTTAATAAAAAGAACTTTCCTTGAACTTTTTATCTATTTTTTTGTGAGTTTGTCTTTTCTGTTGGCGTGCTTGACTGTCTGCGCTTCTGTGAAGCTGGGTTGGTAGCGAGAGCACCAACCTGCGCCGTTCGTCATCTACACTTTCGTGAAGATGGGTGGGTAGCGAGAGTATCCACCTGCGCCTTGTATCACCCTGCGCTTTTTATGCTTATACAAGACCCCCTTCACAGTAACCCAAACTTGAGTCAAGCTTGGGATACTTTGAAAAGAAGCATGACACATGTTTCTTTGCAGGCGAAATACCCATCACATCTGCTGCCAGGCTGACGTCATGCTTGGGCTTCATCATTAAATACCTCAAGCTGTTGCTTCCTTAAGTTTTGATCATGACTCCTCATTTCTCGTGAACGTTTATCATGACCTTTTTCAGAACCCACATCATTTTGAGGGTTTACGAAGCATCTTGTCTTCTTTTGCTGACGTGGCACGTCTCTGTGAGCATGCACTGGAGCGAAAGGGCTTCCGCTGGCATTGTTTGTCTTCATACGTAGTATTTCTTTAGAAACTTGCCATTGATTGGCATCATGAGTAAGTCACCAATAGATTTGGCCAGTCGGTAAGTGTCGTTGGAATGCACCGTCTCTATGACGAACGGTCCCTCCCACTTGGGTTTGAACTTCTCTGCCATTTTGTGATTCATCACCATCGATCTTCGAACTGCTAAGACGAGGTCGCCCACTTGGAACGTTCTTTCCCGGACCTTTTTGTTAAAGGTCCCAACAATATGAGCTTGGTAAAGCTCGATCCTTTGCTGCGCTAGTAGGCATTTTTCATCCAATGCCTCTAACTCTTGTAGCCGTCGGTGCTGATTGTCTTCGTCAATCAGCTGGTTGGTGATAGCTACCCGTAAGGACGGGATTTAGATCTCCAGGGGGAGCACTGCTTCACTCCCATAGACAAGGAAGACTGGTGTACTTCCCATGGGTGTCCGAACGGTCGTATGAAAAGCCCATAGACATTCGCCCAACTCCCATTCCAATCGTATTTGTTAGAAGAGACTACTTTCTTAAGCAGTTTAACGATGAGTTTGTTGAATGCCTCGGCTAGTCCATTGGTCATAGGGTTGTAAGCCGTTGGCACCACATTCTGTATCCGGTTCTTGTCACAGAATCGATGGAATGCGTGGCTCACGAATTTGGGACCATTATCGTGGACAATCCTTCTAGAAACTCAAAAGAGGTAAATGACATGGTGCTTGATAAAGCTGATCACGTTGGAGGTTTTCACTTCTACCAGTAGTACGACTTTTGCCCATTTGGAGAAATAGTCAGTGATGGCAAGGAAAACCGGTGTCCTTTGGAGGAGGGCGGGCTGATCGGCCCAACGATGTCCATTCCCCATGTCTCAAATGGCCATTTTATCCCAAACGATTACATCACCTAAAGAGTGCGCTTCGGTATCGGCACAGATGTAGTCTCCTAGCTCCTCCTCGGTGAGGACTAGGGCTGTCGAGGAAGGAGGGGGAGGATGCTTCCCCTTTATCTTGACCACCAAGGGGGCTACGATCGGAGGTTCCTGCTCCTTCATGGTTGGATTTGGGGACCTCCAGGGTAGCCTTATTCATATAGGCTCCTAGCAATCACCTGACGTCCCCGAGGGCGGAGATGTCACTTTGCCTCGGAGCTTGACAATGAGGGGCGCTGATACCTTGGGGTTTTTCCTTCATTCAAACCTTTAGTGGTTCTTTAGTAACCGTTGTGCTTTTTGAGGCCGTCTCCGCCTCGTCGTCGACATCATTGCTCTCATCGTCCCAGGGGACTGAGTTGTACAGATCCGTATTCGTACAGTAGGCTTCAAGTCCCCAGAACGGGTCGATGTTAGCAAATTCAGTCTTGATAGTCCCTTCGCTGGCCACGTACTTCATGCATTGATGGAGAGTGGAAGGAACGATCATGTACTCATGAATCCATGGTCGTCCTAACAGTATGTTCTAGTTTATGTCAGCGTCGATGACATAGCAAGTTACTTTAGTGTAGTGATCGCCTATTTGGCACTTCAAGCAAATTTTGCCCAGGGGCTCACTCTTCACTGCGTTGAAGCCGCTGATTGTTGTGTTCGATGCAGTCAGCCGATGCATCAGAATCCCTAGAGTTTGGAGCAAACTCCTTGGAATGATGCTGAGAGAGGAGCCTGGGTCGATGTGGATGCGATCGACTTTAATGGTACCGACATACCCTGTATAGTACAGAGGCCTATTATGTCGGTTATTCTTCAACAGAATGTCTTGCTGGTGTAGAAGCATGAAAAATCTCAGCATAATACAAGGATCTGTTACAAAAGACTTTGTGATTACATGTGCCGAATTGAAAACTCCTACGGATCAATGCCGGGGTTACTCTTCACAGTGTGATCATCATGGAGAGAGACACTGTGGATAGAAGATGGGAATACAGTCTCCACCACAACTTCACCCCTCCAGATGTGCAGCACTTCTGAAAGCAGCTATTGGCCCGCCGAAAGCTCAGGCTACAGCGCAGCAGAAAGGCCCTTTTTCAAAAAGGCATCAGCTTCTGAGGCTCTTATAGCCTAACAAAACCATGCCGTTGCCAATGAGCAAGGTAGAGCACAACCTGTGGCTCTCCGAGTTGGCCATCTACCCCCAAGCTAGGTCGTCAGGACCTCCAAGACCTCCAAGGCGTCGCCCAGGTTCGAACTCCTCATGAGCAGCATTCCAGCACGTTTCGAGGCTCATCAACAGTTCTTCTACGAAGGCATAGCCCCTTTGAACGAAGGAATCCTCAACCAAAATCTGACTTAGGCAAGGCCAACCGCCGCTCGAAGCTAAGTCTGGATCAAGCATGGTATTGAAGGACAAGAAGAAGAAGAAGAAGATGTGACTCTTCAGAAGAAACTCCTCCTTTATATAGAGCGGGTGTCACCCCCAATTTCCAAAAATAGGGGTATTTTTTTCTTTTTTTATTTTTAGATTATTTTGAAATTATTTATTTATTTATTGTAATATTTTGGGGTTATTTGAGTCGGGTTCGAATTTCAGCTCAATCCGACTTGAAACGGAGACCCGGGGTAGTTTTGACCCTAGTGGACCCACACACTAGTTAGCCATGGCCCACATATCATTTATTTTAATTAGTGACTAGGCTAATTTATTTGGATTAGGGTTAATTAGATTAGTGTGTTAGAATGACCAAACTAGCCCCGACTTAAACCCCCTTTTAATGTATTGCTAATAGGATAGAGGGGGGTTATTTTGACATTTCAATATGGACCATAGCAGCCCATAGTGGCCGGCCACCTCTAGGAGGGGATAGGCACAAGCCCCTTTGATATTTCCTATTCTTTTCCATCTCATTTTCTCTCTCTTGTTCTTTCCCAAATTTCTAGAGAACATCCCTACCATTTTCATCTCCAAATCAACCCCTCCTTCCACCAAATCTTCTTCTTCCCTTCTCTACTCCATGAAAGGAAGGTGCTAGCCAAGTTTGGAAGGATTCGGAGCTCGTTCGTGTCCTATTGGAATCTCTACGTGTCGGAAGGCTTTTTCATTTGAATCTCTCTCCCGGAAGGTATAACCTCTCCTCTAAACCATCCCTACATGCATATAGGTTAATTTTTGACCCATAGGAATAACCCCCATGGTTGTGTGTCCATTTGAGTCCTTTTCGTGTCCATTTGGGCACTTGTAGAGGTGTCCTATGAGTAGGATCGTGTCCTAATAGGAAAACCCCTATTTGGACACGTGTGGGATTATTGTGTAATTGATTTAATGTTGTTTTAACTTTTATTCCATATTTTTTAGGTGTTTAGGAATGAGTTTTTCTATGTATCATATTGTATTATATTGTTAATATATATATATATATATATATATATATATATATATATATATATATATATATATATATATATATATATGTGGTGATATATATATTAATCTCTATGTATATATATATAATATGGTTGATATATATGTGGATATACATATGTGATATGATGGTGTGACATTTGTGTTGGTTGTGGATATATAGGAGGGCTCGGCCAAGAGGTTATACATGTGTGTAGGTGTAGTGTTTGAGAATTTGTTTGTGAGAGATAGAGAAGGGTATAGAGAGTTGGAGAGGATGTATTTATGTGTGTGTTTGTGTTAGAAATAGTTGAGTGTGATGTGGTTTGGAGAGGGGAATGAGTGGTGATGAGGGGGAGAAAACCACCTGCTGATTAGCACCAGATTTCAGTCCCCATTGGACTGTCCTGCACATACATATTCAGTCCCACACAGCTCCAAACCTGTCCCCTTGGAACCACTGTCCTGCACAGCACATATCAGTCCCTATTTAACCACATGTCAGCCATGGTTTTGTCCATGGCTGTCCATGTTTAACCCCCTACACTGCAGTCCCCAATTCCCTGTTTTTAGCCCAGGTTTTGCACCCCCATTGGCAGTCAAGAACAGCCCATATTTTTCTCCAATTCTTGGCTGTCAACAGAGTCCTTTATTGCTCCTACATTCAGTCCTATACAAGCCCATTACTGCCCTCCAAATATCAGACATGGTTCACCACTATCCAGGCCTTAAATCAACATATAACATGTCATTGACAGTCCCCTATATGGCTATGAATTTCAGTCCCCAAGGCCCCTTGTTAACCCCCATAAAACCATCATCAATTTTAGCCCAAACAACCACCAAAGACCTGTCACAAAACCCCTATTTGTTGTCCATTTGCAAGCCTAAATTCCAGTCCACGTGTGGACAGCAGCTGTAGCCATAGCCTCCCCTTTTCCTGTCACTTACATGTCCATAGTAGCTGGCCCAACCATCCATAAACAGCCCTTCATAGCAGCTTCAAACCACCCTCAAATTCCTGTCCCTAGACCACTACTTAACCACCTGAAACAGCTCTCTGGATTGTCCTAAACCAGTCCATAAAATGGACAACAACAGCAGTTCTAAACCTGTCCTAAACCCACCTAGGTGCTGTCCTCATTTCCCTCTTGTTGGCTGTCACATGACCACAAATATTTCAGTCCAATTGGCTGTCCAAAATGGACAGCCATGTAGCCTATTTTTAGCCTGAAATTTTAGTCCCCTTAGTCCTAATAAAACCCCATTTACAGCCATGTAAATCAGTCCTGCAAACCATAAAAATTAGTTCCCTTGGCAGTCCCCATGACACCTATGGACAGCCATGCATACCAGCCTAAACTCAGCATTGTATCACTCCAAATCAGTCCCTATGACACCCCCATGACAGTCCCTAGTGTGAGCCTTGTGTGTGTGTCCTTGTGAGCCTAAGTGTTGTGTGTGTGTGTGAGCTATTGTATAGGGTATATATATATGTGTGTGTGTTTGTGAGAGAGATTAGGGTGTTATGAGCCTAGGAGTGTATGTAAGCCCATATATATGTATTTATATATGAGTTTAGATAAGTATTTATATGTATGAGAGTATATATGTATTTGTGTGTATAGGTGTGAGCTATTTGGGTATTGTGTGAGTCTAGATATGGATATAGTGAGCTTATATATATATAGCTACTAGCCTATAGGTGTGAGCATGAGTGTTAGCCTATATGTAAGTCTATATGGGTGTTGTATGTGAGTGAGTGTGGTATCATGAGTGTCATGTGAGAATGGTGCAAGGGTAAAGGTAAGGTAATGGGTAAATGGTTAACATGTGGTCTAAGATGACTTAGATGACCTAAATACTAGGTTTTCTTGGTAGGTAATATTAGTATAGGGTAGTATCTAGCTATCCTAGGAAACCTAGGCTAGTATTCCTAGGTTAGAGTGGTATTGTGCAAGGTATTGGTATTTACCTTGGTAAGGTAATATAGGTAATGCCTAGAAATAGGATATTTGAGTTTGGAGTCTAAGATAGAGTTAGAACTTGATTCCCTTGGTTGGTAATGATCAAATATAGTGCTCATAGACTAGTTTTGACGTCAGTTGACCATTTTGACCAAAAGTCAACAAAAGTCAACCGAGAGTCAAACTTAGCCTTTAAGCGACTAGATTTGACCGAAACCAACCCAGAGTTGACCAGTTGACTGAAAGTCAACAGTTGGTCAACATGTGACTTGTTTGACCTAGGGTTGACTCCGTGTTGACCAGAGTTGACTTTTTGACCAAGAGTCAACTGTAAGTCAACCCTTGACCCAAATTGACCTAGTTTGACTTGGACTGATTTCCTGTGACCTTATTTGACCTTAATTGTCCTAGTGTGACCCAGTTAACTCAGTATGACCTAGTATGACCTAGTTTAGCTTGGTGTGACTTAGATTTGACTTAGATTTGACCTAGATTCATTTAGAATGCATTGTAATGCATCTTATTATCATTTTGGACTTATAGTGACTTGTACTGTTCTATAGGAGACAGACACCACTCCTCGAAAAGTATATTCTCTTCAGACACTCAGGCTATCAGGCGAGTACATTCTCTGATCGTTTCATACTTGTCACGAATTATATTCTCGCTCTAGATTACTTTACTTGATGCTGTCACGTTATCATCACGGAATGGTACTATATGGATCTCTTCTTAGGATGTTATCCCCCTTAGCGGGTGCATCGGATACTTTATGACATGTGTTTCATGTACATCATGTATTCCTTGCTCTTGTGTTACTCATGTATACTCATGTTCTCTCATGTTCTTTCATGTACGCTCATGTACTTTCATGTGCTCTCATGTACGTTCATGTTTCCTCATGTGTTTTCCTGTGTAACCAAAACATCATGTCCGTAACATAACTTGAATAGATCCTTGTGTATTGATTGTGGGTAGGGGTGAGTATAAATGGTCATGTGATTTACCCATCATGTACACTCTGTTACTTCCATATTTTATCATGTACAACCTAAGCCAATTATATGCCTTCTCGTACTCTAAATCACTAGTCACTTACAGTTCTTACTTATCATGTATATATTTCCAGTTATCAAATATCTCTCATGTTTTCATGTACATCTTTTTACAGCATTTTATGTATCTTACTCTATTGCCTGCTTTATATTTCCTGACATGATATGAACTGCATGAGATGTATTGTGCTCGCTCCTGTCCTGACTGGACCTGTTGAAAATATTACAGAGGATGAGGATGAGGCCTGCGTAGACACCTACTATGGAGCCCATCTAGACGATACCTGTGAGTTGGACCCACAGGAGGATCCAGCTCTAGCTGAGGACGTCGTCCATACTGTTTAGATTAGTTTAGTTAGGCTTTGTTTCTGTCATTGAGATCTGGATTGTATATATTCTTTCATACTCTGTAGTTGAGACCTTGTATTTCTGGATATTTGTGGAGATGTTATCTTAGACACTTAGACTCTCTGATTATATTCTGTGGATCTTTTATTTCAGTATTACTTATCTATCTTCTATCTTCATTCTGCCTTAGATGTGATTGAGAACTGTATATTGTTATGTCACCTCCATTCGGAGTGTATATACTGTACAGGTACCTTTATATTGTGAGATGATTGACCTAGGACAGCGTTCTACCGCCGACACTGCGGCGTAGGCTGGGCGTTGTTACGTTCTCGTACCCTCACATTCGGTGCGGGTCGTGACACATTTTTAGTGGTGGCCCATGCAGGTCGAGCTTATATAGTGGTATTCGAACTAGAGTATCACTACAGCCTGCAGTAGGATTAGGATATTTTTGGAGGTACTCAATCACATTAGGAAAAAAACTCTTAACTAATTCATACTATCTCAGTTCTTGCTGATATTGTTTTCCTTTGAATATAACTGTCCTCCTTTGCTATTTCGACTCGTTCTCAGCAATTGTTTCTTTTGATCTGTCTCCAGGATGGTTGAGATAGGATCTCCTCGCCAGGGCCAGGGGGACGTCGATGGGAGGACTGCCACCTCTCATACCCAGCAGCTAGCCCCTGGTACCGCAGCCCCACTCATGCCAGCTGGGGTAGACGTTTCAGCTGCGATCGGAGGAGCCCCTCCACCAGCAGCAGGGGGTATGCCTCCACCAGATCGAAGGTAGGACTCAGTCATCCCAGAGGTACCGTTCCAGCAGCCGCCGCCTACAGGACACATGGACGCGGCACAGATGTTTGCATACTTTCAGCAGTTTATGGAGATACAGCAGACCCGGCAGAAAAGGGGCATGGAGCTGGCCATTACGACAGTCACAGCTCGACCAGTTGTCCAGCAGCCGAAGACACCTGGGATAGAGCAGTTCCAGAAGATGAGCCCCAGAGACTTCCTGGGGACGGAGGGGATTATATACGCTGACGAGTGGATCGAGCATATAGAGGAGATCTTCCGCCTGGCCAGGATACCAGCAGATCTTCAGATCGAGGCCGGAGCTAGTCGGATGCGAGATCTTACTTGTACCTGGTATCAATCAGACCCCAGGGTGGAGGTAGCTGGGCAGACTTGGGAGGAGTTTAAGGGCTTCTTCAAGAAGAAGTTTTTCCCAGATTCAGCACTCAGAGCCTTAGAGACGCAGTTCGAGAGCCTAGTCCAGGGGAGTCTTTCAGTGGAGGAGTATACGGGAGAGTTTGGCCACCTCGGAAGGTTCGTAGAGGGTCTGAGCGAGACGGCGAAGGCCCAGAGGTTTCGGAAGGGTCTAGTCAAGGAGGTCAAGTCCTTGACCAAGGGCAACCGGGATGCCACATTCGAGGAGATTTTGACGGGAGCCTTGTTGGCAGAGGACGATCTTAAGCTGAGGCTCAAGAGGGGAAGAGACCCTGATGGGGGCAGCAGCAGCGGAGGCCAGGCCAAGAGGCCTCACCTTCAGCACCAGCAGCCGAGGCAGTTCCAGCCACAACCGTTCCAGCAGAGACAGCAGCAGCAGCAGAGACAGCAGCATGTTATCTTTTGCCCCTTCTGTAAGAAACTAGGACACGATTGGGGTGAGTGCCGGCTGAGGCTAGGTAAGTGCCTACTCTGCGGATCATCAGATCATCAGTTGAGAGAGTGTCCCAAGTCTGCGGGATGGACAGCTCAGGGAGCAGGAGCTAGGGATTCGAAAGGACAATAGAGGGGACCAGCATTGCAGACTCAGCAACAGAGATTCGTACAACATCAGTAGCAGGCCAGGGGAGGCCAGCAAGGGCGAGCTTACGCCATGACACTTGAGGATGCTCAGGCAATAGGAGAGGTGCTTACAGGTTCTGATCTTCTTGATTCCATTCTACCATGTCTCATTATACCTATCTTGAAATTCAATTCCATCTATTCCTATATGTTTCCTCATTGTTGATAAGTTTGATCTGGTGTTTCAGTATGATTTAAATTTCTTCTGAGATAAGTCGTATGGGCTAGGTCGCCTCGATTATGAGATTTTAGAATCCTCTAGGGTTATGCTAGCAGGCATAGTGAGGACATATAGTCGGATTATGGACATATTTCTCGGGTGTGGGAATTTAAGGTTTTCGCTGCCAAGTGCGCGACAATGCGAAAATTTTAAATACCATAATTCTAGAGGTATGTACCATAGTTGAGGACTCTGTGATTATCGTAGCCTTGTTCACTGGTATGACAAAGATTCTGAGTATCATGATGATTGGATAGACGCATACGATTATCGATTTGTATGATTTTCTATGGTTACCTTGTTTTTAAAAAAAAATTGGATGATTCTTTTAAGGTGGATAGACTTATAGCATCTATTGAGTGTAAAAAAATTTTAATTTTATAAATTTTAGTCATTTAATTCATGCTTGATTTTGAGATTTTAAATCATTTTAACTTTAAGCCATGACTTGTGATTTTGATATTTTACTATTGTTGGTTTTAATTTCGAGGACGAAATTCTTTTAAGGTGGATAGATTTGTCACCTCCAGTTTCCAGAAACAGGGGTATTTTTGTCTTTTTTTTATTTTTAGATTATTTTGAAATTATTTAGTTATTTATTGTAATATTTTGGGGTTATTTGAGTCGGGTTCGAATTTCAACTCAATCCGACTTGAAACGGGGACCCGGGGTAGTTTTGACCCTAGTGGACCCACACACTAGTTAGCTATGGCCCACATGTCATTTATTTTAGTTAGTGACTAGGCTAATTTATTTGGATTAGGGTTAATTAGATTAGTGTGTTAGAATGACCAAACTATCCCCGACTTAAACCCCCTTTTTAATGTATTGCTAATAGGCTAGAGGGGGGTTATTTTGACATTTCAATATGGACCATAGCAGCCCATAGTGGCCGGCCACCTCTAGGAGGGGATAGGCACAAGCCCCTTTGATATTTCCTATTCTTTTCCATCTCATTTTCTCTCTCTTGTTCTTTCCCAAATTTCTAGAGAGCATCCCTACCATTTTCATCTCCAAATCAACCCTTCCTTCCACCAAATCTTCTTCTTCCCTTCTCTACTCCATGAAAGGAAGGTGCTAGCCAAGTTTGGAAGGATTCGGAGCTCGTTCGTGTCCTATTGGAATCTCTACGTGTCGGAAGGCTTTTTCATTTGAATCTCTCTTCCGGAAGGTATAACCTCTCCTCTAAACCATCCCTACATGCATATAGGTTAATTTTTGACCCATAGGAATAACCCCCATGGTTGTGTGTCCATTTGAGTCCTTTTCGTATCCATTTGGGCACTTGTAGAGGTGTCCTATGAGTAGGATCGTGTCCTAATGGGAAAACCCCTATTTGGACACGTGTGGAATTATTGTGTAATTGATTTAATGTTGTTTTAACTTTTATTCCAGATTTTCTAGGTGTTTAGGAATGAGTTTTTCTATGTATCATATTGTATCATATTGTTAATATCTATATATATATATGTGGTGATATATATATTAATCTCTATGTATATATATATGTATATATATATATATATATAATATGGTTGATATATATGTGGATATACATATGTGATATGATGGTGTGACATTTGTGTTGGTTGTGGGTATATAGGAGGGCTCGGCCAAGAGGTTATACATGTGTGTAGGTGTAGTGTTTGAGAATTTGTTTGTGAGAGATAGAGAAGGGTATAGAGAGTTGGAGAGGATGTATTTATGTGTGTGTTTGTGTTGGAAATAGTTGAGAGTGATGTGGTTTGGAGAGGGGAATGAGTGGTGATGAGGGGGAGGAAACCACCTGCTGATTAGCACCAGATTTCAGTCCCCATTGGACTGTCCTGCACATACATATTCAGTCCCACACAGCCCCAAACCTGTCCCCTTGGAACCACTGTCCTGCATAGCACATATCAGTCCCTATTTGACCACATGTCAGCCATGGTTTTGCCCATGGTTGTCCATGTTTAACCCCCTACACTGTAGTCCCCAATTCCCTATTTTTAGCCCAGGTTTTGCACCCCCATTGGCAGTCAAGAACAGCCCATATTTTTCTCCAATTCTTGGCTGTCAACACAGTCCTTTATTGCTCCTACATTCAGTCCTATACAAGCCCATTGCTGCCCTCCAAATATCAGACATGGTTCACCACTATCCAGGCCTTAAATCAATATATAACATGTCATTGACAGTCCCCTATATGGCTGTGAATTTCAGTCCCCAAGGCCCCTTGTTAACCCCCATAAAACTATCATCAATTTTAGCCCAAACAACCACCAAAGACCTGTCACAAAACCCCCATTTGCTGTCCATTTACAAGCCTAAATTCCAGTCCACATGTGGACAGCAGCTGTAGCCATAGCCTCCCCTTTTCCTGTCACTTACATGTCCATAGTAGCTGCCCCAACCATCCATAAACAGCCCTTCATAGCAGCTTCAAACCACCCTCAAATTCCTGTCCCTAGACCACTACTTAACCACCTGAAATAGCTCTCTGGATTGTCCTAAACCAGTCCATAAAATGGATAACAACAGCAGTTCCAAACCTGTCCTAAACCCACCTAGGTGCTGTCCTCATTTCCCTCTTATTGGCTGTCACATGACCATAAATATTTTAGTCCAATTGGCTGTCCAAAATGGACAGCCATGTAGCCTATTTTTTAGCCTGAAATTTTAGTCCCCTTAGTCCTAATAAAACCCCATTTACAGCCATGTAAATCAGTCATGAAAACCACAAAAATCAGTTCCCTTGGCAGTCCCCATGACACCCATGGACAGCCATGCATACCAGCCTAAACTCAGCATTGTATCACTCCAAATCAGTCCCTATGACACCCCCATGACAGTCCCTAGTGTGAGCCTTGTGTGTGTGTCCTTGTGAGCCTAAGTGTTGTGTGTGTGTGTGTGTGAGCTATTGCATAGGGTATATATATATGTGTGTGTGTTTGTGAGAGAGATTAGGGTGTTATGAGCCTAGGAGTGTATGTGAGCCCATATATATGTATTTATATATGAGTTTAGATAAGTATTTATATGTATGAGAGTATATATGTATTTGTGTGTATAGGTATGAGCTATTTGGGTATTGTGTGAGTCTAGATATGGATATAGTGAGCTTATATATATATAGCTACTAGCCTATAGGTGTGAGCATGAGTGTTAGCCTATATGTAAGTCTATATGGGTGTTGTATGTGAGTGAGTGTGGTTTCATGAGTGTCATGTGAGAATGGTGCAAGGGTAAAGGTAAGGTAATGGGTAAATGGTTAACATGTGGTCTAAGATGACTTAGATGACCTAAATACTAGGTTTTCTTGGTAGGTAATATTAGTATAGGGTAGTATCTAGCTATCCTAGGAAACCTAGGCTAGTATTCCTAGGTTAGAGTGGTATTGTGCAAGGTATTGGTATTTACCTTGGTAAGGTAATATAGGTAATGCCTAGAAATAGGATATTTGAGTTTGGAGTCTAAGATAGAGTTAGAACTTGATTCCCTTGGTTGGTAATGATCAAATATAGTGCTCATAGACTAGTTTTGACGTCGGTTTACCATTTTGACCAAAAGTCAACAAAAGTCAACCGAGAGTCAAACTTAGCCTTTAAGCGACTAGATTTGACCGAAACTAACCCAGAGTTGACCAGTTGACTGAAAGTCAACAGTTGGTCAATATGTGACTTGTTTGACCTAGGGTTGACTCCATGTTGACCAGAGTTGACTTTTTGACCAAGAGTCAACTGTAAGTCAACCCTTGACCCAAATTGACCTAGTTTGACTTGGACTGATTTCCTGTGACCTTGTTTGACCTTGATTGTCCTAGTGTGACCCAGTTGGCTCAGTATGACCTAGTATGACCTAGTTTAGCTTGGTGTGACTTAGATTTGACTTAGATTTGACCTAGATTCATTTAGAATGCATTGTAATGCATCTTATTATCATTTTGGACTCATAGTGACTTGTACTGTTCTATAGGAGACAGATACCACTCCTCGGAAAGTATATTCTCTTCAGACACTCAGGCTATCAGGCGAGTACATTCTCTGATCGTTTCATACTTGTCACGAATTATATTCTCGCTCTAGATTACTTTACTTGATGCTGTCACGTTATCATCACGGATAGGTACTATATGGATCTCTTCTTGGGATGTTATCCCCCTTAGCGGGCACATCGGATACTTTATGACATATGTTTCATGTACATCATGTATTCCTTGCTCTTGTGTTACTCATGTACACTCATGTTCTCTCATGTTCTTTCATGTACGCTCATGTACTTTCATGTGCTCTCATGTACGTTCATGTTTTCTCATGTGTTTTCCTGTGTAACCAAAACATCATGTCCGTAACGTAACTTGAATAGATCCTTGTGTATTGATTGTGGGTAGGGGTGAGTATAAATGGTCATGTGATTTACCCATCATGTACACTCTGTTACTTCCATGTTTTATCATGTACAACCTAAGCCAATTACATGCCATCTCGTACTCTAAATCACTAGTCACTTACAGTTCTTACTTATCATGTATATATTTCTAGTTATCAAATATCTCTTATATTTTCATGTACATCTTTTTACAGCGTTTCATGTATCTAACTCTATTGCCTGCTTTATATTTTCTGACATGATATGAACTGCATGAGATGTATTGTGCTCGCTCATGTCCTGACTGGACCTGTTGAAAATATTACAGAGGATGAGGATGAGGCCTGCGTAGACACCTACTATGGAGCCCATCTAGACGATACCTGTGAGTTGGACCCACAGGAGGATCCAGCTCTAGCTGAGGACGTCGTCCATACTGTTTAGATTAGTTTAGTTAGGCTTTGTTTCTGTAATTGAGATCTGGATTGTATATATTCTTTCATACTCTGTAGTTGAGACCTTGTATTTATGGATGTTTGCGGAGATGTTATCTTAGACACTTAGACTCTCTGATTGTATTCTGTGGATCTTTTATTTTAGTATTACTTATCTATCTTCTATCTTCATTCTGCCTTAGATGTAATTGAGAACTGTATATTGTTATATCACCTCCATTCGGAGTGTATATACTGTACAGGTACCTTTATATTGTTAGATGATTGACCTAGGATAGCGTTCTACCGCCGACACTGCGGCGTAGGCTGGGCGTTGTTACGTTCTCGTACCCTCACAGTGGGTGCGGGTCGTGACAGCGGGATTGGTCCAAAATGTAGGCCACATGGCCGACGGTCAAAATTCCCATATTAATGGGATGAACCAAGGACTCAGCACGATGAACCTCATTAAATAAAGTTTATTCGACTAAGTTCTAGACTATCCTAGGACCCCTTGAAGTTCTCCAAGTAATGGTGGCAATTAATAGGGAGTCGTTCATTATGGAGCGGTCATTTAGTGCTCTTTAAAAGAAGACTTCAAAGCCAATGCCTTCAATCCAGAGGTGCAGCTACATTCCTGCGCCAACCTCCGGCACAAAATGGTAATGTTTTCACACCAACTCAACTCCAACGGTACAGCACTCGGCTCCGACCCAGAAGCTCAACTACCTTTCGTCAGAGACATAGGAGATACCATTGCATCCAACACAAGTCCGCCTGCCACTCCAAAAGCACAGTAACCTCGTTAACCTGAAGCACAAGCCTACTCGTCGCCCTAAAGCACAGAGACTTTATTTCTCGAAACATAGCCTTCTAGTCGCTCATACGCACAGAGGCTCCATCATCTTCGAAGCATAGTCCGCCTGAAAGCACAGAGGCTCCATTGTCTCCAGAAGAACGGTATACTCGTCGCCCCAGAAGCGCAGCAGTACTCAGACCTCGCCAGAGGCGCAGGAAGCATGGTTCCATCCAGTCGGTTTGCTTAAACCGACTCTCTCAAAGATAGGATTGGGGTTAATCATGATTGATATTTTATCAAATTGATTTAAATCTTAGACGAGGATCAATCAGAATCCAAATCTGAGATGAAATCCCAAGATTTACTCGGCTGTATCCGAATAAGCAAATCGGCACACGCCACGTGTCTCCTCCTTCAGTTATTTTGATAACCACTCGAGATCTCGATTGAGGGGAATCTCAATGTCCGTCACGTGTCAGTGCCGTAGAAGCCCGTACCGTACAATGACGGCAGATTCCTTTATATCTAAAGACCCTAATGTACATCACATATGTGCTCTTTTCCCCTATAAATAGAAGGAGTTTTCCATCAACAAGAGGGAAGACCACCGAACATCAAATATCCAGCTCCAGGCATCCGCTTGATCGGCAACCCTAGAGTTCCATCAAAGGCATAAGAAAGTCAGAGCAAGTTCAACCCGTCATCAGATCGTCAACGGAGTAAAGGAGCTGCTGCAGTGCTCGATCTCCACCATCACACTTTCCTAGAAACTCTTTCCCTTGTACTTAGAATATCCTGTTTAGGACATTTTCTGTATACAGGTCTTTTTTCCGTTCAATAAATAAAAAGCTCGTTCAACCTTTTGTGATGTCGAACAAAATGGCGACTCTGTTGGGGACTACCTTCTCCTCTAATAAGAAGGCGGTTATGCAATCTGACGATAACTTGCTGGAATCTTTCAAGAAGATGTCAGTTGTATGCTTCGACCAGCAAGCTTTTGAAGATCTCATTTCTGATGAAAAGTCAAATCTTTCGAAGCGGTTCGTAAAACTGAAGAAGACTCAACGTTATAGAAGCATGGAAAAGAATAGGAATTTCTATGCGGCCCAAAATCAACATGAAACTTCTTGCGGCTCAAAACCTGAGGAGTTTCATGCGGCTCAAAATCCCTGGGAGCTTCATGCGGCTCAGAAAGCTTCATGCGGCCCACAAATAGCAGGGAGCCTTATGCGGTTCGAAATCAGCCTAAGCAGCTGGTCATAATTACTCTGACATAAAGGTGACAGCTCTGACAGAGATAATGGCTCTGACATAAAGACAAGACGTGACATGCTCCTAAAAAGACGAGAAAATCATCATGATATCCGGCACAGTCCACAATTCCAAAGAAGATTTTTTATGCGGATCGCCTATGCGGCTCAGTCATAAGACAACTCTCATGCGGCTCGGTTATGAGACGTCCTTCATGCGGCTAAGTTATGAGATGACCCTCATGCGGCCCGGTCATGAGACACTCTTCATGCGGCTCGACCTTCATACGTCCCGGTCATGAGACACTCTTCATGCGGCTCGGCTTTGGGACACTCCTTCATGCGGCTCAGCCAAGATGCATCATTCATGCGGCTCGCCACAGAGTAGCAGTTGGGACACGTGGCAGAAATTGACCAAGTCTTAATAGTTCGAATTTAGTACAACAAACAGATCATGATCAATCTTAACCAATCCCAAGCTGCCCACTTTTCGAGGCACAGTTACAAGGACGTGGCCCAAAATTAACCACATGGCTGTACAGCCTATTACTCATGAATTCCTATAAATAGCAAGATGCTATTCCCTTGCACACACATACAGAGAAATATACACACACCCGGGCAGAGAGAGGGCATTTTTTCACTGAAGTCGAGGTTGCGTGCGATCGTCCAAGGAATAAGGCAGAGTTGATAGCACTTTCCCGAGCCTCTACCGTTACCCCCCAGAATCTAAACTAAACAACTGTACTTAGATTGCTTTTCCTAGGTTTTGTTCCTAGGCTCTCTTTTGTACAAGCGAGTTTGTAATTGTGAGTCAAAGTTCAGTCCTTCGATAAAATTGTTCTGTTCTACGATAATAAATGGCAAACACGATGGCGACTCTGTTGGGGACTAACTTCTCCACTGCTAAGAAGTTGGTGACGCAATCGGACTTAGCCAAACTCGGCTCCACGTAACAGATGCAGGTTGTTCGCTTCGACCAGCAAGCGTTTGAAGAGATGCTCTCCGAGGGGAGCGCTAGCCCCATCCAGAAGCGAGCCGGCCTAAAGAAGGCCCACAGGGCGTGGAGGCCCAAAATCGTTGCCCCTCCCCAAGCTCTGGAAGAAGTGTTCTCTGCTGCCTAAGATGGCGAAGAAGACTCACATGCGGCCCCACTTCAGGTCGTAGAGGACCCTGTTGTCCCCAAGTCCGGCAAAGGAAAACACTACGATGCTGGACTTGTGGGAGCAAATAGGAACTCTATGCGTCCAGAAAGAAGCCGTATAAGGGTGCGGGCCGCAGAAAGAACGTATATACGGCCACCAATCACAGTCGCATGCAGAAGGCTCATGCGGCCACCAATCCCAGTCGCATGCAGAATGCCTATGCGGCCACCAATCCTAGGCGCAGGGAGATGACCTATGCGGCATCCAATCCCAGCCGCCAGCTATCTGCCCTATGCGGCTTGGGTTCAGTCTTCGACCACCTCTCATGCGGTCCTGACATCAGAAGCACCAATAAGGATATGCCAGACTCTATGCGGCACAGTTTGGACTCTTCCTACTACGCGCCCTTGGGTGCTAGAACGAACAAGTCTAGGACAGCACGGGCTCGTTGAGCTCAGTCAGTTGTCCCAACCTCTGACCATCGGAGAGTCCCGCTAACTGTTATACGGGCCTCTGATGGAAAGTTGTACAGAACCGCCCGTGTCCAGCCCCCGGCGGCAAACGGACAGCGTGGTTCCCAAGAGTCTCCCAACAATGATCGAGGGCAAGTTCTTTTACTAGCCCCGCATCAGGGAGGAAACATGATACCAACGCACTCGTGTGCTCGGATTCTCGGGCCCACAAAACGAGTGTAAAGGTTGATCGAGATGTCCTTGACTTGCGAGATGTGATCCTTCACAAGCACAAGGAAAGAGAAAAAATCTTGGTGTGCAAAGAGTCCTTCCATGGACGTTACTGCACTCAAGTCATTGCCAATTGTTGCTGTAATAAGACAGCAGTATAAGAGGACCAACAGTCCGTCTTCCAACGACTACAGCAGTCGGGACCGGTCCTACAACAAATCTCGGGAGACGAGGCGCTTCCTTTCGCCTCCTGTAACTCTGCCCAGAAGATCCCTATCGGTAAAGGAGGGAAGAAAATAAATACCTCCAGCCGGACAATTTCAACCAGCATGGCCAAGAAACTCTCATCTAAGCAGTTGTCCACAGCCGTCACAGGAGAAGTTTATCAAGGTACCCGCTCAAAGATGAAATCTTCAACACTAGAAAATTCATTATCTACATCCTTGGAGGTAGTTAAAGCTGGGGGTAGCACTCCTCGAAACAGCCACAATAATCCGGTGTTTCAAGAAGATAAACCAGGGAAAACAATCCCTCTAACAGACTCAGACGTCCCTGAAAACGTCCACAAGTGCCAAGACGAGGCAACCTCCTATGCAGGGGGTAGCACTTCCTCCGAGTCTGAACTAGAGGAGAATATTCCTACATACCCCGATGACTTCTCTATACGAGGGTATGATTCGGAGGGCACGTCTTCTACGGTTCCTTCCACTTCTCCTCATGTGAGAACGACATTCATGACTGAGAATGATCAAGACGGTCCCAGTGATCGGCAGCGCCTCGACACTCTTGAGGCCATACTTTAAACCTTGTTTAAGTCAGTGGACGAGATCAAGGCGGCACTACCGGCTCTCCAAAGAAGGACACCTGGCCAAACAAGCTTGGGTCCTGCTGTCAATGCGGACTCAAACACAACTGCGCCAACCCCGGGCGACAATCCACCCGGACTGTCGGCTCCCACTACTGTAGAAGAGGCTAGGGAGGCGAAAAGAGAAGTCCAAGAGCTCCGTGCAATGTTCCACGCCGAAGAATCCTCTCAGGACCTCAGGATACGACAGCCGTATCCCGCTGCATGGAGAGATGTCCCCTTTCCTCCACGATACAAACCATTCAATATCAATCCATATGACGGGAAGACCTCTGCGAGCCAGTATATGACCTACTTCAAGGTCACAATAGACCATCTACTGCATGACGACGCCATCCTCACGCGATTGTTCATCGGGGCATTAGAGGGGGTCGCGTTCGACTCGTACCGCAACTTACCAGATAACTGCATCCATTCCTTTGTCGGATTTAAATATATGTTCCTGGAAAGGTTCTACGAGGTGGGACAAGATGTGACAATGTCAACCCTCATGGACATTGTTCAAGGAGAAAAAGAGCTGACGAGGAATTACATTGAGTGGTTTCGCCAAACCGCGATGAAATTGCCCTCCTGTAACCCGGACTCTTCTTTAATTGAGATTTGCCAAAAGAGGCTGCTCCCCACAATCAGCCTCTGGATGGGCAAAAGTCAATTTAAGGACTGGAAGACCTTCATCATCAGCGCCACTAGCGCAGAAGCAAAATTGAAGAAGGCTCGTCAACTGGGATTGCATATCTTGGATGGAGAGGATAAGGGCAAACGCCCTAATGCCAACAACAACAACGGCGGTAGTTCCTCTAACAACCAAGATACCAACGACAAACAGGCTATGGTGGCCGATACAGCCCAGAAGCCTGAACCAAAGCAGGTAGAGAAGCAGTAGCCTCAGGTGACTTACTCCTTCGAAGATAGCCATGTCAAGCCCATCTTTGACATGCTCCTGCAAGGAGATAGAATTCAGCTCCCGCCACCGTGATGTGAACCTCGACCTACAGAGATAGAGAACCCAAAGTATTGTTACTTCCACTGCTATGTCCACCATGCTACTCAAGACTGCTTCCAATTGAAGCGGTACATCTAGAACCTCATCGATTCCAAGGCTCTGGCTATTTATTTCGAAGAAGTAATCGTGGTTGCTAACATGGTGTCGGTACAATTCGGTAGCTTTTCTCTAACGAGAACTCAAGATAGCGTAGTACCCGTCCCTCGGGCGACAATGGAGGTCACTAATCTTTTCCCTCCCCGAGACCAGACAACTGGGCTGGTGCCCCTCACCACGTCACGAGGGGAGGTCATATGGGTCCATCCAGACTTGGTGCCTGAAGTAACCCAGTCAGCATCATCCTCTACCGACAAGAAGAAGGGTGGAAAAGCTAAGTCCTGCCACACAATCTCAGCCAACATCGAAGAAGCTACAGCTGTCGTTACCCGGTCCGGTGCACAATCTCAACCTATACCGGGTAACTCATCTGAAGAACACCAGCTGGCCACTCCTGATGCCCCAAGACCTTCTCAGCCTCCGCAGGCCGACAAGCCTAAGCCAAAGGAGACCCGCTTCGACAAGCCGTACCGTAAAGACGCACCTCAGGGGCTGGAGAGGCCTTACAATTTTGACATCCTGGCACAATTGGCCAACACACCAGCCAAATTGTCATTATATGGGCTCTTGAGACTCTCCAAGGATGTTCACGTCGCACTGAGCGAAGCACTCCAGAATGCTAACGCTTATTTGGCTCAGGTCAAGCTTACAAGGGAGAGCTCGCCAGCGAATTTCCAGGACAGCGCTTGTACAGGTGCAATGCCCAACATCGTGTTCACTCCGCAGGATATGCTCATCAAGACCAACCTGCACGATCGCCCTCTGTATTACAACGGATACGTCGGCGACATCAAGGTAGATCGGATGCATATTGATCTCGGTTCTTCAATAAGCATCATTCTGAAGAGCTTGTTCCACCTCCTGCGCATCCCTATGCATCGGCTGACACCTACCAGTACCGCCATCAGCAGTTTCAATTCAGGGAGAAGCTATCCTATTAGGAAGATTCGCCTGAAATACCAAATTGGCGACCTCCAGTCGGAAGTGACTTGCTACGTCATAGATGCAGATACGTCCTACAACATTCTCCTGGAGCGTCCGTAGATACACGATTATATGATCGTGCCCTCCATATTGCACCAGTACTTCAAATATGTCGACAAGTACGACTTCATAAAAACAGAATTCGCTGACATATATCCTTTCAAAGGGGTTGAATCCTACTATTCGAATTCCTGCTTGTACGAGAAATCAAAAAGGCACCTGATCAAAGAGGATACTCAAGAGCAGACAGAGGCTACAATGGGATCAGAAGAACCTTTGAAGATCTGTCTCCAGCCCTACAAACCAGGCAGAACTGTACCTCTTATAGCCACTCTACGTAAAGAAATAGCCAGTCTAACAGTGCTCACTGCACAAAAGAAGCAAATGGTTATCTGACTTCCAAGGTCTAGCCAAGGGCCGAGACCAACTGAGGAGCCACTGACAATCAGACTGCCAAGAGCCGGCCAACAACAATCAGAAGAGATCAATCCTTTTGTTAAGCCGATGATCATTCATCTTCCCAGGACAAGTCAACAGCCAAGCGCTAAGCCAGGGACTGCTAGTGAGCCAACGACTCCACGTCCAGCACCACTAGTAGAACCCTTAATGATCAAGCTGTCCAGGTCATCCTCCCAATCCTCAATAATGCAGGGGGTGGCTGAACAGGAGCTAGGGATAAATCAATAGCTCAGCACTAAGCCAGGGACTACTAGTGCACCAACGACCCCACATCCTGCACCACCAGTGGAACCTTTGATGATCAAGCTGTCCAGGTCATCCTTCCAGTCTTCATTAATACAGGAGGTGGCTGAAGAGGAGCTAGAGCTAGCCAAATATGTGGCTGCGCACACTGATGTTCCTTCTACTGATGATGTAATCCCACCAGAGAAGATATCTTATTTTATCAATAAAGGGCTATCTTTGAACTACCTCGAGCTTAACAAGCTTCGTATAATGTTTGCTATGGAATACTGTATGGGCATCAACTTACACACACAAGTGACAAATGTCTATACCACGAACCAACTTACTCCGGTGGAAGGCGCTTGCTTCATAGTCGAGGGAGAAGATCATCAAATCATCTTCGGCCGAAAGAATGATCAACAGTACTTCAGGCCAGAAGAAGTCGATCTTGAACCCGACACTAGAAGACTGCCCCTTTATCTTTATAGCTCCTGATCCAGGTACCTCATGCAAAAATAGGGGTATGATATGGAGGCTACGCCAGGCTTGAACTATGGCACCGGCCGGCGATTACCTTTGCAATTGCCAGTCCCGGTTGGAAAACTACGAAATTATTACAGCAAGACCAGACATGGTCTAGGCTATGTTACACCTGCAACAACTCCCGAGAGCTCGGATGAGGAATGTGAATGGAATTCATATTCGACTAGATCACCCACTTCCGATTCGGATGTCAGCATTGGGGACGTACTCAGGCAAGCTTGGTCTATCAACATGGCATTTGCTGACGCCTACGAAGAAGACGAAGACGTTCCCGAACTTCTCGAGTTAGAGCCTTGGGTCCAACAGCTAGATGTGCAATGGGAGAAGCATTTCGAACAAAAAGATAGCCCTACCGAAGATGAGGTTATGCAAGTTAACCTCGGCGATGAATCCTCTCCAAAGCCAATCTTCGTTAGCAAAAGTCTGACAGACGAAGAGCGGGAGTCGCTATTGCAACTCTCAGAGAGTATATTAACATATTTTTCTGGAGCTATGAAGACATGCCAGGGTTAAACCCCGATATTGTACTCAATAAGCTCAATATTCATCCGGACGCAAAATCGGTCAAGCAACAGCAACGACGGTTCCGCCCGGACATCATGAATTCTATCGAAGCTGAGGTCAACAAACTAATAGCCAGTGGCTTCATCCATGAGGAACAACATCCATATTGTGTAGCCAACATAGTACCGGTCCTCAAGAAGAATGGAAAGATCCGAATTTGCATCGACTTCCGAAATCTGAACGAAGCATGTCCTAAAGATGAGTTTCCTCTTCCTATTACGGACATAATGATTGACAACACATGTGGCTTTAAGAGCATGTCATTCATGGATGGCTTCTCAGGATACAACCAAATTAAGATGTTTCCTGACGACGAAAAGAATATATCATTTCGAACACCGATTGGCGTGTACTGTTACACAGTCATGCCCTTTGGTTTAAAGAATGCCGGTGCCACAAATCAACGAGCTATGAGTGTCATCTTCAGAGATCACCTGCGTAAGACAGTAGAATGTTACGTCGACGACATCGCCGTCAAAAGCCTCTCTAAGGAAGATCATATGTACGATCTGAGGACAGTATTCGACCTGATGCGAGCACACTACTTGAAGATGAATCCCACCAAATCCTTCTTGGGCGTATCCAGCAGAAAACTCTTGGGTTTTATCATTACCGCCCAGGGAATCCATATAGACCCTGAAAAGACGAAGGCAATCATAGAGATGGGTCCCCCGAGAAATCTTCGAGAACTCAGAGGCCTTCAAGGGAGGCTAGCTTATATCAGGAGGTTTATCTCTAACCTCTCCGGGCGATTTCAACCATTCACACACCTCATAAAGAAAAGCATCTCCTTCGTATGGGATGAGGAGTGCCAACGTGCCTTTGACAACATTAAAGAATATCTGTCGAACCCTCCAATCCTGGTAGCCCCGGTCGCTGGAAAGCTATTTTTGCTGTATGTACGTGCGATGGAGCATTCCCTCAGTTTTCTACAAGCATAAAATAATGATGCAGGGCATGAATAAGCTATCTATTACCTCAGCCGAATGATGATAGGACCTGAGTATAGATACACCGCCGTGGAGAAGGAGTGTCTCGCTTTGGTGTTCGCTATTCAGAAGACGCGACACTATGTTATAGGACAGACCATCCATGTTATATCATGAGTCAACCCCCTCAGGGTTCTCATGACCAAACCAGGTGCACTCAGCTCTCGCCTCGCTACCTGGGCGATATTATTGCCTTCCTACGACATGATCTTCGTCCCGCAGAAGGCTGTTAAAGGTCAAGCTCTGGCAGACTTTTTAGCGGCCTATCCAGGTTCGGAGTCAACCAAAATATATGAAGAGATCCCAGACGAGATTGCCAATTCAAATATGGCTTTCCATGATACCGTTTGGCGAATATTCTTCGACGGTGCTTCAAGAACTAGACCCAAGGGTAATATTGTCGTTGGCGTCGGAGTGGTACTGATTTCTCCCTCTGGATTGGTGATCAATCGGGCATACTCACTCACGGAACCTTGTTCAAACAACGTGGCCGAGTACAATGCCTTGGTTATCGGCCTCCGACTTACAAAAGAACTGGGGGTAGAGTACTTGGAAGCATATGGCGATTCACAGTTAATCGTTAATCAGATTCGGGATTCTTATGAAGTTCGCCATGAAGACATGATCCCTTATCATCAAATAGCAACCACCATCATTATGTACCTGAAAGGGTTCTTCATAGAACATGTTCCCATACTCCAGAATATTGAAGCCGATGCCTTAGCAGGTCTTGCCGCTTCCTTGGCAATTCTAAATCATACTCATCATTTGGTTGACGTAAAAGGCCATGAATTGGTTTGTCCTAAAAACAACGTACAATTTGTTGTGAGTTACTCTGCCCTGGCGGCCGAAGAAACACAAGACTGGAGACTTCCCTTTATTGACTTCGTAGTCTATGGTATCTTGCCGAAAAATCCGAAAGAGGTTACTTCTATTAGAAGACGTTCTCTCAGATTCTTCTACGATACAGAGACAAAGATGCTGTATCGGTGATCCTATGATGGATTACTGCTCCGATGTTTGTCAAATACAGAAGCCAAAGAAGCCGTACGCGAAGCTCACGACGGTGTTTGTGGGGCCCATCAACCTGGCCCGAAATTACAAGACCGTCTTCGTCGGATGGGCTATTACTGGCCTACGATAGTAGCCGAAGCGATAGACTATGCAAGAAAGTGTAAAGCTTGTCAGGTCCACGCAGCTTTCATACACCAGCCGTCCGAATTTCTACATCCGACGGTGGCATCCTGGCCATTTGAGGCATGGGGAATGGTTATCATTGGTCCAATCACCCCGCCTTCATCTAGAGGACACCATTTTATACTGGCAATTACGGACTACTTCTCCAAATGGGCAGAAGCTGTTCCGCTTGCAGAAGTGAAAACATCAAACATGATCAACTTCGTCAAGCATCACGTCATCTATCGCTTTGGACTACCTCGAAGGATCATCCATGACAATGGTCCGCAGTTCGTAAGCCACACCTTCTATCGATTTTGTGACAAATACCGAATTCAGAATGTTGCTTCAAAACCATACAATCTGGCGGCTAATGGTCTGGCTGAAGCTTTCAACAAAACTATAATCAAGCTTCTTAAGAAGTTCGTGTCCTCAAACAAATGCGACTGGAATGAAAAGCTTAGCGAATGCTTATGGGCATACCGTACTACAATCCGGACGACCACTGGAAATACACCATTCTCTTTGGTATACAGAAGTGAGGCAGTTCTCCCATTGGAAACTCAAATCCTCTCGCTCCGTGTCGCCCTCACTTTCCGACTAACGACGGATGATAACTACCGTCGTCGACTACAAGAATTGGAGGCATTAGATGAGAAGCGCCTGCTAGCTCAACAAAGAATCGAGCTGTATCAAGCCCGCATCTCTGGAGCCTTCAACAAAAAGGTCAAGATGAGAACATTCTAAGTAGGCGATCTCGTCTTGGCAGTTCGGAGGCCGATGGTTATGACTCATAAAATCGTCGACAAGTTCCAGCCCAAGTGGGAAGGCCCATTTATCATCGAGGCTGTATTCTCCAATGGTGCTTACCGTCTCATAAAACAAAATGGAGACTTGCTCATGATGTCCATCAATGGCAAGTTCCTGAAGAAATATTATGTCTAAACGACACCCTCCGAATCAACTGTATTATTGAAGTTATGTACCCTTCGGTACCGCTGAACTTACACTCCGGATACCCCAAATGAATTCATATCGCATCTTCTGGGTAGCAAGTCATGTATGATCATACCTCTGAACTTTTTCCTTAGAAGAACATTTTTCTCAGAATCTATTACCCGCGCTTTCAGTGCATAAAATGGGTAACAGGTCCACAGAATTTCCCGAAACAACCACGCCCATATTACCTCTGGGTTGCTTCTCTTCCATCACAAACAAATCATCCCCTATATAGAATTTCTACGTCCATATTACCTCGGAGTTGTTCTATGTACCCTTCGTTGAGTCCACTCCTGCCACGTCCTCATTACCTCTGAGTAGGAAGACTCCGTTGTAAAACCCTCATATTTTCTACGTCCTCATTACCTCTGAGTAAGTATGTTGGTTTTCTCTCGACTTATTATCCGTACCCAAAACCAGGGTACGCCAAGGGTAATAGGCCTACAAATGTCTACAGTTGACCATAAATGTCTACATAAATATCCGCAGCTGACCACAAATGTTGTACTAGGTCCTCTAGTACATGCGCCTCTTTTCTCACCATCACATACCTCTGGAGCCCAGCAGTTCCATGGCATTCTTTCGCCCAATACCAAGAACTTCCACGTCCACCTTACCACGGAGTCATTCTAGGTATCTCTATCGAGCTTATTATCCATACCTAAAACAGAGGTATGCCAAGGGTAATAGGCCCACAGAAAGTCCCCCAGTGGGGCAAGTACCGTAACACCAAAAATACTAAATGAACACAACAGATACCATAAATAAATGATGAAGTAAACATATTCATTCATTTAAAATCAAAGGTTCTACATTTTCCTGGGACCAAGTCCCTATTAAAAAAATGGAGGGATATAATAAAGAAAGATAGAAAAATCCGATCACGGCTCGGCGACACACAGTTCTCTGAGACGGTCCTTCAGCTTGGTCGTCGACCGCTCAATCCTCAGTGTGGCCCGGCGCTCAGCCTCTTGAGTCAACTTCTCTGTATCCTCCAGATGCGCATGTGCCTACCAACCGTCTTCAAGTTTCTTCAGTGCACGCTCCAAGGTAGCAGAGGTTCGGGTGACCTGGTCGGTCTCCCAGAAAATTAGCTCCTTATCTCTACGGGAAGCCTGCAGCTCAGATTCAAGAAGCCAATTTCCTCTGACCGAGCGATACAGTCCTCTTCTCTGCGGCTTAGTTGATCGTACTTCAGAGACAGATCTTGAAGGTCCTTCACTAGAGCGGGCTTGGACGTATCCCGTATCGTCCTTACCTTTTCTATGGCTGTTATAAGGAAGGTGTGCTCCTGATCTATTGGTAAAGACATATCGACCTGCCGCAGTCCTTGAAACTGAGCCACGAGCTGATCAGCTTCTACTAATTTGGGCTCCAGGAGCTCGACCATTCCTGCCCCGTCTGGGAGTGTTCTGAGGAGTTCAATCTGACCGCGGGCACATTGACGAGCCAATACAAAAGAGGTCCCTCTCTCCAGGACAGCTTCGACCCCTCGTTTCAGATGGTGGTAGAAACTATCAATCACGTCCTTCGACGATTCATCCAGAACTTTCGAAGAAGACGGTGTCAAAGGAAGAGTGGCTGGCAGAGTTGAAGACGGTTGTGAAAAAGATGTACCAGAACTTGGTTCCCCTATCACTAAGGATACAAGTTCCGAGCGATAGGACGCCTGAATAGCAGTCATCTCCTCCTCCGCAGCCCGAAGGATTCGAAGACTGGGCAGTGCAGAAAGGTCAACCTCCGGTGATAGAGTTACATTAACCGAGGAGGGTGCAGGGACCATTTCTCTATGCCCCGACAGTTCCACTACGTCTCCTCCTGAACTCGATCCGGCAAGAGATCCCTTGATAGTAGTTAGAGGAGGAGGAGGCATACTTCCTTCCACTAGATCCCCTCTGGTGACTTCTCCCTCGATGATGTCCATCGTCGACAGCAAAGGAGAAGGACCTGTATGTCCGGAGCAACCATCGATCAACTTAATCCAAAGGATATGAAGATAGAGAAAATGAACCTCCTCACTAGTCAAGACATGACATAGCTTACCCGGGGAGGGTCGATGATGCTGAGGCTCACTCACAGCCACCGTATCCTCTTCAACGGCAACACTTGAGCCAATTGCAGCTGCTTCCTCTGCTCCAGCCGCCCCGGAGGTAGATACAACTGGATCAGCATCAACCAGCTGAGGTTCAGCAACTTCGGGGACTGATTCAGTAAAGCCCACATCGTCCCTAGTGGGGATGTCAATAGCAAGAGGAATCTCAGCCGTCGCCGGAGCGACCATGGTGGAAGGAAGCTCGTCCGTTATAGCACCAATTAAGGTGTCTATAGTCGGGTCAACCTCAGAGGCGGCAGCCGACTCTGGGGAGTTCACTTCTCCTGACGCCTACAAAGAAAAGAAAAATGATCAGATAATATTTTAGAAAGGAAGAACTAAAAAGATGGTCGTAACTCGATTCACCTCCGAAACGGCTTCGACGTCCTCACTTCTTTCCCTAATGTTCGGCCCGCGAGGCTTGACCGTGGCCCGTTTTCAAGAGTAAGTTATACCGTCGGCAGAGGATTCACGCCTGCTTCGTTTTCGTGAAAGACTAGGCGCAGCAGGGGCAGATCTGCCACCGAATCGTCTGCAAGAAGAGGCAAGTTATCTGGGTCATCCTCTTCGTCCACGTTGATAGACTCCGAGTCAAACACGTCAACTGTCCTCCCCTTCTTGGTCCTTGGCTTCTCCTCCAAGCTAGTACCAATAATAAAACTGGTACTTGGGTCAAAATCTCTTGGGGGCTTATTCACCATAACATGGTATAAGGCCGCCATGTACAAAATGTGTCCCGACTCTCTAGCATCAGGAACGAAGAAGCTGGCACGAGTGTGAACCGCGCTATAATAGTGCCAAGCCTGGATGCCGTCAAGAACGCTACCCTCAAAATCCAGGCAGGAGCTGGGATTGTCCAAAGAACATTTGACTGTACCCAAATTGTCGGGAGAATCGACTGGGTAAGTAAGGCTCCAAAAAGACGGAATTACGGTCGCGATATACCAGATGTGCAGGGCGAATGTTCTGCAACCAGAGGAGCATCTTCTCAGACAACAATTGGGGAGATACAGCACCTTCAAGATGCACGTCTCTTACTTCTTTGTCAGTAAAATAAGGAACAGACACGAAGAAGGAATATCTGTCCACTCGTGCCAGTGCCATCCGACAGGCTAGCTTGGTAGTGTACTCCCAGGGTATACGGTGGTACTGGAAGATGAAGGCATCATCAGCAGTTACGTCATCCTCTGGGCCAGGCCTCGTCAAAGACGGGCAATACATCAACAGCCACCCCATCAGATAATGATAGGGCAGCTCGATTCGTTCAAAATCCTTCGTCGTATCGCGAGCAATGACTTTGGACGAGAAGGCGCGGAGGCCACGATATATGCTGCATACCATGGCAGGAAGTAAAGCTAGTCTGGCCCCAAAGACTAGCTTCACCGCAGGAAGGATCAGGTTACGGCTGATTCTCTCAATAGCACCAGCCCCTCCCGAAACTACAGTTTCGCAGCCACACCATCAGAAATCCTGCCAGGAGAGCCTTATCAGACATCTTCTTGGTATCTTGATAAAAGTAATTAAAGGTGTCATATTGGCTCCCAAATCTGTCACCCGTGGTTTTTACTCTCTTGGCAGTCAACACCTGGTTCTGCACCTCCTTCCGGGTTCGAAGACTTCGGGAGAAAACTCGACCTGAGTCGCCTAGCTCAAAAAGGTAACTGAGCCAGGTCTTGGTGTGAGGAAGGTTCCTTTCCGAGCTATCGTTCTTCTTCTTCGACATCTGTTGGCACGTGCTATGGTGACATAGCAGTTCCCGATAAATAGCTATAAAACCCGGGAACCGTCGCTCCAATTCCTCGAATTCTTCATTCGTAGGGGTATACGCCTCAAAAACATCATCTCCCTAGGGCAGCTTGGAGACTTCATGTATTTCGTGGAGAGCGAGTCATGTTTCTCCTTCGGGTGTGAAGAAGGTCCCCGTACGACGGTTGTACTTCTCAAGAAGAGCCATGAACAGCTTCTTGTTTATGGGCAGACCATGACAAGTGCCCCGTATGGCATGATAAAGGCCAATCTCGAGCAGGAGTTCCTTGTATGTCCGCAAGATCCACGAGGTCAAGTTGATCCATGAAGGGGTGGGGTTCATCCAATTCAGCAGCGACAGCCGACCAGTAGGGTAGGACCCCTTTTGAGCAATCTGGTTCATAAAAGTGTCAGCTTGGGAGAACTAAAAGTTGGGACCCTGCACGTTTATGAAACTGCCCGGGGCCAACCCCATCACAAAGCAACTGATCGGTATCTTGCTTGCAACTACCGACCTCGAGGCTTTATTATAGTAAATATTACCCACGAACATCCCCTGCTGGCTCAGGGTTAGGGAGTCCACCATTTTTCTATCGATGGACAGCATATTAAACCAGGACAGCGAGAAATGACGTTCCATCTGAGGAATATGAATCGCCATCCCGTTGGAAGAAAAACTCTAACTTTCAGATAAATCTAGAACGCTGGAGTTCTTTACAGTTAGAGCATCCCCAAAGAGGAACGCGGGTTTCAGATGTGTGCCCCCTAATTTCTCCGAGTTCATCATGCCCAAGAGAAAGAAGAAGGATTTGTTTCTGATATCCTTCAGCCTGTCCTCAGATTGATCTTTAGTGATTTGGGCTAACACATAATCGACCACATGGTCGAATCTTACGCCCATAGCAGATTCAGCTTGACCTACCAAAAGCTCCCCCGAAGGATTGATCGGCAACTTCACTGAAAAGGAAAAAAAAGTCAGAAGATAGCCAGAGAAAACCACTTAATATTTTTTGAGCTTATGCGGATCTGTTAGGTGGGTCTTCATGCGGCCCAGTTCATAAGGTGCTTATGCGGTCATGAGACGTTTCTCATACGGCTCGGTCGTGAGACGTCTCTCATACGGCTCGATCATGAGACTTCTCTCATGCGGCTCGGCCATGAAGCAACTCTCATGCGGCTCGGTCATGAAGCAACTCTCATGCGGCTCGGTCATGAAGCAACTCTCATGCGGCTCGAACATGAAGCAACTCTCATGCGGCTCGGATATGAAGCATACCCCATGCGGCTCAGTCATGAGGCGTTCATGCAGCCCATACGGCATAGCTTATGCGGATTCATCACACAGAACTTGAACAGTTCAGTGAAGACGAAAAAAAAGCATCAACTATGCCGAGGCATAACAGAGAAAGGCCCGCGCATAAAATATACGACATAGCCATTGTGGTAAGGGTTTAGACTCATGCAGTTTCTTCCCAACGCTCTTACCATTAATAGAAGAATGAACGTCAGGGTGAATCAAACTCGCCGTATTCGACGAGGAGGCAAGTCCTTTGCCCTTAGCTGCAGCACTGGAAGAAGCCTTGGGAGCCATCGATGATCGAAAGAAGAGAAGACGGCGACTAGGGTAATGAAAAGTTGGAAGAAGGAAAAAAGGAACCTCTCTCTTCAAAAAACTACTCGTACTTATAGGCTGGCAGAGACGTGTAAATCGATAGACACCGCTTTGGATTTCGTGCTACCTAAAAGATAAAGGCGACTCTTGGAATTCTATCCCCTTTCATGCAAAAGACGGCTCCAAATCATCAAATCAAATCTAAGGTAATTAATATCGAAGTAATAGGACGCCCATGTGGCACGAAGCCAGTATGGGGCCAGAGAGAAGCCTATGCGATATGAAGAGCTTATGCGGACATACTCATGCTTCTTATTCAAAGTATTTCAATTTTACAAATTGAAAACTTTGAAGAGGGTCTTGTAGAAGCATGGAAAAGAATAGGAATTTCTATGCAGCCCAAAATCAACATGAAACTTCATGCGGCTCAAAACCTGGAGAGTTTTATGCGGCTCAAAATCCCTGTAAGCTTCATGCGGCTCAAAAAGCTTCATGCAGCCCACAAATAGCAGGAAGCCTTATGTGGTTCGAAATCAGCCTAAGCAGCTGGTCATAATTACTCTGATATATAGTCAACAGCTCTGACAGAGATGATGGCTCTGACATAATGACAAGACGTGACATGCTCCTAAAAAGACGAGAAAATCATTATGATATCTGGCACAGTCCACAATTCCAAAGAAGATTCTTTATGCGGGTCGCCTATGCGACCATCATACGGCTCAGTCATGAGACAACTCTCATGCAGCTTGGTTATGAGACGTCCTTCATGCGGCTAAGTTATGAGACGATCCTCATGCAGCCCATTCATGAGACACTCTTCATGCGGCTCGACCTTTATGCGGCCCGGTCATGAGACACTCTTCATGCGGCTCGGCTATGGGACAGTCCTTCATGCGGCTCATCCAAGATGCATCATTCATGCGACTCGCCATAAAGTAGTAGTTGGGACACATGGCAGAAATTGACCAAGTCTTAATAGTTCAGATTTAGTGCAACAAACAGATCATGATCAATCTTAACCAATCCCAAGTTGCCCACTTCTCGAGGCATAGTTACAAGGACGTGGCCCAAAATTAACCATGTGGCGGTACACCCCATTACTCATGAATTCCTATAAATAGCAAGGTATTATTCCCTTGCACACATACAGAAAGATATACACACACCCGGGCAGAGAGAGCATTTCTTCACCGGAGCCGAGGTTGCGTACGATCGTCCAAGGAGTAAGGCAGAGTTGATAGCACTTTCCCGAGCCTCTACCGTCACCCCCCAGAATCTAAACTAAACAATTGTACTTAGATTACTTTTTCTCAGTTTTGTTTCTAGGCTCTCTTTTGTACAAGCGAGTTTATAATTATGAGTCAAAGTTCAGTCCTCCTATAAAACTGTTCTGTTCTACGACAATCAATGGCAAACAGACGTGTCTGGAGGCCCAAGATGGCTGCGACAAGCAGCATGACAGAGGGAACTGCGGTCCAAAACCCCCTCAATATCGAAGCCCCGAAGAAGATTTTGGCTGCTACAGCCATATCTCCTCGCTCAATTCCTACCATGGGAAAGTATGACGAGGAAGACGGTGTCTCTATGGCGGGCCTGACGAAGGCACAACGCCGAAGGAACCGTGCACCGGTTCAACCCCTCATAACAGGAGCATTACCGGCGAGAAGATCCATCTTCGACATAATCGCCTTCCCATCAGGCGAGCCTTTATTGGATTCTGAATACTATGCACCCGCTGGGGGTAGTAGAAAGAAATTTAAGGCAGTATGTACCTCGTGCAATAAACGTACCATGCCTATAACCGACCAAAGGCCTGCGTTGACAGTCACACGCGCTGTCGATGGAAAGTTATATAAGAATGGTCCTCGTGCTCCGATGTCTCAACAAGTTAATCCCCTTTGTCGCTTGAGCACTCCTATGTGTGATACAAGCCAGGGGTACATCCCAAAGAGAGAGACTCGTACAAGTAGCATTCCTGCAAGCATGATAGGAGTCTGCCTCGCTAGACCCTCTCTGATCGTACCCGCGTCCAACTTCCCTACGCATACAATGGGGTACCACGACGAAAGACCTGGTGTTGTTTCCTGCAGAAGAAGAATCGACGGTGCAGGGCACGCCTAAATCAAGACATCCTTGTACCCAGATTACCATCAACTGATGTTGTCAATAGGCGACTGTACTACCACCGAGGAGGCGCTCCATCTTTTAAAGACATTAACCTACATCGACTGCACGTCAGAGACTCAACAGGGGGTCGATGAGCAAAAGAGAAGATGAACTCCATGTCGCCACGTGCAATGCGACATAAGGTTCTAAAACACTCAAGAAGTCATCCAAGAATCCTTTCGTATCGACAACCAAGCCCAAGAAGCGGCCCGAGAGTAGCAAGACAAAGGTACCCAGCATAGGTATGTTTTAAGACACATGTTCCAAATCTCTATTGGGTGCCACGTCAGATGTTGGGGGTATCCAACCTCCCACTATGCATGACAATACAGCATTCCAATCTGAGAAGGAGCCATACGATACGAATGCCTCCACAGGTACAACTAACCACCAGACTAGAGGTAGCAACCGCAATGAGACTGACGAAGACCGCAACCTCCCAGTCTATCCTCAAGACGACGAGGCTCGAACATCTGAGCCAGAGAGCGAGGGATCTACTGTCCCTTCCACCCATCCACAAACAAGGTCTGTATTTATGGTCGAGGGTGATGAGACGGACAATAGCGAAGCGCCTGACCAGCTGAAACGCTTCAAAGCTCTCGAGACGAGCCTAGATACGTTAAATGCCACAATAGAGACTTTGTATTCTCTCATACTGGAGATCAAGGGGAATTTGGTACCCACTGCCTCCACACCTACGCCTGGTCTAGCAGCCAATGATGGATCCAGCAAACTATTCGTCATCCATCAGGCGGGACCATCGTCGTATACTCTATCGACTACATGCATGACAATGTCAACCGAGATACAGCAGGCCATTAAGGAACTATATGCTTGCTATGATGCCAAAGAGAAGCAAGCAGCACCCCGAAAGATAGAGATTCGACAGCCATATCATGTCGAATGGGACAATGTAGTTTATCCTCCCAAGTATAATTCGCAGACGCTCACGCCATACAAGGAAAAGGAGTCTCCCCGACGATACTTGAGGTACTTTGTCGTGGTGACAGGGCACTTGTCGAAGGATGACGCCCTCTTTACCAACATCTTTATAGGAGCTCTGCAGGGGGTAGCCTATGAATAGTTTTACATCCTTCCGGATGATTGTATTTCATCGTTCGAGGACGTGAAGAATCTATTCGTAGATTGATTCTATGAAAGAGGGATGGACATTACAATTTCAACTCTCATGGAGGTCGTCTAGAGAGAGGAGGAGCCTGTCCGCTCATACATTGAGCGCTTCCGTCAGGCAGCCTTAAGGCTACCGCCTGGTATGACCGAGCCTATGCTTATGGACTCATGCCGTAAGAACATGCTGCCCACGATAAAATTGTGGTACAGTGCTCCTTGTACAGAGTGGACGCCTTTCATTATAGAGGCGAATGTGGCAAAAAGGAAAGCCTAGGATGTGCAACTCCTGGGACTGAACTTTTCTTCTCTCGAAGACAAGGAAAGACGTTCGTCTAACAACAACCCCAATGACGAAAAAGGCAAGCAGGCCAAGACCGTCAACATCTCCAAAGGTTCGGTAACCATGAACCCCAAGTCTGCAGAAGTCTAGAAGCCAAGAAAGACTTACTCCTTCAACGACGAGGATACGTTGGAACTCTTCAATATGCTGACGAAGAATGGCAAGATGTCTCTTCCAACACTAAAGCGCCCTAATGAAGTGGAGAAGGTGGACAACCCTAAATACTGCCATTATCATCAGTATGTCCATCATTCGACACGAGATTGCTACGTGTTGAAAGGACAGATTCAGCACCTCATTGACGCCAAAGTCATGTCACTTGACTATGAAGAAAAGACTGTCACGGCCAACATGGTTACTCTCCAGTTTAGAAGTTTCCTAACTACGGAGGCACAGGACGGGGTCTTTCCCATCCCGAGGGTGACAATAGAAGTAGTCAATCTTCCACCAGCGTGGAATAATACTCAAGGGCTTATCCCGTTCTCCATACAGCAAGCTGAGGTCATATAGGTCCACCCTGACCTGACTCCCGACATGATGGTGCCTACAACTCCTTCTGTCAAAGAAAAAAAGGTTAGGACATGCCGCATGGTCTCGGCTTCGACCAATAACACCTTAGTGACCATTCGCTCGGCACAGTAGTAAGAAGAGAACCATACTCCAAAGGAGGCAGCGCCTCCACCAACTGTAGCCCCTATTCCTGATGTATCAGAGACAGGCCCATCTCAGACTCCTACCAAAGATAGGCAGAAGCAAAAGGAGGTTCGCTTTGACAAGACTCTCAGAAAAAACTCGACAGTAGGGCCTATCAAACCCTACAACTTTGATATACTGGCGCAGCTAGCCAACAGCCTGGCTAGATTATCACTTTTCGAGATCCTTCATCTCTCCAAAGAGACCCAGGATGCGCTCAGCGAAGCCTTGCAGAACGACTCCTTTCTCACTTAGGTGCAATCACCAAAGGAAGACCCTGTGGCCTATCCACATTGTCACAGCGTGGTCGAAGTGATCCCCAGTATCACCTTTACTCAATAAGATATGCTACTGAAGAACAACTGGCATAATAGGCCTCTGCACTATACAAGGTATGTCGGTGCCATTAAAGTCGATCGCATCCACATCGACCCGGGCTCCTCTCTCAGCATCATCCTAAGGAGTCTGCTACAAACTCTAGGGATTCCGATGCATCGGCTGACTTTATCAAACACAACAATCAGCGACTTCAATGCGAGGAAGAGCGAGCCTCTGTACAAAATTTGCTTGAAGTGCCAAATTGGCGATCTCCACACCGAAGTGACTTGCTATGTCATCGACGCTGACATAATTATAATATGTTGTTGGGACGACCATAGATCCATGAGTACATGATCGTTCCTTCCACCCTCCAACAGTGTATGAAGTACGTGGCCAGTGATAGGACTATCAAGATCAAGTTTGCTAACATCGCCCGTTCCGGGGACTTGAAGCCAACTGTACGGATGCTGATCTATACAAGTCAGTCCCCTGGGACGATATGGGAAATGATCCTGATAACGAGGAGGAGACGGCCTCAGGAAGCACAGCGGTTGTCGAAGAACCTCTAAAGGTTCGACTGAAGGGAAGACCCCTCAAGGTGTCTGTGCCTCTCGTCGTCAAGCTTCAAGACAGAGCACTACCTTTGCCCTCAATAACGTCAGATGATGGCCAGGAGCCTATGCGAATAAGGCTACCTCGGTGGTCCCCAAGGCCGACCATGAAGGTACAGGAGCCTCCGACTGCGACCCCTTTGGTGATCAAACTAAAAGGAAAGTAACCTCCTCCTCCTCCCTCGATAGCCCTAGTCCTCACCGATGAGGAGCTAGGAGACTACATCTATACCAACACGGAAGTACACTCTTTTGATGATGTAATCCCCTTAGATAAATTCTCTCATTTTATTAATAGAAAGTTGTCTTCGAATTACTCTTGTGCATATTGGAGCACTAGATATTTCCTAGACAACTCTTTATGTAAGCTGCAAACGCAAGTGACAACCGCCAACCATGCGAGCCAAGTTGTCCCCTCCCGGGGTGCCTACTTCTTCATTCTAGCAAAGAGGAAAGAAGAGGAACCCATCATCCTTGCTCAAGTGGAGCATCCTCAGCGACAAGCTCCCGAAGATCCAAAATTCGACAGCGGCAAGATGTAGCTCTACCTCTATGTTACTCAGGCCAAACACCTCATATAGAAGATGGGTTACGACCTGAACAGCAACAAAGGGCTCAATGATGGTAAAGGCCGGCGCCTTCTTTTACGAATTCGAGTTCCAAAGGGAAAGACCCAAAACTATTACCAGCGCACCCGCCAGGGGTTGGGTTATATTATGTACACTTCCACTTCAGAAGGCTCGAAGATAGAAGTCATGATGCACTCACACTCTTCTGACTCCTTAAATTTGGACTCTGATACCAGTACCGACCAGATCTTCAAAAGGATGCTGTCAACTAACGTGGCCTCTGCAAGCTCCCCAGTCGAAGACAAAGATCCGATGGTCGAGTACTTCAAAGATGAACCTTGGGCTCAATGCCTGGGATTTCAGTGGGAATGGCGCCACGCACAGTCCGAATCTCCCACATCTCAGTAAGTGTTCATGAATTCCTTTGAAAGAAGTCATCCCTTCTATACTTTCCCTAGCAGAAAACCTTCCACGTTTGTATTACCTCTTGATTGCTTCTCTACACCCAAAATTGCGGCTACCATGTCCATATTACCTCTGAGTAGTTGCCCTCTCCTTGATTGATCCTATGATTATCATGGCTATCTAAAAAATAGTTCACGTTCATACTACCTCTGAATTGTTATCTACATCCTAGCAAAGATTATGCCTGCCACGTTCAAATTACCTCCGGTTAGACATGTCTTCCATGATGACCCCTTGTCATGGTCATCAAGGGCTAGAAAACCTTTCACCTGAGCTCGTTAAAAGAATAAAAAGACAGAAAAGTCCTTATACATAAGCATGTGGCTACAAAGACCTGTTACAGACTCTTCGTAGTTACATACACAGAGGTATTTAATGCTGAAGCTTAAGCACAACGCTGCCTGGCAACAGAGGTGAGGGACATTTTGCCTACAACGAGCCACGTGGTCATGCTTCTGTTCAAAGTATCCCGAGCTTGACCCAAGTTCGAGATACTTTGAAGGGGGTCTTGTAGAAGCATAAAAAATCTTATCATAATACAAGGATCTGTTACAAATGACTTTTTGATTGCATGTGTCGAATTGAAAACTCCTACGGATCTATGTCGGGGTTACTTTTCCCAGTATGATCGTCATGGAGAGAGGCACTGTGGATAGAAGATGTGAATATAGTCTCCATCAAAGTCTCCACCACAGCTTCCCCCCTCCAGACGTACAGCACTTCTGGAAGCATTTACTAGCCTGCCGAAAGCTCAGACCACAGCGCAGTATGAAGGCCCTTTTTCAAAAAGGCATCAGCTTCTAAGGCTCTTCTAGCCTAACAAAAGTACGTTGTCGCCAATGAGCAGTGCAGAGCACAACCTGTGGCTCTCCGGGTTGGCCATCCACCCCCAAACTAGGTCGTCAGGACCTCCAAGACCTCTAAGGCATCGCCCAGGTTCAAACTCCTCATGAGCAGCGTTCTAGCACGTTTCGAGGTTCATCAACAGTTCTTCTACAAAGGCATAGCCCCTTTGAACGAAGAAATCCTTAACCAAAATTCGACTTAGGTAAGGCCAACCGTCGCTCAAAGCTAAGTCTAGATCCAGCATGGTGTTGAAGGACAAGAAGAAGAAGAAGACGTGACTCTTCAGAAGAAACTCCCTCTTAATATAGAACGGGAGTGGTCCAAAATGTAGGCCACATGGCCAACGGTCAAAATTCCCATATTAATGGGATGAACCTAGGACTCATCACGATGAACCTTATTAAATAAAGTTTATTCGACTAAGTCCTAGACTATCCTCGGCCCCTTTGAAATTTCTCAAGTAATGGTGGCAATTAAGAGGGAGTCGTTCATTAAAGAGCGATCATTCAATGCTCTTTAAAAGAAGATTTCAAAGCTAATGCCTTCAATCCAGAGGCACAGCAACCTTTCTACGCCAACCTCGGGCGCAGACTGGTGATACTTTTACACCACCTCAACTCCAACGACGCAGCACTCTGCTCTGACCTAGAAGCTCAACTACCTTTCGTCAGAGAATTGTGAGATACCATTGCATCCAACACAAGTTCGTCTGTAGCTCCAAAAGTACAGAATCAGAGGCTGGAAGCGGCCATTTTCGGTCAGGAGGCTCAAAGGTCGGAAGCAGTCAAGCGGTCGTATCCGAGAATACCATAACGAGGCTTCGCAGAGACCGAGAGCTGCCTCGTAAGACCCCATATATGTCATCGGGCTCAGGTAAATTGTTTACTTTTATTCATCATTGCTTCTTTGATATTATATGACGATTATCCTTTTTTAATTGCAGAGGCTCCTGTAGGAACTATCATTGTAGCCCTGTTAACTTCTGCGGCTTTTAGTCTCAGCTCAACAATGGCTCCCCTGGACAGGGGAACGATAGAAGGGAGTTCTTCAAGAATGTCTGCACCAAGATCCCCTGGAGTACTAGCTGTGATCCCTCCCTCTTTTATAGGAGGAGGAACTCCTATTGAAGCGGCAACACCTGGTCTCTCAGCAATAAATAACGGCCTCGTCGAAAGGTATACACAGGCTTTCTTCACTTCCTTGAGTATTTTGGTACAGATGGCCATGAAAAAAGGCCAATCTTATAATTCAGTAAGGAGCACTGCCTCTTTTGTGATCAGAGCCATAATATTGGTGATATGGAGAGGGTGAACTTCTTAGAATGCATTCTAGATGAACTCGAAGAACCCATCAAATCTTATCAAAATCTTATCAGGGGCAACATTCAGAGCCAAGTAGATACAGAATATGAGGCTTTAGCTCGTGAATTTGAAGTGCGACAACTAATTCTGACAGATGCTATGATTGCCTTTACGACACAATCCACTAGATGGAAAACAGCATCACTGAAGTCACCTCTTCTGTGGAGCGTCATAAGGCTAAAGAAGCGAAAAAGGAAAAAGAAGCAGCCGAGAACCAAACTTGCCTTCAGTAGCTGGAGGTTGAAATGGCTAAACTTCGTAAAGTAATCAAGGCAGCCATAAAGCAGAAAGAAGAGGAACTTGCATTATATCAAGTCGCTTGTAGTCAACTCGATGATCTGATTAAGCAGCGTAACGACTTCCTCAATATCAAGGGTGCAGAAATAGAACTTCAAGTGAAATCGCTGCAACCTTTATAGCCAGACGTCAGGAGAGAGTTGGCCAGGAAGAGGGTGCTTGATTCCCGAGTTGAATGTGATGAGTCTTTGAAGAAGCTAATCATTGATCTTAGCACTCAATCTTAGGGATGAAGCTATCTTGGTGTAATAACCTCCCTTTTTTCTAATATTTTGATAAAATATAATAATTTTTGTGTGCTGGTATAAAAGACACTGATGTTTTGTGGCTCCATTACTTATTGCACGTCTATTATAGACGTAAGTAATAGATAAGAATAGGAAGTATGTTCAGAGGTACCGGATGTGACATAACTTCTAGAAAACAACAATACTCGTTATATCTGTTCAGAGGTAATTGGATATGACATAATATAATTTTGAGATATTGTCATTTCAAGGACGACATTACCAGAGGTAATATGGATGTGACAAATCGTTGATATAGAGAGTAGAATTCAGGGGTAATATGGACATGAAATTCATATATCTATTGATTATCTTTGAGTCTACTAGGACTCAAAAATAGGATCCGTCCAAGCGATCAAAGCAAGCCGGTTTGAGAACGCCAACATGATATTTCTTCAATAATTTGCCATTAATAGGTATCATAGCAACTCGGTCGTCCATCTCGGTCAGTTGATAAGTTCCGTTTGAGAAAACTTCGCTTACAATATAGGGACTTTCCTACTTCGGTTCAAACTTGCATGTGTGTCATAGTCATAGGATGTCTGACAGTAAGGACCAGTTTGCCTTTTTGAAATGCTCGTACTCTGACTTTACGGTTGAAGGCTTTTAAGATACGGGCTTGATATAGCTCGATATATTGTTGAGCTAGTAGCCATCTCTCGTCAAGTGCTTCAAGCTCCTGAAGTCGAAGACGATCGTCATTTTTTATTGTGAGTTCATTGGCGATTGCAATTCTCAATGATGAGATTTGAATCTCCAATGGCAGGACAGCTTCACATCCATACACCCAAAAAAAAGGTGTACAACAGGTCAGAGTGCGTACGGTAGTGCGATAAGCCCATAGATACTCTCCAAGCTTTTTGCTCATGTTCTATTTATTAGTAGAAACAAACTTTTTGAAAAGCTTGATGATGGTTTTGTTGAATACTTCTGCCAAATCGTTAGCTGCAGGATTGTAGGCTATGGAAGCAGCATTGTTGATCCTGTTGTCATCACAGAATCGAGTGAACTTTTGACTAACGCCGAATCGATAAATCACATGATGTTTGATGAAATTAATTACACTACTGGTTTTTACTTTAGCCAAGGGTATAGCTTCTGCCCACTTCAAAAAATAGTCAGTTATAGCTAATATAAATGAATGTCCTCTAGATGATGGCGGATTGATAGGACCAATGACATCCATACCCCAAGCTTCGAAGGGCCATGATGTCGCAGTTGGATATAGGAATTCTGACAGTTGGTAGATAAAGTCTATATGGATTTAACACGCTCGGTATTTTCTTGCATATTCAATGGCATCTAATACCATAGTAGGCCAGTAGTAGCCCATACGTCGGATACGATCCTGTAGCTTAGGACCAGGTTGATGGGCACCACATACACCATCATGAGCTTCACGTAATATTTTTTTTACTTCATCTTCTGTAAGACAACGTAGAAGCAGACCGTCAAATGTTTGCCGATAGAGTGTTTTAGAGGTATGACTGTAATAAAATCGGACCGGTCACCGACGAATTGTTGTAGCTTCCTTGGAATCTTTAGGTAAGATGTCATGTACCATGAAGTCGACAAAAGGAGCCCTCCAGTCTTTACTAATAGTGTCAACTTCGGCTGAATTATTGAATTCAATATTCGAGTTATTTTCGATGCAAAATAACTCTCTATTACTGATGACGATCATCTACTGTCTTCTTACTAGAATTGCCAATACTGTCGCAAGATTAGCAAGTCCATCAGCCTCTATGTTGCATGCTCGACGCACATGTTTAATGATGAAACCTTTAAATAATATAGCCAATGTGACTGATGCATCATGATATGGAACGAGGTCCTGATGCCGAACTTCATACGTACCTCTAACCTGATTGACGATCAGTTTAGAGTCTCTGTATACTTTGAGGTAATCAATATCCAACTGTTTAGCTAACTGAAGACTGACGAGTAGAGCATTATACTCAGCCACATTGTTGGAGCATGGCTCGTCTAGAGAATATGCTCTCTGAATAACCAATCCTTCAGGAGATACAAGAATCTGATTCTGGATGCACCATCAAAGAATAGTCGCCAAGCAAGGATCTCTTCTGAAATCATGTCAGATTCCAGAGTTTTATCAGGAATCTCATTATAGAGTTTGGATGTCTCATAGATTAGATGAGAATCCAGGAAGTCAGCTAGGGCTTGACCCTTAACAGACATTTGTGGGACATAGACCATATCATACTGTGCTAGTAGTATGGCTCATGTAGCGAGTCTGGAATTGAGTGTACTGGGTTTCTTCATCAAGACTCGAAGAGATTAGATCTAGAGATGACATGAATGGTTTGACCCGTGATATAATGTCATATTTTTTTGACAGTAAACATCAGGGCTAAACATTCTTTTTCTACTGGACTGTCTCGATGTTCGGCTCCCATCATCATGCGGCTGAGATAATAGATAACTTGCTCATGACCCTCTTCGTTCTTCTGGGCTAGCAAGGCAACCAAGGAATAATCTAATGCCCAGACATACATTAGGAAAGGTATTCATGTAACTAGAGGCACCAAGACTGGAGGGTTCATCAAGAATTATTTTATGACTTCAAATGCTTGTTGGCATTCTTCAGTCCAAATAAAAGACACACATTTCTTCATCAGTTGAGTAAACGGTCTGCAACGTCCAGATAGATTTGAAATGAATCTTCTGATGTAAGCAAGCCGTCCCTGGAATCCTCGTAGCTCTTTTAGGTTGCGTAGACGCATCTCTTGAATGGCTTTGATCTTCTCGGGGTCTACGTATGTACCTTTAGAGGTAATAATGAATTTGAGGAATTTGCCACTAGAGACTCCCAGGAATGACTTGGTGTGATTCACCTTAAGTTGATGATGGCGCATTAGGTCGAAGATAGTTCTCAAGTCTTGGATATGATCTTCCTTTAGACAACTTTTGACAGCAATATCATCGACATAGCATTCGACTGCCTTCCACAAATATTTATAGAAGATAGTGCTTATAGCGCACTCATAAGTTGTACCAGCATTTCTAAGACCAAACGGCATGACGGTGTAGTAATAGACTCCTAAAGGAGTACCAAAAGATATATGTCTTTCATCTTCGAGGTTCATCCTGATTTGATTGTATCCGAAGAATCCGTCCATGAAAGACATCTGTTCGAACTCGTAAGTGTTGTCGATCATGACATCAGTGATCGGAAAAAAAAACTCATCATTGGGACAAGCTTCGTTGAGGTCTCTAACGTCAATGCAGACTCGAACCTTCTCTATTTTCTTCATAATTAGGACGATATTAGCCGCCCAGTCAGGATGTTGTTCCTCTCTGATAAAACTATAGGTGATAAGTTTCTTGACTTCAGCTTCTATAGCGTCCATCATATCAGGTCAGAATTGACACTGTTGTTGTTTAACTGGTCTCGTATTTGGCAGGATGTTGAGCTTGTGGGTAGCGATCTGAGGATCTAATCCCGGCATATCCTCATAGTCCAGGCGAATATGTTAATGTATTCCCTAATGAGCTGAATTAGTTTATGTTTATCCACTTCAGGAAGGTTCTTGATGATGAAGATTGGCCTTGGAGAAGGTTCATTTCCGACATCGACCTGGACCAACTGATCTTCGCTAGGTGGTTCGCGTTGCTCGAAGCAAAGTTCTTATTGAGTATCCATCCTTTCTGTCCAAGGATCAGATTCGGAAGTTTTGGTGAAATTATCATCGCCTTCGGAGAACTCGATAGTCACCATATTGGAAGATAGAGTCACTCAATGTACATACCCTACACTAATATCTAAATCCTATGAAACATAATCATAAGAATTAGATCGCTCTTCTCTGTCAGATTTAGACGCGTCTGGGGTCGTAACCGGCGAGGTATAGCCCAACCTATGCTTGTTTTTACTATAGTATTGTAGTGACTTTCCTTTTGGGACAGGAATACGAATAGGAGTTCATCTTTTCCTACCACCATTGAGGCTGATTTTGAAGTTGTAGCCCATCTTTTGAATGATGTTTTTTGATTGTTGACTGTAACGACGTAATTGAAGCCGTCCGTTACCATCATTTTCAGAGTCACTATCAAATGTAGTCTTCTTCTCTGTTTCTTTGCTGAAAAGTATAGGAAGTTCATCTTTCTTTCGGGAAGGAACTAGGAAGAAGAAATCTTGAACTAGTTCAGGTGATACTTCATCTTGTAGAGGTTGAACTACTCCTATTGTAAGCGGTTCAAAATTATCTAGCATTTCTATATAATATCGAGAATAATAAATAACATCTGTGTACTGCAAAGGAGATGCTACTTTATTGATTTTACATCATCATTTACAATAGGGTTCTTGACCTTAGCCGATGGCTTACTAAGGTTGATAACCAGAGGAAGAAAAGAAGAAGAGGAAGGAGAAGGCTTTTTATGACGTTGGTCGATAACAAGGCTCAGAAGAGGTAAGCTCCTTATGTTCCATCTTTTTAGCAGAAAGATGCTTGGCATAAGAGGAGAGATAGATGGTTAGCGTCTGAGAAGACAAAGGACGGAAAGTATGTCCTTTAACTAGAATCACAAGAACATCATCTGGGATATCCCTCTGATCTTCTTCGGTATCTATGGCCAGTACAACCTTCATGAATTCTTCTTTGTACCTCCTGGAGTCAGTAAAATACGTTTTGATACCTTAAAAGGGATTAAGATCGACCACTTCCTTTCTAACTTCTCTATCATCATCGACATATTTGAAGCACTGATGGAGAGTGGATGGCACGATGTTATGTTCATGCAGCCATGGTCTCCCTAACAAAGCATTGTAGGAGATATGATTGTAAATCACATAAAAAAGTAACTTTTGTGTGAAGATTGTCGATTTGATCTTTCAGGCGAATCTTTCCTAGTGGTTCACTTCTACCTGAATTGAATCCCAAGATAGTTATGATTGTTGTAGAGAGATTATGCACTGGAATTTTTAGGGCATCCAGTAAAGCCTTCGGCATAATGCTAAGTACAGATCTGGGATCAATCAGGATGCGATCAACCTTCATTGTATCGACATATCCTGTGTAGTATAAAGGTCGATCATGTCGATTATCTTCTAAGAACATGTCATCTTGTGTGAAGGTGATGTTAGGAATCAACTCCATCACACTATGACAGTTAAAACATGCCACAAGTTCTTCAACTGGCTTCTTAATGAGTGCCAAGCAAGCGTCAGCTTGCAACAGAGCTTCGCTTAATATTTTTTGAGTTTTCTTTGAGAGATGAAGGAGCTCGAAAATTAATAACCTTGTCGGAGTATTGGCTAGCTGAGCCGATATATCGAAGTTGTACGGCTTCTCAAGTCCAAGTGGTAGAGTTTTCTTTAATATTTTATCGAAGCGAACTGGATGTTTTCCTTTGTCGGCCACCGTCGGTTTGGGAGGAATTGGTTCCACTGGAGGCGATTAAGCCGTTGGAACATTGACAGCCGGAGGAGAAGATGCTGAAGGGGCATCTGGAGCTGGAGTAGGGATCTTTTGACCTTTTGAATATTCACTTAGGTAAAGTCTTCCACACCTGGTACCAGTCAAGGCTTCTTCTTCTGGTACAAGTGTAAATGACACTATGTTGCAGTTCTTTGTCCGAGTCTTGCCTCTGAAAAACTTTCTTTGGCAAGATAAAAAGTCTGTCCAAAATCCTAAGCCAATATGAGATTGATTATGTTGAAGATGTAGGGAAAGTGGTACAGGAGATCCTTTTCCATAATTCAAGACACGGGCTTTCTGCAGATCATATCACATCTTCATCATTAGTTCGTGGGATTGTTGACTATATAGATAGAATTCTGGTTGGTAACTGGCCTCTGGCTTCTGGCTTCGGTAGCGTCGTCTCAGAAGAAGAAGATGAACTCGCCGCCGGGATGAAGGTAGCATTCAAAGGTGGAAGATGATGACCACCCAGTAAAGTCATGTGACATGACTTATATTTAGTTGCCTTCTTGGATTGTGTAGACGAAGCAGGTGTCTCAAGGTCAGCCACCAAGTCAGGATTGATCCACATAATTTACTTTTATCTGTTGACAGAGGAACAAGACCTTCACTTCGTACAGGCAAAAGAATGACAATCTCCAGAGTAGCCTTCGGGATGGGAACGACTCCATCCTGCACAAGTTGAGTAAAAAAGTCGCCAAACTATAGAGAAACGATGTTGGTAGTCATAGTCTTCTCGTCTTATTAAGGAGTGATTACACCGACTTTAATTATCTCATGTATCTTCCTTTTAAGCACATAGCATGCTCTAGTCGGGTGCCCAATGAACCTGTGATACACATAGTATTTAGGATGATCAGTCTTACCTACTTCCTCTGGCCACTTTGCGTCGGGCAGCTAAAGTTTATTGCTCTTGATTAAGCAATCGAAGATACTCATGACATCATCCTCGTCGAAGGAGTATTCCTATTTCGGACGTTGTGTCCTCTGTGGTGGTGCCATCGGGGTAGGTATTGATTGACCTATGTTGACGGCTAGAGTTTCTTTGCCTTTGACATTGATGGCCAAGGCTTCTTTGACTTTGTGGTTATTCTGACGGCCACCGCTGTTGGATGCAGAATATTCATCTTTGTTGAGATTAAGTATCTGGATACCTAATAGCTTGAACTTGTCAGCACTTTCTTCAGCTGCCCTAGCATTCACTATAAAGGAAGGCCAGTCCTGGAACTACGTAGATCCAGTCCACATGTTGACTATAGGTAATAGGTTTGATTTACATGTATCTATAGTCAGAGCATCTGGAGTTCCCAGAGGCATTTTGAGTGCTTCACAGCAAAAGCGTTCAATAAAACATTCAGCAGTTTCATTAGGCCTTTGTTTGATTTTGATAAGGGCTGACATAGTCATGTCTTTTGTTCCCTCATAAAATCATTCCAAGAACATTTGTTTAAATCCAACAAATAAAGTTATGCAACTGTCTGGAAAACTGTGATACCAGTCGTAGGCTGCACCTGCCAAGCATCCGATGAATACTCTAGTGAGTAGAGCATCATTCGGCTGAAGTTGATCAGTCATTACCTCGAAGTGGTTGAGGTATTAGCTTGGAGATGTACTGCCATCAAACAGCATAATGGTGGGAGGCTTGTACTTGGGAAGAAACGGGACTTCCTTCCACTCTATGGGATAAGATTGTTTGATCCCAAGCTTCTGTAAGCCGTCCTTCTGCTTGAAGGCTTCGAACTGGTTACGTAAAAGCTTTACGACCTCATTGGCATCCCCTGATACTTAGGGAGCAGTAGACTAATTTGGCGTGTTAAGAGAAGGAACTACATGATAAGCACCACCCCGTGCACCAGAAAGACTTGGAGTTGGCACTGTAGCATTGTGAGGAGACTATACCCCCTGACCGATATTAGTAGGAGCAGATGCCGCTATTTGTTCTTGGGTTGGAATTAGATACGAAACCGGTGGAACAGTAAGTTGTGCCACGATTACAGCATACATGCTTGCCATCATTTCAGCCATATTTTTCAAGTTGGCCTCTAAAGAGGCAATTTTTTGCTCCTGTCTGCCACAGCTGGATGTGTCTTATTCTTTTTTGGTGACATAGGCCGTCACTTCTCTAGCCACTGAAGAGGAGCTGGTAAAAAAGATGGTCCGTTCAGAGCTTTCGCTGTCAGCATCAAAGTCATACGAGGAACCACCCCCAGGATAAGTGATGGGAAGATCCCTTTGACCGAGAAAATTTTGGTTAGAATCAGGAAGATTCCTTTGATCGATTATTTCTTGGTCTGAAGGAATATTCCTTTAACCGATTGTCTCTTGGTTGAAAGGAATATTCCTTGGACCGATTATTTTTCGGTCGGAAGGAAGATTCCTCTGACCGATTGTTCCTTGGTCGGAAGGAAGACTCCTTTGACCGATTGTCTCTTGGCATCTTGATTTGGTATGTTGGTAGACTCCTTCGCCGGAGTCACGGATCCAAACCAAGTATTGTTGACTGGGGCTGCAGGATGAATTGTGTCTCGGATGCTTTCCACCCCCAGTCCTTCGAGATGTCATGTTGACTGAAGCAAATAGCAACTCGTCTTTATCGACTAGGGTCACTTTAGGAGGGTGGCATTGTATGTCAGAAGAACGATTGTAATTCATACGATCGAAGATGATTTTTCTGGCTGATTTGCAATAGCATTGTACTTGAGCTTCATGGGAAGCAGACCGGAGTTCCTTACATATGGTTGTCATGGAGGATAAATCTTTGTCTACTACTATGCTCAGTTTAGGAGATTGAAATAGTTCAAAGGTCAAAGATAGACCATTTTGCTGTCTGGCAGTAATACTTAATCACTATCTCATGATTACAAAGATGCTCCGTAGGTGGAGTCACAGATGCATGAGACGGACCTACGATCTTCTATTTTTATACAAGAATCTTGCGGAGATCAGTTACTTTAACAGGGTAAGAAGAAGAAGGAGGTACATATTCATAGATTACATTAGGAACATGGTTCCTATTCTTGAGATGTCCGTTTCCATGGGTACATATTCATAGATTACAAGGAAGTGTTGAGTTGATTGGCATAGGTGAGGGGTCTTTGACTTTACAAGTCCTCACTTTGCGTAGACCTACAACTGGCGCAAACTGCTCTTGGCACGCCTTATGGCTTGATGAGGCTGGCTCTGATTTGTGCCTGTTGAGATAGACGCGCATGTCAAGAAAGTGTGCCTCCAGTGTGTCTGTTTAGGACACCATCAATTTTCTTTGCTTGGACCTTGATATGCGCAGAGTTGGCAGATCCTGATTTGGATTTGGTTGGTGCTTAAAAGTAGGCAAAATGCCTTACTATACTGCGCACCCTAATCCAGCACGCTTAGTATGGCACAAATAAGTAGAATTTACTTTCTTGCTAGAGGCTTGATTGTCTCTGTCAAGAGAAGTAGAACTTCTGTTCAAAAAAGTTTGTGTCCTGATTGGCGCAGGGGTGTAATCAGGAGTATTTTTTGCTAACTTAAGAACTAGAAAAGAATGAGAAAAGCCCAAAAGGCACTTTCTTTTGTTCTGCATAGGAGCAGAAATAGATAGGTTCCTATCCAAGTTCAGAACTGGAAAAGAAGAGGGATTAGCCAAAGGGCATTTCCCCTTGTTCTGTGCCAGGGCAGCAGTGGGTGCAGTCTGCACAAAAGCATGAGGAAGGACCAAAGGACATTTTCCTTTGTTCTGTACAGGAGCAGAAATAGATAAGTCCTCTTCCAAGTTCAGAACTGGAGAGGAAGAGGGAGTAGCCAAAGGGCATTTTCCCTTGTTCGGTACCAGGGCAGTAGTGGGCGCAGTCTGTACAAAAGTTGTGATTGGTTCTTTGAAGGACTTCTGAGTCCAAATAGCGTGTGCCTTGTTCTTGGCAGCAATAGTAGCGTGCTTGGCACCCCCGGCCCCAATCATAGTTTCATAGGCTGTTTGGTCGACTTGGACGACCAAGGTCTTTTGCGTCTTGTCGATCGACACAGCATCACATTGAGTTGTCACCTTCTCATCGGAGGAAAAAGTCGTCCCTAGCAAAGTCGCCATTTTTTTGCAAAAATAAAAGTTTGATCTATAAACTAAAAGAAAAAAAAAAGTACAAAGAGTACAATTAATTTTGGGGAAAGTACAACTGTAGGAATCTGACCAGAAGACGATCACTTTATCCCTTGGATGATGTGATATCAAAGACATGAGCCTCTAAAGAATACAGCAGCACTTAGTCAGGAGATTATGATCATTACTGATGCTTTAGAACTGATTTGAAACTCTATTTATAGAGTTCTGAAATAACTGTCAAGTAGTTATTCTGGGTGGCGCGTACTGCATTTTGTGCGTCATTCATCCTGTTGCGTGAACGGTTACTCAAACTGCTAATGACACATGACATTCTGTGAGATAGATGTGTGTGGTCGTGGGTAGTGTAGTGGACACATTTTTTGAGATTAGTGGCATGTGCGCCATGTCATCTGACTTTTGGATAAAAATTGATTATGTGGCTCCAATTTGATAGATGGAGCCAGACGTAATTTGATAACTGGTGCCTCCTAATTAATCTGTCAGTTATGTTATTATTAACTACCTCGTGCTACTTGATAGCTGGCACGAGCTAACCGTCAGCATTGATTACAAAGCTGAGCGCCGTGCTTCCCAGGATTCGAAGAGATTTCCTTTGACTGACGAGCTGTCAATCATCATTTCGACTGTTACAGCTTTTTGATGAGGCTTGTCGCGTGGTACACGTGCCTCCTGACCCTAGTGCCACCTAAGCCTCGTGCAACCTAGTGACCAGCGCCATTCTGAATCCTGGTGCCATCTTATGAGTAGCGCCTAATTATTTTTGAGCTCCTACATATATCATTATACTTGTCCTCTATTCAAAGTTGAGATCTATGACAGGTACATTATATCATTGTGTGAGTTTGATAATTAGTGACCTATAACAGTGTTCAACCGTCGATTCTGCGGCATAGGCTGGGCACTGTTATGCACTCGTGCCCCTATACTGGGTGTGATTCGTGACACCATATGACTAGGATAGGGGTGTAGCAATGCATAGAAATTGCATAATGATCGTAGTTTGTATGACACGTATCTAGTGGTATTGGACTTGGTAGTGACACTAACCACGTGAGTAGGTTGGCACTTGTCCCATGCACTTAGAGGTTGCACAAGTCATACTTGTATAGAAGAACCCTAGTATGAGAAACCTGTGGTGCCTATATGGTAGTAAGACAACTTAGAAATTCTATAACCCTAGTTGTGACTATGTGTATTTGAGCTCTAGTATGTGTCTAGCATATTGTAGCGTAGTGTCTAATGTGTTGTTGTTTTGTAGGTATACAAGACTATACGATCTTGATCGAGAAATCTGGATCCTAGCTCGCACTTCTCAGAGTTCCAGGCAAGTATACATTACCTTGTATTACTGGTTTAATTCATTCATATTTATGTGATGTGTACTTACTAGAGTGGACATAGTTGCGTGTCCGAAAAATACCTCTGGTGTAGTCAATGATGGCATCATCATCGAGATTTGTATACTTGACTTAGTCCTAGGTGACATACCCAAGCTTAGGAGTCATAATCATGACTCCTATGACCTTGACACGACTTACGACATGATACTGAGTGAGTTCATACCATGGCATGGGTTTGCACATTCGACTGATCATCGATGCAAATGGCTTGTGTACTGGTACATTGAACGGTTAAGTTGTGTCTAGTTACTATGACCTTGCATTGAGAGATGGACTGGTCAAGTGGTGGATACGACTTATATATTTTCGAGGACAGGAGAAGACAATTAGTAGACGTATGAGACAGACAGTTATATCAGCCTTTTGTTTGGGCCAGGGTTACCCACTTAAGGACATCGGCTTGTGATCCAAAATCCTTATTTACCTACCTATATATACCAGGGTTGTCTTCAAAGTGCATTCACTTAGCTGGTTAGGTCACCCCTTATTTTTATTCAGTATTTACTTTATGGTATGTTCCTTTGATATCTTGCTATGTCCTCTGAGGACCTGGTTCCTTTCCAGATTCATATGAGCACTTACAGCTGACTGTGTATAAAGTAGGAGTTGAGACAGGACTTGTTGTTGAAGACGACAAGGTATTTCCTGATGAGTTCCTTTGACTCAGGGTATGGTGTTGTTTTAGCTATGAGAATTATTATCTAGTTAGCCGATGCTCATGACTATTTATCTTTCTGCTTTCAATATTTTCATTCAGTGTTATACTCCGTGGGTTCATTCCCACTAGACTATTCAGATGTATCTTATTCAGACTCTAGACTATTCAGATGTATCTTATTCAGACTCTATGTTTATTTCTAGCTCATATTTCAGTATTACTTTCCTTAGTTACGTGGATGAGATTTAGATGTTTACCTGTTGCCTGTATAGTATAGTTATATTTACAGCGTAGTACATCTGGGATAAGTTCATTAAATTAGGAACTTATTCCAGATCGTATTACCTGGCATTGTCACGACCTAAGTTCCTACTTTGGAACTGGGGCGTGACAAGATATGACTGATAGTTTACTTTATTTAACAGCTAGTCATCTAGATATTATGTTTAGTGGTTGCCTTTGTACTAGATATTATGTTAAGTGTTTGCCTTTGTGCTAGATAAACATGTATATCTTGATGCGATAGTTCTTAATATTAAGGACTACGACATCATACTGGGAATGAATTGGCTCGGTGCTTGCAATACCACCATCGACTGTACAAGAAAGACGGTCACCTTCCGCATACGTGGAGTGCCAGAATTTTGCTATTTGTGTGGTGAGGCGTTGCCGACCTGCATGGTGATCTCGGCGATATCTGTTCGAAGGATGCTGCATTCCGGATGTGAAGGCTATTTGGCATCTGTTTGAGACATGCGACAGGATGGTACAAACGCAAGTCAGACCGACGTTGTGGTAGAATTTCCAAACGTGTTTCCGGATGAGCTACTCAGCATGCCACCTGATCGAGAGATCAAGTTTTTACCATCGACACACTTTTCGACACCCGACCGATCTCCAAAGCTTCGTACATAATGGCTCCTACAGAGCTTAAGGAACTCAAAGTATAGTTGCAAGAGTGTTCGACAAGGGATTCATACGTTCTAGCGTCTTGCTATGGGGAGCGCTCGTGTTGTTTGTCAAGAAGTAGGATGGCTCAATACGTCTTTGCATCGACTACCGAGAGCTGAATAAGGCCACCATCCAGAACAAATATCCACTGCCCCGTATAGATGACCTGTTCGATCAATTACAAGGTGCTTCGATGTTTTCTAAAATTCATCTTCGCTCGGGTTACCATCAACTCAATATCAAGTTGTGTATCAAAGTCAGCCTTCCGCACTCGATACGGCCATTATGAGTTTCTAACAATATCGTTCGGCCTAACGAACACCCTCGCTGCCTTCATGGACTTAATGAATCGGGTGTTTTGACCTTTCTTCGATAAGTTCGTAGTGGTCTTCATCAACGATATACTCATCTACTCGAAGGACAAGCGACAACACGTTAACCACCTGCGGACCGTGCTTCAGACCCTTCGTAAAACTTAGTTATATGCAAAGCAGAGCAAGTGTGAATTCTGGATGAGCAGCGTGTCAATACTTGGGCATATCATTTCTGCTGAAGGAATTACCGTCGATCTAAAGAAAGTTGAAGCCGTTGTTGATTGTAAATGGACTGCTTCAGTCGACAAGATTCAAAGCTTCTCTGGCTTGGCAGGATACTACAGACACTTTGTGAAGGACTTCGCGAAGATTGTATCGCATCTGACTCGTCTCACTCAGAAAGGAGTCGCGTTTGAATAGTCAGACGACTGTGAAGCTTCCTTCCAAAAGTTAAAACAACGGCTCATCTCGGCCCCGATACTCGTACTTCCAGAAGGGACTGAAGGATTCCAGATTTTCAATGATGCTTTCGATCAGGGTTTAGGGTGTGTGCTGATAAACGGAACACGGTGATATCTTTTGCTTTCCGACAGCTAAAGTCGCACGAGAAGAACTAGCCTACCCTTGACCTAGAGATAATGGCGATTATTTTCGTATTAAAACTGTGGCAACACTACCTTTATGGTGTGGCATGCAAGATTTACATAAATCACAAGAACCTCAAGTATCTATTCACTCATAAGGAGCTGATCTTGCGGCAAAGGCGTTGGTTTGAACTAATCAAAGATTACGACTTGATTATTGACTATACGCCGGGCAAAGGAAATGTCGCTCTGAGTCGGAAGTATATTGCCTCGCTATCTATCGACAGCAGATTGCTATGGGACCTAGAAGCGATGGGCATCGACCTCCACGTTCGATTCAGGAATATATATATTTGGCACAGTTTCAGCTAGAGCCGAGCTTACAAGAAAAGATTAAGACCGCTCAGAAGGACAATACGTACCTGAAAAAGATATGGGTGCTAATCTCAATTGGTAGGACAACCAACTTTACGGAAGATGAAACCGACGTCATTCCAAATGAGGGTAATTTTGAACTTTTGTAATCATAATTATTATTTATTTGTATTTACATCACATTATGATTTTTGGTGATTTTTAAGCATTTTTAAACTATTTAAAAACTATGACTTGTGATTTTGAAGTGCTGCTAGTGAAACCCGAGAGACTGTCTGACCTAGAGCCTAGCCATATGATCGAGATATTTATTTATCATTTTTAGCCTAGGGGTAATTTGGTCATTTTGACTTATTATAATTATTTGAATTTATTGGATTGGTGATTGTTATTTTGACTTTGACTAGTTGTGACTTAAGGGACCAACCTAGAAGCTAACCCTAGTTATGGTGACTTGGTAGACAATGGTGTGACCCTAGTCTAAATTAAGTTAACCTCATTCTAGCCATTAGAATCTAGTTTTCAAATAGGAGGAATAGAATAGGTGCATTGATTTCATGACTTATGACTTTAATTCAATTACTTGTGACTTAAGCCATGGCCCATAACTAGAAGCCGTAACCCTAACTAAACCCTAAGTGACCAGCCATATAGAGATTCCCACTCCTATTTAATGTCCTATTGACTTATTGTTGCCTTTTTTGTGCTCATCCAAGTTTTAGAAGGAAAGGTAAATCTCCACTTTCCTAAATTTATAGAAAATCCATTTTTAATCCTTTTTGATCCAAATCTTTTGCATATGATTCTAACCAACCTCTACTTGTTGATTTTGAGAAGCAATCTCAGTTTTAGAGCAATTGGAAGGATTTGGCTAGCAACGGAAACCGTTTGATTTGGAGCTTTTTCTTGATCCTTGCAACATATAGGTAAACCCCTCTAATTCTACTTTTATTCTGATTTTATTGCATGGTAGCCTAGATCTAGGTGTCCCCTAGCTACAGTAGAAGTTTAGTGTCGTTTGCATTAAGTTTTGTGTCCGTATTGGACACGTATCATTGTGTAGATCTAGGTGTTTGTGGAAATGCCACAACCATTTCCTTTCACTGTTTTTGCATATGTTTTTGAATAAAATCCTAGATCTAGGGTTTGCTAGTTGATTCGTGTCCTTATTTTCTGATTTTGGAGTCGTGTCGTGTCCACACGAGGATACGAACACGCTATGGCTGAACCGTGCACAGTGTCCTGCCACTCGGGGTCAATTTCTCACTGCATAGGACACGAGGACACGCCAAATTTTGGAAGGATGTCAGGGCATTGACTGACATGGGTCTCCCAAAATTTGAGCTCAGAAGGTGGAGTGTGTGAGGAGTTCTCCTCCACGTACTGGTTGTGCGAGCAGTCTGAACCGCGAGAATTCAGTCACTGACATGCGGCTGGCAATGACACGACACGTATTTAGGACATGGTGCAGGGTGTCAGTGGGGTAGCCCTACCCCTAGCGTACACGTGTGCACGGCTACGTGTCCCCACGTGGCCTGTGTCGTGCGCTGGACACGCGTGCACGACGCAGTCTGTACACATCGTGTCTGTACGTGTTTTGAGACTTAGACACGCCGTATCCGGCTCTAGGGTGACACGAAAAGATTCCTGGGGCACGAGCACTGGTGGAGAATTAATTACCAACCATTAATTTAGATTATTATCATGATTTTGATTTTCGAATTGCATTTCCCCAAAATTCCTGATACATGTTTTGCTGATATCGATTTCTGAGTTTAAACTATATTCTAAATTGTTTGGTTAATGTTTTGATTACCATACTAATTCATTTACTCCTATATTAGATTACTGGAATGTTGGTTTATGGTTCGTGATTGGGAATTAGGATTTCGAAATGGTTTTGGGGATGGAATGTGTAATTGTTAACTGTTTAAAACTGGAGAAAAACCAATTGACTGCACTTGAAGTTCTGAGAGCTAATTTCCTGGGTTTTGACACCATTCACCATATACAATTCACTGATTATTGAGTTCCTACATTACACACTGCACCCTAATTAACACCTATCTAAACTGTCACCTGAGAACACTAATGTGTGCACACAGTTCTGTTTTCTGAATTTAATGTATTTTCAAACCATTTTTCCCATGATTTAATCACCATGTTAATTCATTTATATATGTAATAGTTTACTGCAAGTTGGTTTGTGATTTGTGTTGGAATTTGGGTGATTGGAATTCTATTTGGTTTGGGACTAAATGTGTACACTACTATACACTGTTTATATATAAAAACTGTCATTTGGATTGTGTGTTCCTGAGATAAGCCACACTCCCATAGCTTAGACACACTGGAATTCCCTAAATTCTATACTGTTTTCCTGTCACTTGACACTTATTCACATGTACACTAACCAATCTAACTGTTCCTATTCCCTGTTAGCTAAACTGTCACTTACTAAAAATCTGAGTACCTATTCCCTGTTTTTCTATTACACTATACCACTCTCCTAGCTACTGTTACTTTGAACACAATAGAGTATCACATGTACACATACTGATTTCAGATTTCATTGACACACTGAAAATTCCTATTAGATTACACACATCCTATCACATTCCCTGTAAACACACTATTTTCCTGTCATATTAAACTCACAGGCACTGTTCACTAATTTCCTAAGTTAACACCCTAACTAGTTCACTGTCAGTTCACTTTCTACATACACACACATGTTAGCTCTATTACACACATTCCCTATTTGATTTCTGTCAGTCACATTGCACTAATGCAGTTTCTTATCACACTCACACATACACATGTATCCTCTCTCTATATCATTATATGTTAATATATATTTTGTCTATATGCATAATTTAGCCTATATGTGTATGAGTGTATTATTTATATAAACTAGATATATTTTTAATCTGTGATATAGCCTATATGGCCTATAGCCTATATACATGGCACATAGCCTATGGGGTGTATCCCTATGTGATAAAGCCTATGTATATGGCATGAATGCCCAGTGAATGTGTGTTGTTGGCTTCTATAGCCTAGTCTTGATGTGTGCTTGCTAGAATAGGCTGGTTAGGCTTAGTGAGACTTGTTTGGGTTAGGCTTGACCTAGTTGACCTAATCTGACTAGTGTAGTTGACTAGAGTTGACCAAAGGTTGACTTTAGCCTAGATTGACCCCAAACATCATGTAGATGCATTGTTGCAGTCTATTTTACTATTTTAGACATGTAGTGACTTGTACTGTTCTATAGGAGACAGACACCACTCCTCGGACAGTATATTCTCTTCAGATATTCAGGATACCTGGTGAGTACATTCTCTGATAGTTCTTCCATTTACTTGTCGATTATTGTACTTCAGTTGTAGTTAGTTCTATTTGATTCTCTGTTACAAACACGATTTGATATTGTTGGATCTATTTCATACGACACTCAATATATCATGTCTGGCCTCTATTTCTGGAATCACCTACTGGAATCACCCTTGAATCACTTACTGGTATCATTCGTGTTCTGGCTGGACTTGTACTCATTTTTCTGTCAGGTTATGGATTCATTTGTACTTGTTGGGCGGGAAAATATTAGAGTAGACATGTGAACATACCCAAATACTGGAACCACTCCCTTGGAATTATACGGAAATGATAGCCATCCCACACTTGGTCGAGTGTACAGTATGCCATATTACCTACGGCCATTCACATATCGATCCCGATAATTTAAAACACACTGTTAGAGTATAGTCTGGACTCACCCTGGAATCCTTGATCACTGACACTGGACTCACCTTATACCGGACTCATCTTGTACTGGAATCATCTGGTATTAGATTACATTGTCTGGACTCACATTGGGATTACACTTGACTCATATTATACTGTCTGGACATATCATGTTACTCTAGTTCAGCTAGATTATATTTTACAGTCTTCATTGTCATATTTCTCTTCTTGTTTAGTTACTTTATTTTCCTTGTACCTTAACCGTTTCTCTATATCATTATTCATATAAACTGCCATGTTCATCAATACAACTGTCTATAACTGTTTATAGTTCTCTGTCATTTATTTTGGTTTTTTGAAGAGTTGTACTCGTTCCTGTCCTGACTGGACCTGTTGAAAATATTACAGATGCTTGCCCCGAGGACACTTGCCCTACTTACTATGGACCAGGAGATGGCTTAGCTTCCTTTGGCCCCGACACTCAGGAGTGATCGGGAGACTAGCTAGTTGACATGGTCTAGTTTTCATGTTTTAGAACTTGTATTGTAAATAAGTTGAGATATGTTTTGATTTGAGATTGTTTTAAGATTATATTATTTTAGTAGTTGGTTATATTGTTGTTGTCTAGTCTTTAGTTATAAACTTCTGTGTTATCTTATCGTTCTTAGACTGTGATTGAGATTTCATTATATCAATACTTGTCCTCCGTTCGAAATTGAGATTTGACAAGTACATTATATAATTGTGTGAGTTGTTGGTTAGATAGTAACCTAGGACAGCGTTCTACCGTCGATACTGCGACGTAGACTGGACGTACCCACTTCTCGTGCCCCTACACTGGGTGCGGGTCATGACACATTTTTAGTGGTGGCCCATACAGGTCGAGTTTATGTAGTGGTATTCGAACTAGGGTATCACTGCAGCCTGCGATAGGATTGAGAGATAGGTTTTAACGGAGAGGTACTCAATCATAATTAGAAAAAATTCTGCTTCAATTCATGCCATCTACATATCTTACTGATTTGTCTTCCTTGAAATAAATTGTCCTCCTTTGATTTTATCGATTCATGCTCAGTAATGACTTCATTTTCGATCTATCTTCACGATGGTGGAGACACGATCACATCGCTCTGGTACAGCAGCCGCTGGAGAGAGGTCTGCCACCTCTCGTCTAGTGCAGAAGCATGCTGGGACTGTAGCACCTTTTGTTCCTGATCAGACAGAAACGACTGTAGCCTTTGGAGGTGTACCTCTACCTGTTCAGAGGACGACCCCAGTCATTCCTGAGGTATTTCAACAGCAGCACCCGCAGCCACCTACAGGATTGGTTGATGCTGTCCATCTATTTTCCTTTGTGGAGAGGATTCTAGCATCTCACCAGCAGCAGCAGCAGCAGCGTCAGACTGCCGACTTTCGTTAGAGGATCGACGAGGCCCACCAGTTGGTCCGTACGACTATGGAGATGGTGGCTACTCAGGGCCCGCAACAGCAGCCTTACCGGAAGGAGAAGGATATCTAGGACTTTTAGAAGATGCATCCTAGAGATTTCCTGGGCACTGAGGGCATTTACTATGCAGATGATTGGATTGAGCATATCGAGGAGATTTTTCGGCTGGCGGAGATACCGGCCCGACTTTATATTGAGGCATCGGGCAGTCAGATGCAGGACTTAGCTCGTACCTGGTACCAGACAGATCCCCGAGTAGGAACAGAGGGTCAGACATTGGAGCAGTTCAAGAAGCTTTTCAAGGAACAGTTCTTTCCAGATGTGGTACTAGGAGGCATCGAGGCGCAGTTCGAGAGTCTAGTTCAGGAGAACCAGACAGTTGCTGAGTACGCCGGAGAGTTTTGCCGGTTAGCCAGATTTATTGATGATCTGACGGAGAAGACGAAGGCTAGGAAGTTCCATCGAGGGTTGATTAGGGAGGTTCGGTCACTGACTAAGAGTGACCGGAATGCTACATTCGCGGAGATCTTGGCAGGAGCTATGGCGGCAGAGGACGACCTGGGGCTGAAACTAAAGAGGGGTCAGGAATTTCAGGAAGCCAGCAGCAGCAGAGGCCAAGCCAAGAGGCCTCACGTACAGATTCAGCAGACGCAGGCACCAGTGATGGTTCAGCAGGCACGGCATCAGCCTAGAGGGCAGGACGCAGGGTGCCGACTTGTGCCTACTGCAGGAAGGCAGGACATGTTTGGGAGTCTTGTAGGAGGAGGCTAAAGGTTTGTCTATTCTATGGGTCTGGTGCTCACAAGATGATAGATTGTCCCGCTGCACCTCCTTTTGAGGGAGCTAGGCCACCTGTAGCTCAACACCAGAGGGATGGAGCTTTTGCGATGGCGGTCGAGGAGATCGACGCTGCAGGTGATGGGTTAGCAGGTTTGTCCTTATTGTTCTTCCTTCCCACTTTCATGTGTGATTTCTATTAGTACCTGCCAGGATATTGCTTGTGATTTGCTAGATAGTGTAGCTACCCTGTTCGAGACTGTGGAATCACGACCGGTAAAATTATATTTGCATGATTATCTCTCGACCTTGATTGTTGAGGGTTTGACCTAGTAGGGGTACGATCATCTAAATTTCGAGGACAAAATTTTTCTAAGGGGGGTAGACTTGTAACACCCAGTTTTTCAAATAAGGATAATTTTGAATTTTTGTAATCATAATTATTATTTATTTGTATTTACATCAGATTATAATTTTTGGTGATTTTTAAGCATTTTTAAACTATTTAAAAATAATGACTTGTGATTTTGAAGTGTTGCTAGTGAAATCCGAGAGACTGTCTGACCTAGAGCCTAACCATGTGATCGAGATATTTATTTATCATTTTTAGCCTAGGGGTAATTTGGTCATTTTGACTTATTAGAATTATTTGAATTTATTGGATTGGTGTTGTTATTTTGACTTTGACTAGTTGTGACTTAAGGGACTAGCCTAGAAGCTAACCCTAGTTATGGTGACTTGGTAGACAATGGTGTGACCCTAGTCTAACTTAAGTTAACCTCATTCTAGCCATTAGAATCTAGTTTTCACATAGGAGGAATAGAATAGGTGCATTGATTTCATGACTTATGACTTTAATTCAATGACTTGTGACTTAAGCCCATGGCCCACAACTAGAAGCCCTAACCCTAACTAAACCCTAAGTGACCAGCCATATAGAGATTCTCACTCCTATTTAATGTCATATTGACTTGTTCTTGCCTCTTTTGTGCTCATCCAAGTTTTAGAAGGAAAGGTAAATCTCCACTTTCCTAAATTTATAGAAAATCTATTTTTAATCCTTTTTGACCCAAATTTTTTGCATATGATTCTAACCAACCTCTACTTGTTGATTTTGAGGAGCAATCTCAGTTTTAGAGCAATTGGAAGGATTTGGCTAGCAACAAAAACCGTTTGATTTGGGGCTTTTTCTTGATCCTTGCAACATATAGGTAAACCCCTCTAATTCTACTTTTATTCTGATTTTATTGCATGGTAGCATAGATCTAGGTGTCCCCTAGCTATAGTAGAAGTTTGGTGTCGTTTGCATTAAGTTTCGTGTCCGTATCGGACACGTATCATTGTGTAGATCTAGGAGTTTATGGAAATGCCACAACCATTTCCTTTTACTGTTTTTGCATATGTTTTTGAATGAAATCCTAGATCTAGGGTTTGCTTGTTGATTCGTGTCCTTATTTTCTGATTTTGGAGTCGTATCGTGTCCACACGAGGACACGAACATGCTGTGGCTGAATCGTGCATAGTGTCCTGCCACTCGGGGTCAATTTCTTACTGCATAGGACACGAGGACACGCCAAATTTTGGGAGGATGTCAGGGCATTGACTGACAATGGTCTCCCAAAATTTGAGCTCAGATGGTGGAGTGTGCGATGAGTTCCCCTTCCCGTACTGGTCGCACGAGCAGTCTAAACCGCACAAATTCAGTCACTGACACGCGGCTGGCAATGGCATGACACGTGTTTAGGACATGGTGCAGGGTGTCAGTAGGGTAGCCCTACCCCTGGCGTACATGTGGCCTGTGTCGTGCGATGGACACGCGTGCATGACGCAGTCTGTGCATACCGTGTCTGTGCGTATTTTGAGACTTGGACACGCCGTATCCGGCTCTAAGGTGACACGAAAAGATTCCTGGGACACGAGCACAGGTGGAGGATTAATTACCAACCATTAATTTAGATTATTATCATGATTTTGATTTTCGAATTGTATTTCCCTAAAATTCCTGATACATGTTTTGCTGATTTCGATTTCTGAGTTTAAACTATATTCTAAATTGTTTGGTTAATGTTTTGATTACCATACTAATTCATTTACTCCTATATTAGATTTCTGGAATGTTGGTTTATGGTTCGTGATTGGGAATTAGGATTTCGAAATGGTTTTGGGGATGGAATATGTAATTGGTAACTGTTTAAAACTGAAGAAAAACCAACTGGCTGTACTTGAACTTCTGAGAGCTAATTTCCTGGGTTTTGACACCATTCACCATATACAATTCACTTATTATTGAGTTCCTACATTACATACTGCACCCTACTGAACACCTATCTAAACTGTCACCTGAGAATACTAATGTGTGCACACAGTTCTGTTTTCTGAATTTAATGTTTTTTAAACCATTTTTTCCATGATTTAATCACCATGTTAATTCATTTATACATGTAATAGTTTACTGCAAGTTGGTTTGTGATTTGTGTTGGAATTTGGATGATTGGAATTCAATTTGGTTTGGGACTAAATGTGTACACTGCTATACACTGTTTATATGTAAAAACTGTCATTTGGATTGTGTGTTCCTGAGATGAGCCACACTCCCATAGCTTAGACACACTGGAATTCCCTAAATTCTATACTGTTTTCCTGTCACTTGACACTTATTCACATGTACACTAACCTATCTAACTGTTCCTATTCCCTGTTAGCTAAACTGTCACTTACTAAAAATCTGAGTACCTATTCCCTGTTTTTCTATTACACTATATCACTCTCCTAGCTTGTCACTTTGAACACAATAGAGTATCACATGTACACACACTGATTTCAGATTTCGTTGACACACTGAAAATTCCTGTTAGATTACACACATCCTATCACATTCCCTGTAAACACACTGTTTTCCTGTCATATTAAACACACAAGCACTGTTCACTAATTTCCTAAGTTAACACCCTACCTAGTTCACTGTCAGTTCACTTTCTACATACACACACATGTTAGCTCTATTACACACATTCCCTATTTGATTTCTGTCAGTCACATTGCACTAATGCAGTTTCCTATCACACTCACACATACACATGTATCCTCTCTCTATATCACTATATATTAATATATATTTTGTCTATATGCATAATGTAGCCTATATGTGTATGGGTGTGTTATTTATATAAACTAGATATATTTTTAATGTGTGATATAGCCTATATGGCCTATAGCCTATATACATGGCACATAGCCTATGGGGTGTATCCCTATGTAATAAAGCTTATGTATATGGCATGAATGCCCAGTGAATGTGTGTTATTGGCTTGTATAGACTAGTCTTGATGTGTGCTTGCTAGAATAGGCTGGTTAGGCTTAGTGAGACTTGTTTGGGTTAGGCTTGACCTAGTTGACCTAGTTTGACTAGTGTAGTTGACTAGAGTTGACCAAGGGTTGACTTTAGCCTAGATTGATCCCAAACATCATGTAGATGCATTGTAGCAGTCTATTTTACTATTTTAGACATGTAGTGACTTGTACTGTTCTATAGGAGACAGACACCACTCCTCGGACAGTATATTCTCTTCAGATATTCAGGATACCAGGCGAGTACATTCTCTGATAGTTCTTCCATTTACTTGTCGATTACTGTACTTCAGTTGTAGTTAGTTCTATTTGATTTTCTGTTACAAACACGATTTGATATTGTTGGATCCATTTCATGCGACACTCAGTATATCATGTATGGCCTCTATTTCTGGAATCACCTACTGGAATCACTTACTGGCATCATTCGTGTTCTGGCTGGACTTGTACTCATTTTTGTGTCGGGTTATGGATTTATTTGTACTTGTTGGGCGGAGAAATATTGGAGTAGACATGTGAACATACCCAAATACTGGAACCACTCCCTTGGAATTATACTGGAATGATAGCCATCCTACACTTGGCTGAGTGTACGGTGTGTCGTATTACCTACAGCCGTTCACATATCGATTCCGATATTTTAAAACACACTGTTAGAGTATAGTCTGGACTCACCCTGGAATCCTTGATCACTGACTGGACTCACCTTATACCGGACTCATCTTGTACTGGAATCATCTGGTATTAGATTACATTGTCTGGACTCACATTGGGATTACACTTGACTTATATTATACTGTCTGGACTTATATTATGTTACTCTAGTTCAGCTAGATTATATTTTACAGTCTTCATTGCCATGTTTCTCTTCTTGTTTAATTACTTTACTTTCCTTGTACCTTAACCGTTTCTCTACATTATTACTCATATAAACTGCCATATTCATCAATACAACTGTCTATAACTGTTTATAGTTCTCTGTCATTTATTTGGGTTTTTTTAATGAGTTGTACTCATTCCTGTCCTGATTGGACCTGTTAAAAATATTACAGATGCTTGCCCCGAGGACACTTACCCTACTTACTATGGACCAGGAGATGGCTTAGCTTCCTTTGGTCCCGACACTCAGGAGTGATCGGGAGACTAGCTAGTTGACTTGGTCTAGTTTTCATGTTTTAGAACTTGTATTGTAAATAAGTTGAGATATGTTTTGATTTGAGATTGTTTTGAGATTATATTATTTTAGTAGTTGGTTATATTGTTGTTGTCTAATCTTTATTTATAAACTTCTGTATTATCTTATCGTTCTTGGACTGTGATTGAGATTTCACTATATCTATACTTGTCCTCCGTTCAGAGTTGAGATTTGATAAGTACATTATATAATTACGTGAGTTGTTGGTTAGATAGTAACCTAGGACAGCGTTCTACTGTCGACACTGCAGCGTAGGCTGGACGTACCCACTTCTCGTGCCCCTATACTGGGTACGGGTCGTAACAAAATCTTAGAGCGCGAGGATAAGCTGCTTCGAAATCGAGCGATATCTTTCGTCCGCGGACTTAGGAGTAATCATTCGGTCGAGGAACCGACCTGGGAACTTGAATCGGAGATGAAGGAGAAATTTTCTTCATTGTTTTCTTGGAGGTAGGTTATATTCTTAATTTTTGAGGACAAAACTTTTTCTTAATTAGTTATAGTATAGTGCCCCGTCCCTACATCGTGTCCTATTTTCGTCCACAGGGTACGTAAGAAAGGAACTATGTCGCTGTCGATTCAGTCAGAACCGATAGATCGTGATCAATTGAATCGGTCGAACTAGAATGATTGAATTAAGATCCTTTTCTTGTTATGGAAAGGCTTCTTCGAAATCCAGTCCCATATTCAACAGGTTGCGCCTCGAGGATGGACTCTACATTTGAGTCGGAAGAGACCTTCCGTTGCTCTGTATTTCATGTTGCACTTGCTCTTTGGCTTTGGTTTTCGTGGATGTATTTTTGTGAATATTTTTTATGGTTTTCATGGCTTGTGTTTTCGAACTTCGCATTCGTATTAAACTCCTTGAGTGGGACAATATTCTAATCAGTTGCTTATACGATTTCAGGTGATCACGTAGGTGATATCTAAGCGCGGCCAACCAGTACCTCACCTCAAGTAAGACTAAGGTGAGTGGTTGACCTCCTTCCCCTCGACCCTCTGGTTTTAAATCAAACATGAAACTGATGCATGCTTTCTTATGCCATGTTTACTATAGATCTGTGCAAAATGAAGACTGAATCGATTAACAAATTTTGCAACGATAAGGCGGCACATATTAAAAACTGGCTAACTCTCAAAAATTTTATAGACCATGCTTGAATAATTAATTTTAGTCTAGGACGGTCACAGACAACTTGTACACAAGGTTTCGCCTCCTCGAACAGCAACCCGAGGCCACGGGTCCGTTTTGGCCTAGGAAGAATGCAAAGTAGCTATGTTGGATGCTAGCATGGGTCGTTCGAAACTTTCAGTAGGGCTAGCCACCCGCGCTGAAAGAGTCGTCGACTCGACCAAGCTATACGTCCAGGATGGCTTGAATTGCCAGTGACCCCCACTTTCATAATGTTTACAAGCTTTTGTTATAAATCTAACAAGAAAGAAATATGGTAAGTTACGCTACAACGGCATGCTCTACCGTGGGTAAGATTTATCGTAGTTATTTTATATTATATATTGAATGCTTGCCTCTTAACATGTTAACATGCAAATCGATCAGGATGGTTAGAAAGATCACAAAATAGTTAACATGTTTTATAAAACTGCTTGAACAAATGAGAGCTTGGGTTTAAATTAGCCACTCGCCAGTACATGTGATCGTACTGACCCTCACTTTCTACAGGTGCTACGAATCAGGAGGAACGCGCCAACTAACCAATGCGACGTTCGCATTTTGAAGCTTCGACCGCGTGTCGAAGACTCTCGTTGCACAACTTTTGAAGTCGCTTTGGAAACAGTCCAAGAATATGTCTCGACTTCCCTCTATTCCAGGTGGCTGGAATACTTTTTTTGTAAATTAAGGGATGCATGTATGGAATGACTATCTCATCGGCGCTTCTTTTGTAATCGAGTCATGTTGTAAGCCAGCGCGGCACAATTGTAATAGAGTCCTGTAAATGATGTCTTTTCTCTATGTACTCTCTTAGTTGTTGTGTTTCGGATAACCTTATGACTATGTCTTATGCGATCGCAACATAGGTTTGCACAGCATCACGTCCGGGGGACGACTATCGATTCTTCGAAATCGGAACGTGACAGATACGACATCATTTCTTAAGGGATCGTCAGTTACGTGGTGATATATGCTTAGAATTTATTGACACAGAACATCAACTCGTATACCTTTTTACTAAACCCTTAGCGGAAGATTGATTCAACTTTATTCGTCGAGAATTAGGAATTTTGGATTCATGTGGCATATAAATTGCAAATATTATGAATTAATCTAAAAAAATTATTATAATGACTATTTTGGGTGAACGTCGAAAGGGCCCTTTTGTCAAAGTGGTGTAAATAGCCTTAAGCGACAAGGTATTTATGAGTCTTCGGACCACCGCTAGCTGAAATTCGGCCCTACAGCTACCCCAAGATAATTAATACTCTATCGAATCTAAGAATTATTTTGTAAATATTTATCATTGAACTCAAAGGCTCTAATTATTGACATATAAAGTTTGAAATACAACCATATGTACAAAGATTGTATTTTAACACAATTTTGTTTTTGGTTTAAGAAACTGACCTGGGACAGAATTCAAACTGAACTTGACCCAAACTCGATTTCCTCTGTCCATAATCTGAAATCGTATAGGACCCACTCCTTGTACATAAAAATAAACCTTTCCTTCTTCTTCTCCACAAACAACAGCCGCCTCCAACTATATTTTCCTCTTTTCAAACCTTAGTCTCTAAACCCTAAGTTGGAGATTTGTCATCCACAAGCCTCCCAAGACCCCAAAACTTGGATTTTAGGCTTTCTTGGAGTTCTTTTCCTTATCCTAAGGTATAAATCATTATTCTTCTCTCTAATTTTTCTCATGGCTCCTAGAATTCCTAAGAAAAAAGAAGAGTTGATGAAGCTTCTTCATATAATCCTCCCCAAGAGGAAACTTCTCACTCTCTATTTAGTCTATGCATGCCCAATGAGGGTGATATGGATTTTTATTCCCATCACTTGACAACTCAATTTTTTGGTTTGACACTTTTTGCGAAAGGAATGTTTGTTCAGGGACACCGATTAATTTTACTATCTTTCTAGCATTCCTGAAAAATTTTAGGATTCTCAATGCGATACGAATGTTCTACTGTAACTTATCTTTCGCATACGATACTATACATACGGTCTCTAGTTGGTAGGATTGATATTGAATTTAATAATGAGGACCTAGCTGAAATACTGCATATTCCAAATGAAGGTGATGCATTGGTCGACATCACCAAGTTCAAATTTTAAAATGATATGACTCTTGATCTGTTTAAAGATTTATGTGTGAGCCTAACCCTCATCCTCATGGTCATCTCCATCCTAAATTCTTGAACAATTAGTTTTATATACTACATCATATGATTTTCTCTATTATCTTTCCTAAGGATACATCTACTGATGAGATTACTATGCTTGAGATGACTGTTCTCTATCATTTACATTTCTCTATTCCATTTAGCTTTCCTAAAACTGTTATGGAGAGCATGGTCCTTTGTCGCAAGAACAAGCACAACTTACTTTATGCGATGTTCTTACATATCATCTTTGATCATTTTGATATTCCCATGGACAATTATCCATTCTTAGCTGAGCCAGCCTATCTTAGCAAGCTTCGTAGGGTTACACCTACCATTCCACGTGTTCCTCCTGATGATGATGACTTACCTTCTGGTCATCATGATGCACCTCCAGCACCACCTGCTCCACCAGTTATACTTGAGTCTATCCAGACTATGCTTCAAGATCGCTTTTGATTGGAAGACATTCGTTATCGCGAGATTCATGCCATTTCCGACTGGAAGATGATCGCTATCGTGCTTTGGACTATCGTGCTACTCTTTAGGCTCATGCCATATCCAACACTCTGTCGAATATTCAGTATAGCTTCCATCAGCATCAACCGGCCTATTCCAGTAGTTTGTGGTCATTCACGACATGGTTCTCGAGTTGACGACTCAGACATTCAGCAATACTCTGATCCAGCTGCAGCTTTCTGTGGATCCAACCGATCTGCGGACACCAGTGATGATTAGTAGTAGTTGCAGTCGATTAGTCAATTTAGCACATAGAGACTATGTTTGAGTGGATAATATTCTAGTTTTTATTTTCTTTATCAATATGTACTTGAGTTTGATTACTTAGTTTGTCGCACTTTCGTTTATGCTTTTATTATGAGTTGAGACGTGACATTATTATCTAGTTGGGATTTTCATTTGGGTTATTTACTGCAATGAGATGTCTTAAATTCTAGAATGTTTTAGATATATATTGTGTTTTTACTTCACATTTCTTTTGTCTATTATGGTTCAGCAATTTTGGGAGAGCTTTCCATTTCGATAAAAGACAACTGAGGAGAAACACCGATACATCAAATATCAGACAATTCATTCATTGCGAGAAGCAATCGATTTTGAACATTTCTACAACTACTTCAGATGGCCATACGTATCAACCACAGTTTGTCAATTATCAAAATGGAGAAGATTGTTGGCCCATTTAATCATGGTCGATCCGGTTTCGATAAATAACTGTACACTGTAATGTAGACAACGGAAGAATGCTTCAATTCAATGTTACTTGAAAACAAGATTGCTACATCACAAGAAGACGGCTACCATTATTGTGTATTTTTTTTCACTTTATTATTTATTTTTATTTCGATTTGAGCCTAGGACTTGTCTGAGTCGTATCGTACTTCGACAAATTCAGATGCACTCAAAGTTCACTCAAAAATAGCCTACCTAACCAAAATTTTATCCTGACTCGAACCAAAACTCAAACCCATTCTCCAAATAGGCTACAAATCAAACCAAGAACTTTCTAGAATTGGGCAAATTGAACTCGGACCGAGTTCTTCCCGAACTCGGGTTCCCAAAATAGAAACTCTAGTCAGCCTCCTTTTCTGTTGACTCGTCTTATAATGGTCAAATCTTTGAAAGTTTGATGACCGAACTCGCTCTCGAGAAACCCTATAAATAGAGAAGTTTTCCCCTATTCCAAATCACTCATTCACATTCATTCATTCATCTTCTTATGTATTCTTTATTGAGCTATACACCTTCTACATCCACTCAAACAACTTTCTATGCTCTAAACTGTTGAAGTGCGAGTCTACTAGAAGTTGTTTTAAGAGTTGTACAAAACTTGAAAATGTTCAAGTCAGCTTTTATTTCAAAAGCTTGAAGTTGAAGTTGTCGTGCCCTTCGGATCAAAGCACGAGAAGTGTATGTACGAAGTTGCAAGTCTTCGGATCAAAACTTGTGTTTTCACGGATAGTAGATTAACATCGAGCAAGAGTTCTCGAGTCTAGATTAGTCTTCCATCACAGTGTTTGTGTTTGTGTTTGATCTTTTAAACTCTATTTTCATTCCATATATCTATACTCTACTCTTAATTATTTTTAGTTGGTACACTGTCTTACTTTTATTAGGGGATTATTGACACACACTCTATTCCCCCCCCCCCCCCCCCCCCCCCCCTCCGAGTTGCCTTGTTATCTTTGGGTAGGGGTTGGCTCCCCTATATATAGTATGTGTTTTGTAGTTTTGTGCTAATACAAGACAGAAGAGAAAAGAGTGCAGCAACCAAGAGCGCCTTGCCCGTGCTTCATCCGACTTCTAGTGAGGTGACAATGATCGTTCCAGAAGTTCTTAATTTCGAACTTGGTGATTCTTGGGAGCAGATCAACAAAAATGGTCGAATCTTACTTTGAGCAACAGTGATCTTCATCACCCCAGTAGCGTGGCAACAATTGTCTTCTAGCAATGTTATATTGTAGTTTAAAGCTTCTCTCTATCCAGCAACTATGTTTTGCTCTAGTTATCAGCAACTTCGTTGCTTTCTTTCAGCAACTTCACAGCTTGCATTCCAGTAGTTTTCGCGACGGTCACCACTTATGTGGTAATTTGTAACTTTGTTGTTGTTTCACAAGTTTCGTAGTCTCAGTATATTCAAGACTTTCTCGTGACTTGAATAAGATATATTTATGAAAATATTTAGTTTCTATCTCCAACTAAAATATACCGACTATGACCATTTAGAATAAATTATACCCACTTCAAACAAATTTATAACCAATATAAAAAAAAAGAAAAAAAAATATTTGTACCAATTATAACCAACCATAACAGATTGTGGCAAAACTATTAAAATGTAAATAACTATTAGTTTGTTATAGTTGTTATATATTGTTAGGTTACAAACAGTTTTAAATGCTTAAAATTAAGTTATATAAATGTCAGTTTTTTTTAAGTGTCCTTTTCTCCGGCTTGACAAATACTAATGGGAGATTCGAACCTGTGCCTTCTGCGTCGGGATTCCGTTGCTACCACTAGGCTACAATCCACGGACATATAAATGTGAGTGAAATGGGTTAGATTGCAGGTTTATAAGTGAATAGAATACGGAATGCAAAGATTCAACGCAAAAAAGGAGGGAAAAGGTGGGGGCTAGTAGAGTTGATCATAGAAGAGGGAAGAAATTCTCTCAACCAGTAGAGAGAGAATGTGTACCTAGCACATTGAAAGAAATGTCACTTTTAACTAAAAAAAAAAAAAATAGCTTATAAAGGTTACTCCAGTTTATTAGTTTAAATTTCTTTAAAGAATATTTTAGCAAATGTTCCATTCGAAATATAGAAACTAGCAAATATCTCCACTTTTTTAAAAAATTAACAAATACCTCCATTACTTTATAAATCAGTCAAAATTTTGATTAAATAGTGGGGGCATATCTTCAAATGTTATTGTTCCATACAAAAGAATAGAAGAATTTGCTAGTTTTAAAAAAAAAAATAGAATATATACTAGTTTCAACATTTTAAATGGAATTATTTGCTAACATATCCTTCTTCTTTTTTAATTATTAAGTAAAATTTGAGGTGGGAAAAAGGGTTAAAATATAAAGACTTCTCAACATGATGCTCAGCCAAGAATAAAAAGTTAAGAGGGGCCGTAAAATATTTCCCCTATAATAAAGTTGGCCATAAATAATATGAGAGGGAGTTCCGGCACGGTAATGGTGTCCATAAAATCAAAATCAATCTCAAAGTATTTTGTGATGTAAGAAACTAGAAACTGGAGTCTGAGCTCTCTAGCCTAGTGGTAATGTAACGGACACTCTGAGAGGACAACAAGATTCGAGCCTCCCAATTGTGTGTATGCGTAGAATTTCAAAAAAAAAATAAAAATAAAAAGAAAGTTAGTTTGCATGGTAGAATGGAAATTAGACCACAATTCCCCAATTTCTCAGACTAATTCCAAAATCTAAATGTTATTTACAAGTCATCATGAAATCGCTCAACAGTTGGAGATCCTGATTATGAATCCTGACCTCAACGTTAGCAAATAAATAAATGATATCTACAATACTATGGTATATGAAGAGGACATATTAGAGGTTGGGTAGTGTATAGAAGGAATCTTTTATGAATCCAAAAAATTTTGCAATATAAAGTTTAGTTTCCGTAGATACATAATAGTTTCCATGATGAATCCATTGATGTTACCGCATCAGAGAAGAATCGTCAGAAACACTTTCATGATTTTACAATTATGATCAAGCAATGAACTAATAGTCCAAAAAAATAAAAAAAAATCACATGCTGCACCACTAAACAGAAACTGGCCATCAGGAGTATTTGTCAACAAGTATAGAACATCAATGAAGGAATGAAGGTTGAATGGCTAACCCATATTGCCAAGAACCATAAAACAGATCACAGAAAGAACTTCCAATTAGGGGTGAACATTATTTGATATTGAACCGACTAACTGAACTGAAAAAGAGATTCGGTTAGATTTAAACGGATAGGCTAAAAAAGAGATTCAGTTAGGTTTAAAAAAAATTCAGTTCGGTTTCAGTTTTGAAGATACTAAAATTTCTTATTCTATTTTAATTTTCGTTTGGATTTCGGTCCAACACCAAAAAAACGAATAAAACTCATAATTACGTATATCAATTTTATACATTTGTGATTAAAATATGTATATTTTGAAAAATTATTCCATATATATATGTTTTGAAATCCAACTTTGATAATTTAACAATTCAAGTTTGGGCACAACTTTGACATACAACAAATGTACGTGTAAAAATTATAATTTTTAATATAATTTAATCAAGATCCCAATTTTGAACCCATTAAACAATAGAAATATTACAACCGAACAAAACAAATAAACCAAATTGATTGTTCAGTTCGGTTTGATTTCAATTTTTGTTAATTTCAGTTCGGTTTTAAATTTTCAGTTTATTTGGTTTTGACTATTTTAGTTCGGTTGAAACCGAATAAACTGTACGGTCACCCCTCCTTCCAAGAAGGTATCACTGGAAAAAATACAAAACACAACTACATATTCTAAAACAAAACATAGGTAACCACATCAAATTGACTCACTACAAAATCTTGGAAGGACGGGTAAGACTGTCAAAATATTTGACAGTCCTAAAAGAAAGTTCTAAAAACCGTGGAAGCAGAAATCACGTAATTAGAAAAAATTTATATTTTTTTATATAATCATTAAGTTACATTTATAAGTCTTTTAAAATCTATTTTAGAGAGAAATAAATTATATACTCGGTTTAAAAATAAATAAATTATCTATTCGGTTTAAAAAGAACTCAAATTTTTAAATCTATCTTAGAGATAAGTCTCTCATTTGTTCATTTCAAAATAAACCTTCATATATATTGTCTACAAATCTATTTTAGATATAAGTCTCTCAATTTTAAATCTATTTTAGAGATTAGTCTCACAATATCACATTAGATTGACAATAACACAAATAAAAATCTAATAACATCATCATACAAATAAAAATATACAGCACAAGAATGTAGAAACTGTAGAAATTTTATACAGTCCTGTAGTGGACTAAAAATACACAGGACTGTAGGATTGTGAAAATTTTCTACAATCAGGAGTCTTTCCAACCACAACTATATCGAAATTCCTTACTTCGAAATTATGGGTTCGAAATTTCAAATTTTGTCCAAAATTTCCAAATCTCATCCAACCCATTTCTTCAAACCTCATTCCAATCATGTCCATGACATCAAAATTTCAAAAACAACCATTTTAAAATTTTTTTTGTCAATACTAAGAAATAATGTGGAAGTTTCGACATCAAACCAAGCTCATCGGCAGCAGCAGGAGAAAAAGAAGTTCAGATCTTGAAGAGTTCAAATTTTGGTGAAGATGGAGTGGTGGAGAAAAATGAGTTTAATTTAAGAGGATTTGAAAAGAGAGGGAGTGAAAGTTAGAAACGAATAGGTTTGAGAGGATTTTGGGGGCGGGGATTGGGAGGTGGACAACCCCTAACAAAAAATGGGTTGTTCTAAGTAAAAGTTCATCTAAATTGGGCTAGTCCCGAGTAAAAAAAAATGATGTGCCCTTATAATTTGCCTTCTTTTACTATGTCCTCCCAAGTTTTTCCAAACACGATTACATAAATGGGTCTGGCATTTGAAGAGTACAAATAGCTCTTCATAGAACAAACTATCATGACCCTAATGCTTAACCCTGAATTATTGTTTGGTTAATAAGCATACAGCAATACATTAAACAATAATTATGTTTGTTTTTTTTTGGCTTAGATCTAGTGATACAAAATGATATAACTATGGAACTAGTAAAATAAAGGTAACAAGCTACATACAAATGTTGAACAGGTATATAACGGGAACCAGCAGCTCCACTAAAGTCTCACTCTTTGCATCCCTTTTAAAAGGATTGTTTCACAAATCTGGCAATTGTGCTTGTATACATATTTGCAGTTGGACACATTTTGATATACACTTCTAGAAGATAGATACAAGGAACTGGTACTGTAAGGCAGCAACGCCTACAAAGTCCGACGGAACAAAAAATTCCGGAGCTGAAATGTGCAGAAGGGGGACGTGAATATACCTTCTGAACTAATGAAAGAATTGGATTGGCATCAATTACACAGAAGGGACAACATTCTGAAGTGCCTCCCTAAAAAAGAATGAAAAAATAAATAGGCAAAGGAACTCTAGTTAAATGCCCACGAAAGTATATATAACCAGTTTCCAGAACTGCATGGGAAGAAATTTATCACCTTAACAGAAGTTGCCACTTTAGGATGTAAAAGCAATAATCCTATCAGCAATCTCTGTGCGACAAAGAGGACACTCGGAACAAGCATGTGAGCAAGGTTTGCACACTGAGGGAAAGTAACACCAGTATAAGTCAGATGTCAGATTTAATTCAACAATGTATTGCAAACACATTATGAAGAGAAACGGGATATTGCTTACAGCAAAAATGCCGGCACGGGAGAAGAACTGCCGCAGCTGGTACCTCGAAGCATACTTTACAAACATGGGAATTTGCATCCCCATTGCCAATTGAATCCAGATCTTTTTCTTTCATCTCTTGGATTTTCGCCTAAAAATAAAGTTTAGACATGTTAAATGCTGTGATGTTTTCAGGAATATGAGTATGATCAGGTAAAAGAAGATTATGTTAAAGTCCCTGCTTGACCGTTAAATATTTATAGTATTACAACAACCCCCTGCAGGTTGAATGGCCATTTACGGCTGAGCCTGAGCTGGATTCCGGCACCGGTAGAAATTGTTTTTTTTAATAAAATCCGCTTAAATGCACGTGGCAGGAGATTCAAAACTGAGTTGATCTAATACCATGTTAAAGTCCCTACCACTACACCAAAACTCTAGAGTTATGATGGTTGGGGGCTATGTTGCACAAGCACGGACACAATGTAGACAAGGACACAATACGGATACCGGGATACGGGCATTTTCATATAGGCACATATATTGTACAAATACCAACATGGATACAAGTACAGAAACGGACACCATTTCCCAGTGTCGGGCAACATAGTTACATAGGTTAAGGGTTAAAGTTATATATTATTCCTACTGATTATAAATGGCAAGTTACGACAATTCCCTGAAGTGCTCACTCAAAGGTAGTGTGTCAGTTAAATCAGGTGCTGTTTTGCTTACAAAAAGAACTAATGAGAAACTTATCATCATTTCTTTTTCATATTCACATCTTAAAGCAAGGAGTGTTCCAAGCACATGTAAGAAGTTTATAACTGGGGAATCTAGTAGTAGTTCCTTTCTTCCAGTAGAGGACTTAAGGAAAAGAATTTTTTCACGTGCAATTTCCTTCCCTCTCCCACAGTCTTTTTTCTGGAAACAAACAGACAATAAGGACACGAAGGTTACGACTGTTGGATGGACCGGTATGTACAAAGTTTAAAAACTTAAAATGTACCGGGGAAAAACACTTTAAGATAGAGAAACACAAGGCACATAGAAGGTAACAAAATCAAAAAGGACCAATGTTGGATTACATAAAAACGAAGTTAGTATCAGCTAAAGTCATGAATGGAAAACTATGACGCCAGCGTGAATTATGACAATAGAGTGGCCCTAATTCAATTTAAAGAATCTAATAAAGCAAACACTAGGAAACACAAGTAGTATCATGGGAAAAGAAATAAAATAACTGAAAATGGTTTTCTTAAATATGAAAAACTCAGTAAATGTACCAATGTGGTAAGATACAGCATGTTAGCTATAATTTCCTAGGTAGGCTTGCAATCGTTTAATGAAGCATAGGTTTTTCTAGTAGAAGAATTTTTCTTTCGCTCCCTGTTGGTCATAACATTAGCATTGCTAAATTTGTATCCAGCGATACAAAATTAGAAGTGTTTTACAATCTTTCATTTATTAATTTTAGTTTCTATTCTAAGTTAACATACTAAGGTGGATGGGTTTTTCTTCTTCTATTTTTTTAGTGTCCCGATGCCCTAAGCATGCAAGTGGATGGGTTATTTGTATTTTATTTACTACCATAACAATGTTGCATATTATCCTAGTTTTTGGAAATTGTATTGTAGTGTACATTATGGACAGATATGTATCCATGCAACACAGCTGCCTGCCAATCAGCCTTTCGGATATTTCATGTCAGTAACCTCTCTTGGTCAGAATCTCGTCAACCACGAATCTGACATCAATTCAGTTAGCTGACATCAGACTGAACAACAGATTTCTCGGCATGGAGCCTACTCAATTTTTTGGGCGGGGATCCTCAACTCATTTTGGACTATGGTGGTGGCACCGGTGGGGGTGACACTCCTATAACTAATCTACTTGAAAATACACTACTTGCAATAGAAGCAAACTTGAAAATTAGCCATTACAGAAAATCAAGGACTATAATGAAAAACTTTCTGTAATATGTACGCAGGAAAATTCATGTCATGGGCCTGTAGAAAATTATATATGCATGCCTTGAGTTACACAGATACTTGATCACACTGTGTGACAACTGATAATATAATAAGTTAATAACGTAGAAGGCTTTCATAGGACACAACCTATAAAACCTCCATTATGCAAAGAACTTCATTTATTTTCACGTTATCTAAAATTTGTGCCAAAATTACTAAGAATAAAGAAATATTTCAAGAGAAGCAAGATAGCCCAAGATTCCAATGAAAATTCAAAATATAAGAACTAACTCTAATCCTCACTTCTTAGACAAACAAAAAGAGGGAACTATTACAATACCTTCAAGCGAACAAGCAGAGGTTCGAATTCAGGACTATGGTTCAGCTGGTTATTATTTGGCTTTACTGTTTCATCCAACACATGTCTCTCCTTAAGAAGAGCATCATTATAATCAACTGCATTCTCCTTCTGATCGGTACAAAGTACTCCATTGGTTGACCTCTCATCAACAGTAAATTCTGTGATACCTGAACCTTTCTTCAGCTTAGCAACAAGAACCCACATGCCTGCTAGATCATTTTCTAGTGCTCTTTCTCTCTTTTTTGCCTCGTCAAATTTCCTCTTGTATTCTTCTCCTAAGAGTTCTTTTTCAGCTAAAGCATCTTCAAGAGCAGCTTCTCTTTGCTTCCTTACCTGCAACTCCATCTTCATATCATCCAGCTCAGCGTTCAAGTATTCAGCATCATCATATGTAGTGCTAAGAATATCGCTGCCTCGACTAGAAGATCGGTTTTTTCTCCCCATTTTGATGGCTTCATTCTTACGAATGCCACCATTACCACCTCTTGAGTATGCCATTTCTTGAGCAACTAATAACTCCTTTGTCATCCGAGCATTTTCTAGTGAGAGTCTCGTTACTTCCTCAGCCAAATTTTTAAGTTCAACAGCAGCAGCAGATGCCAATTCTTTTGCATAAGAAGCTTCTTCTGCCAACTTCTGGTTCTGACTAAGCAATCCCCGGCTTTCTTCAATGAGATGAAGTCGCTCTTGGCTTAATTTCTTATTCTCCGCATCCTATTAAGACAAAACCACAAATGAATTGATTCATACCTAAAACTGTTACGTCCTATAGAAATTTACAACATAACAAATTATGTTAAACTACACCCAAAGAGAGAGAGAGAGAGAGAGAGAATAATGGGATGCTTTATTGAGTAGGTATGGGTTTGAGAAAGGGTTGGTTAGTTTTTGTCAATTTGGAAACATGTTATTGGCTTGGAGGTCAAGACTTCTATGGTTATATAAACTTCATATACTCTTTATTTTTTATTAATTGAAAAGTTTAAAGAGGATTGAGTTATGGTGCTTTTCCTTTCTTAGAACATTTTTTGGCTAAATTGCACTAAATACCCTCAAGTATTTTTTTGGCACTTTAATATCATATAATTTTTTATTGGTAATTTGATACCTTAAACTTTTTTTGTCACTTTAATATCCTGAACATTCATTTTTTTGCAATTAGAGATAACTGCAAGAATAAAAAGACCAAATGCCCAAACCCCAATCTCAACTATAATAACATATTATCAATTCAATTTTTCAATAAAATTACAATTAAATAATTAACTATAAGAAATTATATCCTTACTCTAACCCTAACTACAATCCCATCCTCGGCCACAATCGTTCGTCGCCCCTATCTCTCACTCACGTCACCACGGCCAAATCCCTTCTTTTCCTTTCATCTTTGATGACAGGCCCTACCCTCGCTGACCAAGCCCACCCCAAGCTCCTCTCCTTTCTCGCACCCAGTGTTCTAAATAGTGGTTGAGGCAGCTGCCTAGGCGCTAGGCAGCCGTCTCTGCACCATTTTTATTGTAGGCGGTGAAGTTGGTGGCCATCGGAGATTTGGCGGTGTAGGCGGAGGTGAGGCAACATAGACGGGCACCTAGGCGGAGCAATACATGACTAAATGTTTTGGCAAAACAGTTTTGCAAGCATTATGGATTATGGTTCACTTTTACTACACTGAAATTTCATAAATCTTTGTTCTACAACATAGTCCTACATAAAACACCCTTAAAATATGCATATTATGCAAAAAAAAATAGTGATAAAATAGTACAAATGTCCAAAATATATCAAGCGCCTAAGCGGCCTAGGCACTAGGCAGACCTCTCCATCGTGCACGCACCTACCACCTACCGCTGTTTAGAACCTTGCTCACACCTTGGAACAATTGATGCCCGTTGGCCCTACAGCCCCCATGGTTGCACGAAATTGTAGCAATTGGCTGACATTTCATGCAACCATGGATGACCGATGAGCAGAGGTTGTGAGGGAGTTACAGGAGTGTAGAGGAGGACAGCGAGGACGGGTGGGACAGGTGGGTCTGGTTAGGGTTTTTTTTGTAATATTTTAATTCTACTTCTTTTTACAAAATCAAAAATATAGTAAATTCTCTTTGATTTTGTGGGCAAAAACGTCATAACTGACGATGTGCAGGTGACTAATGGAGGGGATAACTTGAACATTTTGAAAGTTCAGGGTAATAAAGTGGCAATAAATAAAGTATAAGGTATTTAAGTGTCAAAACTAAATGGTTGAGGGTATCTAAGTGCAATTTAGCCTAAATTTCTTCCCCTTTTACTTGTTATTATTACATAAACCCTAACCCTGAAGTCTCGTTACCAACAAACCAAAAGAAGAGTTTCTCTACATTGCATCAAGGTTGATCTTTGGATTGCAGGACAAAAGTTTTGACGTGTGGATTCTTCTTCTTTATGGACGAACTTTAATCTATTTTGATTGTATAGTGCAACTTCATGATTGTTTGCTAAATTCGACCCGTAACGCTGAATTTAATTGATAGCTTTTGTGATCTTTCGGGATTCTTTTGGATAGATATTTATCAATCTTTGAGTTTCAATTATTGATTTACAATTAAACTTTCGCTGATCTCAATTTTTGAAATTATTGCATAATTTCATATAGCTTACTCCTCTAAGTCTTGTCTTGTGTCATCCTCTCCTAAGAAGGCATTTGTGTGGGTAATTACTAGATATTCCGCATGCCATAATCTCATTTTCTTCCTTTTCGTTTGGGATGAACAATAAAGTACCTCTATTCCTCTCATAACAAGAGGAGGTTCATGGCTCATCGGGTATTCTAAAGCCAATGATTGAACATGGGAGATCGAAGGCCTATCAAGAAGCCATCCAACTTTGGCTCTACTAGGCCCAATTTGGCACAATCTTATAGTTAAATTCAACCAAGCATCCCGAAAATTTAGTAAAATCAACACTAACCACCTCCAAGCTTCAGTATCAATGATATTTCTATGCAATATAATACTTTCAAACTGAAACACGCTTAGCCATATAACTTTAACCAAAGTAAGGAAATTTTATGCAGATGAAGTTGAGACTTGAGAGTTCCAGAACTTTTTACAAAAGGTTCATTAACAACATTCCGCATTATGTAAGCTAAGATATGATGTAAAGAAACACAAATCAGATGGTAACAAATAAGAGAAATGACCTTGGATTGTGATTTACTCCTTAACTCGCCAACTTCTGTTGAGGAACCCTGATCATGTGAGGATGATGATGTACCATCTTTCATCAAATTTAGCTGTTTTTCTAGAAGGAATACTTTCTCTTGCAATTCTTTATTTTCAGCATTCTGCCAGCATAAGTCAGGTCAAGTAAGCTTGTATGAAATTTCAAGAGTACGAAAATTGCCACACAGTGACATAAGAAATATGATTATGGAGTTGGATTCTTATAGTTGATGGAAAATGTGAGTGACCATAGATGGTCCTGTTGAATATACATCATACTTTGCACAGAAAACCGTGGAAAATTACAGAATTACATCTACATACCTTTTCCTGTAGCTGCTCCTGGAGGATTCGGTTGTCTGCTGATTTTATCTGCGTTCATTTGTATGGAGTTATTGCAGAGAAAGGTGGGACCGTGGGAACCATGTGTGCAACAAAAAGAACTAAACTAAACGGCACACATAATGATTATCACAATTAGTAAAGCATGAAAGAGAAGCATAGATATATTTCATCTAAAACATAAGGTTTTCCATGCAGCAATCTGAACCCTGCAACGTCTAAATCTAATATAGAAAGCAATAATTGTGTAAGCAAGAAATACCTCTAGTTCAAAACCCTTCTCACTGCACTGAGTCATTAGCTTCATGACAGTCTGTTTCGTCAAAAGAGAGGAAAAACAATATCAAGTGAGTGTGTGGTTTCTATGTTTGTGTTTATGTGTACAAGGGTGTGGGTGTGTTAAGTGGGTGTAGCACCTGCTGCATATCAACTAAGGATGTATTGGCCATTGAGGCCTCACCGCTCTCCATAATGCGTTGCTCTAACGCCCGCATATGTCTCCTTTTCTCTTGGATTTCACATTCCAAGTTCTGAATCTACAGTTAAAAGTAATTGATTAGACATAGGCAATGAAAATTAATACATTATATCAAAATAGTTGTATGTAGCCAAAGTGGGTGCCTGCAATATTATAGTATGCATGCTTTGATGTTATTAGGCTATCATTAAACCAAAGGTATTTCATTTAGGAGATACGCACGTAGAACCTGTCCCTCGAGTCATGACGCTGATGTAGTGTAACTGTAAGTCTGTAACCATTCATAAAAACTATAATATTACAAAGTAGAAGTAACATAGGTACTATACTTGAAGTTGTGAGCCATCTGGGTCATTCACGGATTGCTCCACCAATCGTTTTAGTGTGCTGGTACTGAATGCAATCTCGCCAGCAAGCATCTTAACTTGTTCCACAAGGAGATCCATTTGATCTGCCATCGTTAACCCAGTCTGCAGCATATAATAAAGCACGCATCATCTTGCATAAGAAAATAAAATAAAATAGTCTACAGATGGACAGGGATCAACCCCTATAATCCCCAATCCACCCCCCCCCCCCCCCCCCCCCCCCACCAACCAAAAAAAAAAGAAGTCTACAGACTTGAATTGGAATGCGGCAGTAATTTAAAAAAAAAAAATCAGCATATAATAAAGCACTCATCATCTTGCATAAGAAAGGAACAATTTCCAAACAAGATTTATGTTGTATCCCAAAGAGTTTCTAGAGCAGATGTCTATAGCACAAAACAACAGAATAATTCATTGCTTGGCATACTCTATAGATATAAAGCTTACCTCTGGAAGCTTATAGCCATTGCCATTTCCTGCTCCCCCTTGTATTGTTTCTGTGAGTAAGCTACTCATGGAAGAACTATCTTCATTCAATTTACTTGGATCCAAGAGAACAGAAGGCAAACCGTCTTTCAAGGACCCTTCACTTTCTAGAAGTTGTGGAGAACCTTCATGCAAATTACCCGATTTCTGAATAACATGAACAAAGAGGGGAAATTATCTTTCATGTTTCTAGATAAGATTCAGCAGAAATATATATGTGAAATTCACACAAAGACTTGCCAATATTATTAGAAACATGCACATATTTACGTTATAGGGTCTAGACTTACAGACTCTTGCTCATGAAAAAGTCTTTACGGTTCAATATTTGGACATCACTCTTATCTTCTTCATAAACTGATTATGTATTTGGCTCACAACTTTCTTCTCTTTAAGAGAACACAATTAACACGATCAGTAAACAATCTCCTAGAAATGCTGCTCTGTTTGGTTATCATCTTTTTTGGTTCTTTTTGAGTTTAAACTCAAAAGGTGTCCCAATCTGTGTTTGGCTCTTCGAACTCAAAAAAAAAATTCCAAAATTTTTCAGAAAACTTGATTTTAAACGTAGCTTTGGGAGTGGAGGAAACAACAGTTTTGGGAGTGAATTTTTGGGAGCAGCTCTCTCCACTCAGCAATTTTTCCGAAAACCAAAACTCTCTCTCCAGTCTCCACCCCCTTAACTTTTCCTTGGGGCCAGCTCTCGTACTTCCTCTTCCTCCTGCCCTACTTCCTCTTCCTCTTCCAACTGTCCATCTCCGAGACGGCGGCCGCGGCCTCTCCGACTCCGAGGCGGTGGCGTCCTCGTCCACCGAACTCGTCATCCACGAGCTTCGTGGCTGCGACCTCTCCTCGTCATCCACGACCTCCGCGGCTGCAACCTCTCCGCTCCGAGGCGACGACCTCGTCCACCGAGCTCGTCGTCCACGAACGGGATCCAGATCTGACATAATCAGTGTCTTCCTCCCTGCCATCAACTACACCCCGAAGACCTACCAGCTCTCCCCCTCCACCGACGAGATCCACCTACTCTACGACCACCGTGGCGGCGCCGAGGAGAAGAAGCGATGTTATATATGCCCATATGTTCTTTTCTTCTTCTTTTTTTCAAGTAATCTGTTGTTTTGGGTCGAATTTAGAATGGGTTTTGTTTGGCGGCGCTCGGAGAAGTGAAGAGAGGAGGTTGGGATTTGTATGGCGGTGGTCCGGCCGGCGGATTCGGAACAGAAATGGCTGGGGAGTTGAGGATGCACCTTGCACTTATTTTTTGTAATTTTTTAAACACAACTCTAAATATTTTATATAAAAATATTTTCTAATTTTTTACCAAACAAAATCTTTAAAAAAAAATTCTTCCTAAAACTATTTTTCAGATGAAAGTAACCAAACGCAAACTCATAATATGTATACTTAGAAAACAACTTTATAACATCTCTCTAAAAATTGTTTTCAAAACAAAATTTCAGAAAACCTATCCAAACGGACCCTATTGCTGCATTTAGTTCCTTCATACATCAGTTCTTGGGTGATAATTGGAAGCCTGCAAAGTAGCTACTTGAAGAATCTTCATCATGGGATAAATCAACAGAAACTTAATGTACTGTTTAAGATACATATTTTAGCTACACTGAATCTAGAACTCATATTTCCCACGCAAAGGAAGGTTATAACTACCATTCCTAGGTCATATACATTTTTACAGAGTTAATTTGCTATATTTTCAACTTACAATAAGATGAATATTATTTTGCTAAAAGCATGTGTCATATACTTTTCAAAGAGCTTAAAACAAAGGGTAAAAATATATACTTATAGAAAAAATCACAAAAACATCTACTTATCCAGTAATAACAAGAGAAGAAATGAAAGGTGTCAGGAAAATGCACACCGACTGCTAAAAATGCAGGAATCATGCCGAGAGTATGCTAGATGGATACAAAAAGGACTTTGTCCAATCAAGTTTCAGTGGATGCTTGCATATTTTAAGAACCAAAAGACTATTATCGAATTCAGATTCTGATTAGAAACTTACATCATCTTCACCTATAGAATGGACCCGTTGGTGATTAGGTAAATCACTCAAACATCCAGGAATTGTGTTCTTCGTAGAAACAAGAATGAGCTTAGTTAACCTTTGTATTCTACTCATTAGAGCAGCTTTTGCCTCCTCTTCCTCTTCCAAACGAGACTGCATCTTTACTTGACCCTCTTCCAGCTGTTGAAAGGACAATAAATCATGATTATTGTTCCCAACTATTAGTGTAATATAAGAATTGGTACACTTCTGAGATATAGAAAAATCATAGACGGAATTCCAGATGAAACACACATATATATAATAGGTAGTATTATAAGTGGAGATATCTGAATGAAAAGGAAAGAAAAACCTGTTGTCTCAAATGTATAATTTCCTCTTGACTGATTCCAGGAAGGATTCCCTTCTTGAGCTGGTCAAGCTCCAGCTTTAAGATTGATATTTCCTTTTGATATTTCTTAATCAGTGATTTCTCATCTATAATCTGGAGAGAGAATAAAAACTCAGAACGTGATTTCCATTTTCTACTAAAGATCTACTACAAACTCTATCATAGTGGTAACATATTTCTACCCGATTACGGGAAGCATAAATCTCAACCCTTTTTGCCCTGCTTGCAAACTTCAATGTATTATGTGTCTCTTCCATATTACTTGAAGCTGGAGTTACTGTGCAAATGAGCTGTAAAAAATATATTAGTATTCCCCATTTGATGCTCACATCCTAAATCAGTATATAACTCACAAAAGATGAAAAGAAGTTGCAAGAATCATATAAGATTAATAAGTTGATACATTTTATAAGAAACATTATGTGTCGATATATATATATATATATATATATATATATATATATATATATATGTTGGTATATTTGGTATTGGTATATTAGAATAAAAATATTGGAATATCCTGTTGGTATATTTGGTATGTCAGAACATGCCACAGGATATTCTACAGAGGGTTTAATGTAATGAGGAGGATTGTAAGGCTATATATAGCCATGAGATTATCAATGAAATCATAACAAAATATTCAACATGGTATCAGAGCCACCAAAATCCTAGCCGTCGCCACCTTTTCCAAACCCTAATCCAGCCGTCACCACCATCACCATCCGCCGCGGCACGCCGCCCCCGCCGCACATCAACCTCGCCGCCACCAGCCGCTGCACGGCCGCACGCCAACCACCTTGTGCGCGAGCCGGCCGCTGCTCCGCGGGCACCTCCGCCGCACGCGCATGGCTGTTGCACTGTTGCTGCTCGCGACGGCCGCTGCTCGGAGACACCCGTCCGACGACGTCCATTCACCTGTCAGTCGGCCCACAGTCCCCACAATCGCGAAGCCGCGATTTTCGAAATCTCCCGTGGGGTCGTTTCGGACGTTGAAGGCCTACATCCGATAGGAGAGAGACATAATCGGATCTAGGAGAGGACGAGCGTGAATCGTGGAACGGGTGTGAGGTAATCGGAGAAGTTGAGGATCGATGGAGGAGATCATCAAGAAGTTGGATCCTGCGGAGGTTGCAACGTTGATGAAGCTGATGAAACTGTCGGCTGGTGAGAACGTGACACGAACATCGACGAAGTTGGAGCTTCCCTCCATCGATCTGAAGCTTGATGGACCAGCTATCTACCTGAGTTGGTCACGACGGGTGAGGAGAACCCTCACAGGAAAGAATCTGGAGGGTTTCCTGTCAGGAGAGACGATAGAGCCGGACGAGGGCTCGGCAGGACGCAACGAGTGAAAGTCCACTCATATAATGATCTACATTTGGCTTCTCAATTCTTTAGTCCAGCCGATCACCGCCACAGTGGATGGCATTGAGATGGTGAAGGACATGTAAAAGAAATTGAGGAGGATCTATGATAGTATAGAAAACAGCTTGCGAATTTTCCAAATCAAGGGGGAGATCGACAACACCGTACAGGGAGAGAAGACGGTGCAGGAGTATGCCACAGAGTTGGAGCTTCTGTGGTTGGATTAAGATCACTCCTCAGATCGGAAGAGTTGGGGGGACCCGAAGTGTAAGGAGAAACAGGTATGTCTGCAGGAGAGGACGATGAAGTTCCTTAAAGTCAGTACTGGCGGCTACCAGTTCGAGCGACACAGGACCGAAGGGAAAGCCCTGGCAGCACAACCGGCAGTGCTACAACTGCGGGGAGATGGGACATCATCGGTATGCTTGCACCAAACCACCTAAGGAGGGAGATCTAGGTGGTGAACGTGGACAGTTTGGTGGACGTGGACATTTTAGAGGACGTGGCCGTGGCCGTGGTCGTGGAGGTTGACGGGGTGGTCGAGGAGGTTATCGAACGAACCTGCTGGTAGCAGAAGGGGATGAGGGAGCTGGTGGTACATTTACTGAGGAGGATCAGGCACTGATGGACATGCTGGAGGCACTCAGGAGGAAGCAGAGAGCGTCAAACGATGGAGACATGAGTGGAACTGAGGAGGCGTTTACCTCATTCTTCGTTGGAGGCAATGTCGTCATGTATGCTCATCCATCAGAAGGTACTGACGACTCACTCGCTTTTGCATCTATGTCTTCCCTTAAATCGTCAGACTGGATTATCCACTCGGGACATCTCGACATGTGACGGAGAATGCTAGTGAGTTCTTCTCCTATAGTCACCTAGCATCGGCAGACAGTATTCAAACAACTGATGGTACTTTCCAACCAGTGGTCGATAAGGGTACTATAAATTGTACAGGTTCAGTAAAATTATCTAATATTTTGCATGCTCCATCTTTTCCAGTCAGTCTTTTGTCCATCAGTTCTATAATCCTCCAACTAAAATGCATTGTCTCTTTTGATATTCCTAAGATGATCTTCCAGGAGAAAAAGACGGTATGAAGACTTAGGACAGGCACTTGGCATGAGAGACTGTGGTACCTGGATCGAGAAGGGCTGAATTTAGCATTGATGTCTATGGCAGAGAAGACAGGAATGGGAGGACTGAAGATGATACTTCATCATAAGAGGTTGGGGCACTCCTCTTTTGCTACTTTAAGTAAATTGTATCCAGCTATTTATGAGAAAACAAATAAGAAGAAACTAGTATGTGATGCATATGATTTAGGCAAACTTACTAGGAGTTCATATGCTAGTACAGGTCATAGGAGCTCGTCTGATTTTTATGTAATACATTCTGATGTTTGGGAGTCATGCGCCATTACTACTATGAATGGTTACAAGTATTTGTTTTCTTCATTGATTGCTCTTATCGTGTCACTTGGCTGTATTTGATGAAGAATAACAGTAATGTATCTACCTATTTCCGGGACTTTCATAAACATGTCCAAACTCAGTACAGGACAGTGGTGAAGGTACTGAGGTCTGACAATAGGACAGAGTATACCAACAGAACACTTGCGGAATACTTGTCAGTCCAAGGGATACAACATCAGACCACCTGTGCATATACACCAGCACAAAACGGAGTAGCAGAAAGGAAGAACAGACACCTTCTGGAGGTAGCAAGAAGTATGATGATCGATATGAATGTCCCACAAATCTGTGGGAGCATGCAGTGTTGACAGCAACTCAACTAATCAATAGAATGCCCTCAAAGGTACTGGGATGGAAGTTTTCATGTGAAATATTAAGGAAATAATAGTGGGATACTCCCACTGAAAGTGTTTGGTTGCGTGTGTTTTGTGAAGGACAACAGACCCTCAGTTGAGAAACTTTATTCTGGAGCAGTCAAGTGCATCTTCGTGGGCTACTCGGCGACTCAGAAGAGGTATGTGTGCTGGAGCCCAGTAGAGAAGAAGTTTGTGAGCATGAATGTTCACTTCAGGGAGCATGAGCCATACTACAGTCAGGAGGGAACCTCAAACAACTCATCTGATACTGCGAGTATGAGGCGAGAGGGGGAGATTGGTGAAAGCCTGGTGACCGATTTAGGAGTATGGCATGGAGGCGCGGTTGAGGAGGAGTAGGAAGGTGAAGAGGAACAGGGGGAGAAGATAGAGGTGTTAGGCCCACGGCTCAGGGGAAGATACTTACCTACAGCAGAAGAGAGAAGCAAACTGCAGGATCAGTACCTACAGCGCCAGTGCCAAGTCCCTTGTCTGCGTCCGTCTTAACTCCTGAGACACCTATACCACCACCAGAGTCCCCTTCAAATGATATCATTCTTTCTACTCCTCCCACACCATTATCAGTACGGAGGACCACTCGCAGCAATGCGGAAAATTCTCCTGTTAGATATGGTTGGGACCTTACTCAGTTTGTTTCATATGATCATATCTCCTCTTTTCATGGAGCATTCATTGCGTCTTTGGATAGTATTACTGTACCTAACAATTGACAGGTTGCCAAGAACGATCCAAAATGGAAAGCGATGATGCACAAGGAGTTGGAGGCGCTTGAGAAGAACCACACTTGGAAGCCGATAAAACTGCCAGAAGAAAAGAGCAGTCGGATGCAAGTGGATTTTTATTGTGAAGCAGAACCCAGATGGACAGGTTAAGTGCTACAAAGCTCGACTGGTGGCAAAAGGATACAGTCAAACGTACGACATTGACTATGACGAGACCTTTGCACCAGTGGCGAAAATGAGCAATGTCAGGACCCTGATTTCTCTGGCAGCAAATGGTGGATGGAAGCTACACCAACTGGATGTGAAGAATGTGTTTCTTCATGGAGATCTAGTGGAGGAGGTGTACATGGAGATACCACCAAAATTCGGTACCAATTAGACGGTGGACAAGGTCTGCAGGTTAAAGAAGTCTCTCTATGGACTGAAACAGTCTCCTCGAGCGTGGTTTGGCAGATTCAGGAGGACGATAATAGGAATGGGATATCGGCAGATCAATGTTGATCATACTGTGTTTTTCGTCGGAGTGGAGGCCATATCACCATGCTTGCGGTGTATGTGGACGATATAATTATTACAGGAGATGATGAGCAGGAGATCACCCGACTCAAGGGGAAGCTTGGCAAGGAATTCGAGGTGAAGGACCTTGGCCTTCTTCGGTACTTCCTTGGGATTGAGATTGCTCAAGAAGCAGAGAAAATTATTTTTTTCCAGAGGAAGTATGCATTGGACCTTCTACGGAGACGGAAATGTTGAGATGCAAACATGCAGCGACGCCGATAGATCAGAGGTTCAAGCTGGCTGCTGAGGCTGTGGAACCAGTTGACCAGGATAGATACCAGAGACTGGTGGATAAGTTGATCTATTTGAGCCATACCCGTCCTGATATCTGCTTTGCAGTAACTGTTGTGAGCCGCTACATATATGACCCACGGAAGGGTCATATGAACGCAGTGTACCAGATTCTGAGATACTTGAAGGGTGCCCCCAGGAAGGGACTGGTATTCAAGAAGAATAATCACGTGAGCATCGAGAGCTACTATGATTCTGACTGGGCTAACTGTGCTTATGACAGGAGATCTACCTCGGGATACTGTATATTTGTAAGAGGCAACTTAGTCTCTTGGAGCTGTAAGAAGCAGTTAGTGGTGGCCAGATCGATAATTGAAGCGGAGTACAGAGCTATGGCCTTGGGAGTTGCAGAGCTGATATGGTTGAAGAATATGCTGGTGGAGCTGAAGCTGGATCAAGAAGCCAAGATGAGGTTGTGGTGTGACAACCAGTCAGCTATTAGTATCGCCAACAATCCAGTACAGTATGACAGAACTAAATACATCGAGATCGATAGGTTCTTCATCAAGGAAAAGTTGGATAGTGGACTACTGGAGCTAGGCCACGTTCCAACCAAGGATCAGGTAGCAGACGGACTGACCAAGGGTCTTAGCTCTGTGAGCATAATTAGATGATATGACAAGATAGGCTTAGTGAATATCTTTCGTCCATCTTGAGGGAGAGCGTTGGTATATTAGAGTAAGAATATTGGAATATCATGTTGGTATATTTGGCATGTCAGAATATGCCACAAGATTAGGGCTACAAATGAGCCAAGCCGTTTGCGAGCTGCTCGAAGCTCGGCAAGATAAAAGCTCGTTTGAGCTCGGTTTGTCTAGTAAACAAGCTGAGCTCGAGCTTTATTTTTGAGCTCGTTTAATAAACAAGCCAAGCTCAAGCTTAGAAGTACCCGGCTCGATTGAGCTCGCGAGCTGGCTCGTTTATGAGCTTGCGAGCTGGCTCGTTTAGAAGCTCGTTTGTTCTTTGTTGAATTCTAATTATATATATTTGTATAACAATATGGTTGTGTGTATATATATTTGTCCTTAATAAGTGATATTAAAGAACTTTTTTTAATTAAATTTTTATAAAAAAATTGTTAATATTTCAAAAACTTGAATTCAAACCTAACTAGCTTGAAATCAAGCTTGAAATCAAGCCTAATGAGCTTGAAATAAAGTTGAGCCACAAGCTTGATTTCAAGCTTATCGAGTTTGTTTATCAAGCTTGACTCAAGCTTCCTTATCAAGCCAAGCTCAAGCTCAAACCAAGCTCAAGCTTAATATAAACAAGCTCGAGCCAAGCTCAAACTTCAAAATAAAAAAACTTATCTAGCTCGAGCTCGAGCTCGAGCTCGAATAATTCTAGTCAAGCCAAGCTCAAGCTTACAAAAGCTTGGCTCGGCTCGGCTCGGCTCGTTTGCAGCCCTACACAGGATATTCCACAGAGGGTTTAATGTAATGAGGAGGATTGTAAGGCTATATATAGCCATGAGATTATCAATAAAATCATAACAAAATATTCAACAATATATATATATATATATATATATATATATATATATATATATATATATAAGGGTGGATCGCGAGCGTCTTTTGATCCGCCCCTATATATATATATATATATATATATATATATATATATATATATTTTTTTTTTTGATCCGCCCCTATATATATATATATATAGAGAGAGAGAGAGAGATGAGTGATCTAGAACCATCCGGGGTGGTTTCATATTATAGAACCACCCTATGTTTCATCATTTTGATTTGAATTGGGTGGATGAGATTAAAAGGTAGTAGGACCTACACATTTTAATCTCATCCTTTCAATTCAAATCTAAATGATGTAACATATGATAGTTCCATAATATGAAACCACTCGGGTGGTTTTAGAGCGCACGCACACACACACACATATATATAACACAACATGTCAGTAGAAAAAGTAGTTCCATTTAAGACTCACCGAAACATGACCATGGCCACTCAAAGAGGACTGTAGAAGACGTGTCAGCTTTGAATCACGATATGGTACATGACATGCTTTCCCCTCACTTAGCTTTCCTATTACCTTTAATATTCAACACTCAACGTTAATAATAAGTAAGAAATCACTAGAAATACTCATACAAATCTCATTCTAAATAGGAAAACAGAAGCGGACAGCTGCAAAAACATTAATTTATGCATCACATAAACTTTTTGTCAACAGCACTATATTAACCACTTACAGAAGTTACCTAAGAGGGGAAAAAAAGGCACTACAAGTTTATCAAAAGACGTTCTTAACATCTATGATGAAAAAGCTTTTGTGAGTTCCAACAAATACTACACAAAATCCGAAAAAATGAAAAAAATGCACATTTTTCGCATCTTTATCTTGGTCACTTGAATAAAATACAATATACTTCTTGCATAACCAGAAAAAAATATTTCCCTTCTATTGCAAAAACAATCAAGCACTTCAGATACAAGGAATGCACGAGCAAAACAAAAAAAGAAAGGTGAGTCAAAATCTATAGTATAGAAGGTAGGACTGTGCATGATGTTATGAGATATTGGAACAGTAACACATACAGTTCCGAGAGTTAAAAGACTTTTGTTTATATATGATCCTTCCTTTCTCCTTAGTCCAGTTGTCTCAGTTTTTGAGCTCTCAGACCCAGCTAGATCAATCAGATTCTGAGGAAAGAAAATGTGTGAGGTAGTACAGATATAGTTAGTGAACTATCAAAGTGTTATGGTTGAGTTTCACAGCGTACAAGCTGAGAGTACATCACTCCATCGTATTCATCACCATGAGCACTGCTTTCAATCATCTGTCAGAAACAGTGGTCAAATATAAGGGAAAGATTGTATTGAAACAGTTAAAGCAACTTACTAAATATAAAAGGAAAGAATAATGTAAGAAGATACAGATATCAATAAATCCCACATTACATACTGACATAAGTAATTATTGCAGGAGGGTGATAAAGAAGCAAGGTTCGGAAAAACAGTTTCATATCAATTTGGAGCCTTCCCATTTGTATAGTTTCAGGAGGGTTTAGGAGGTTGGTTTCGGCGGTATTCGCAGTTTTGGTGCCGGTTTCTGCTGATATTACCTTATTAAAAAGTACATGAAGCAAGCATGATACTTTCAGATATGCTTTATGGAACTGTTAAGCAAGCATTATGATTAGACATAATAAATTGTTCAAATATAACAAGTATATTAAAATACTGATCTCAATACATCATAACAAAGGAACAAGAAAATTGCCAAGAAACTCTCATCCAACTAAAGAAATGGGGAGATGGCCAATTTGTAAAGCATATCATTGATGTCATGAATCTACTTGGTACAATTGATGAATGATTCAAGATTCCACTATAAAAGCTTCATCAGCATTAGCGTATTGCATGCTCTAGTTACAGTTTGAAATGTATTAGTTATAGACAATAGAGACTAAGACTATTACTATAGGATAGTGGTAATCTCATATTATATAATGTTCTGGTTGGATAATACAGTATAGAGTGTATTTCTATAAAACAACAGATATTTGAAACAAGACATGCATGCTGCTCCAGAATATGGGGGGTCTAGAGAGGAAACTCCCAGAACTAAGGCACAGCAAAAAAAAGAAAAAAAAATGTTATACATTACACAAAACAATGCAGATTATGTAGTACATATATAAGAGCATCCGAGTACACATATGATGCATAACTAGTCTATAAGCTATTTTCAAACATAAACAAGATTAACTTTTCTCTTTGCCTCTAGATTAGTTTATATTAATTTAGGGTCTCCAATGAGCAAAAGGGTCACGTTGGGTTGCATTCGAGTCAGCACTCTCGGGTCAACTCGTATATGATCAACCTGAAGGAAATCCGTTCATGGCTTGACTCATTGAAGTTAAACCCAAATTGAACCTATAAATAAACAGGTCAACCTGAAACAGCCCATTTAACCTGTTTAAAGCTGAGAGTATCGATACAACTCAAAGTATATTGTTATTTGTACACTAGTTTCAACATATCAATGTGGTTAGTTGGTTGATACAGTGGTCAAGTATCCTCCAGATCACTAGTTCGAGTTTACTATTTCACTTTTTGTACAATATTCTATAAGTTGTCAAAAAAAGATATTTAAATAGGTCATTACTAGGTCATGCATATAGGCAAACTGCCTGAATCCAGTCCCCACCCCATTAACCAGTTTATGCTAGTTCCTGTTTGACCTGGTAATTACCCAACCCGGTATAAGCCTAACCAAGCGCTGAATGGCATATGTACGCATAAAATGAAGAATTCAAGGATTGCAGTTTAGAAACAATGAAAAGTTGACAAGTTGTGAAAAATTAATTAGCTAAAGTCTATGTAGAATTAATTTCAGTTCAAAGTATATGTGAAGTTGTCTAAATAATAAAAGTATATATATATATATATATATATATATATATATATATATAGAGAGAGAGAGAGAGAGAGAGGAATGTTTCTAAAACAAGTCGGGTGGTTTCATATTATGGAACCAACCTATGTTACAACCATCGGATTTGGATTGCAAGGTTGAGATTAAAATGTGGGAGTATCTATTTAAAAGATACAGGTATAATCTCAGCCTTGCAATCCAAATCCAACGATTGTAACATAGGTTGGTTTCATAATATGAAACCACCCGGCTGGTTTTTGAGCATTTTTGTGTGTGTATATATATGTCACGAGGTCATTACCATCATCTTGTTATAAATCAAATGTCTGATTTCCCAATAATGCCAAGAAAATTGATAGCGTAAGGTAGGGAGGCATATATTATTCCCAGTTAAAGGATTAATGGCCTATGGGAGTTCCCTAAACAAGGAAAGGGTGTACATGAAAGAATAAGTGAAAGAAAAATTGACGACATTGGTCAATGGGAAATTGTGTTCATCTATGATGTATGATTTACGCTAAGAGTCGCTAATCACATTACAGTACAATTTTAATTAGCCTATCTAAAAAAGTTTTTGCACGTAGAAGATTGTTTTATGGGTATTGTCGACTGAAAGATTTATCCCAAGTGATTTGCACATGTGCAATGTAAACCAATAGATGCAATTGTTAGGAGCAAGAAGATATGAATTAAGGAGCTTCTAGAACTAGGGGTAGGCCTAAACAAACCAAGATTAGCAGTATCGGCCATATGGTATCAATTTTTGCACGTCTCATAGATACTGACATGCACTGGTACCATAATTAGGGCTCTCTTTCACGGTCAATTCAGCAAAGAAAAATTAAAATTAAAGTATCGCAAGAAACAACATTGACATAATGATTTGATAAAATTCCTTACTGACACACAATAACCGTTACCATTCGTCAAAGTTGATATTATAAATTCACATTAATAACATGTAGAATGGAATAAAATAGATTAATTCTTTATTGAAGAGAGACTACACATATATATAGGAGAGGCCAGCCTCCTCTCCTATTACTCTAAGCAATGTGGGACTAAAGCCCAATAACTAATAACTCTAATATAACACTTAACACCCTCCCTCAAGCTGGAGCATAGATGTCAATCATGTCCAGCTTGTTACATAAAAATTGAACCCGGGGACCCAGAAGAGACTTTGTGAAGATATCAGATATCTGGTCGCCGGTCCGCACATGTTGAAACTTTATCACTCATTTTGTATATTCATCACGAACAAAATGAATGTCAATTTCAATATGTTTCGTCCGTTCATGAAATACTGGATTGGTGGCAATGTGAATAGCAGATTGGTTATCACACCATAGGTCTGTCACTTGAGATCCTGCGTCTTCTCCCAGTTCTTGTAGGAGATGCTTCATATATAATATCTCTGACGTGTCATGAGCAATAGCTCGATATTCTGCTTCCGAGCTTGAGCGTGCTATCACACTTTGTTTCTTGCTTTTCCATAATACTAGATTTCCGCCAACAAATACTGAGTAGCCAGATGTAGACCGTCTATCTGTCAAAGTTGCCCCCCAGTCAGCATCAATAAAACACTCAATGCGAGTGTGTCCATTATTCTCCATTCGAATTCATTTTCCTGGATTCTTTACTAGATAACACAAAATTCTGAGAACTGCCTGCCAGTGTGGAACTCTTGGAGAAGCCATGAATCTACTTGCGACGCTTGCTGCAAAAGAAATATCCGGACGCGTCATGACTGCCAAGTAGTTGAGTTTTCCAACCACTCGACGATACTGATCTGGATTGGTCATCAGGACCCCTTCGTCTGGGAGTAATTTTGTCCTTGGATCCATAGGTGAGTTTGCTCCCTTTGCTTGCATCATGCCTGCATTATTTAGTATATCTAGTACATATTTTCTTTGAGACATTACAATGTCCCGCTTACCCCGTGTGACTTCAATGCCCAAGAAATAGTTCAAGGATCCCATATCCTTGGTTTAAAATTGTTCTCCAAGAAACTTCTTGAGACTTGCAATAACCTGGCTGTCATCTCCCGTGATTACAATATCATCAACGTAGACACCAAGAAGTATTCTTCCAGCAGATGTGTGTCGATAGAAGATTGAATGGTCCTTCTTCGACTGACACATTCCAAATTGAGTAACCACCTGTGTAAATCTACCAAACCGTGCACGAGGTGATTGTTTCAGGCCATAGAGGGCCTTCCTTAGACGACACACCTTACCCTCCCTTGCAACGAACCCGGGAGGTTGCATCACATATACTTCTTCATCAAGATCCCCGTGGAGGAAAGCATTCTTTATATCGAGTTGAAGTAAAGGCCAGTCATAGCGAATGGCCAAGGCCATGAGGACACAAACGGACGTCATTTTGGCCACAGGAGAAAAAGTCTCGAAGTAATCCTCGCCATAGGTTTGAGAGTAACCTTTGGCCACCATACGAGCTTTCAATCGGTTAAGAGTGCCATCCGGTTTTACCTTAATCGTGAACACCCATTTGCAGCCGACTGCCTGTTTACCATGAGGTAGATCGACTAAGTCCCAGGTATGATTCTCCTGGAGAGCCTTCATCTCCTCGTGCATAGCAGCATGCCAACCAGGATGTCGGAGACCCTCCTCAGCGGTCTTGGGGATCTGAATCCCATCAATAGTAGCTACCAGAGACTGAGTGTGACTGGTAAGTCCTTTGTAGTTGTTAACATACAAGGGATGATCTCGACATGCACGACGAGGACGTTCTGGAGGCGGAATCGCCGGAGCTGCTGGTGGAATTGGTGGAGCTGCTGGAGGGACAGATAGAGGCAACTCACTGGAGCCGGAGCTGCTGGTGGAACCAGAGGAGGAAGATTATGTGGTTGATGTCGTTAATGGCTGAATCGGTGTTTATGGACCATCATCCTAGGAGACTGGCTCGGTAAGGGAGGGTACCCGCACGGGGGTTTGTTGTGTTTGAGGAGGAAACAACAAAAAATCTTCTTCGGGATAGATCAGGGGAGCCGGACCTGTTGATTGGAGGAACGGAGGAAATTTTATTTCGACAAAGGTAGCATCCCGAGTGAAAAAATATCGCTTTAAGACAGGAGAGAAACACCGATACCCTTTCTGATCTTTAGGATACCCAAGAAAAATACATTGTATAACCTTAGAATCCAATTTAGAAAGGGTTGGTCGGGTATCCCGAATATAGCATAAGCAACCAAAGATGCGGGGAGGCAGAGGAAACGACTCTCTTCCAGGAAAGAGCCTAGAGAAGGGAGTGCTACCATGGAGAACTGACGACGGCATGCGATTAATAAGATAACAAGCTGTAAGGACCGCATCCGACCAAAATCTCTTGGGAGTACGTGCTTGAAACATAAGAGCACGTGTTGTTTCCAATAAATGACGATTCTTGCGTTTGGCTACACCATTTTGTTGTGGTGTGTACGCACAAGAGGTTTGGTGGATGATGCCGTTGCTGACCAGATGTTTATCAAGATCACGAGATAAATACTCACGGCCATTGTCACTCCGAAAGGTTTTGATTGGAAGACCAAATTGTGTAGTTATCTCGGTATGAAAGTTACACTAGATGTTAAATAATTCAGCACGACTTTTCATTAAATAAATAAAAGTGACGCGTGAGTAATCATCGACAAACGTGACAAAGTACTTAAAACCCATTACAGATTCAGTCGGACAAGGTCCCCATATATCAGAATGCACCAACTCAAAAGGAGCGGTTGCAAGATTATTTGGACTCACCGGATAAGAAATCCGATGATGCTTAGCTAAACTACATGGCTCACAATGAAAAGAAGAGGGAATAGCTAAAGATGGGTACATTTTCTGGAGAACTGGAGACGACGGATGACCTAACCGACAATGTAACTCGACCGGATCAAGTTTAATGCTTGCACAAACAACAGAAGGAGTTGCGTCAAACAGGTACAAGCCTCCAGCCACATGCCCCTTACCAATAGTCTTCCCAGTTGTCAGGTCCTGAAAAACACAATTATCAGAAGAAAAAAAAGGTTACCGAGCAATGAAGTTCACGAGTAAGTTGACTGATAGAAAGTAAATTGAACGGGTTCCCAGGAGTAAGTAGAACAGAGGTAACTGACAGTCCGGAAGAAAGAGTGGCACTTCCACGGACGCGGACTGCCAGAGAACCGCCATTGGCAACAGTAATGCCAGAAGCACGACGGACAGGTACATAATCATGTATCATACCTGCGTCACCAGTCATGTGTGAGGATGCACCAGAGTCAATTACCCACTGCTTGGGTTTTACTATGCATGCTGCGGAATACCCGGCTGTGGAACCAGACGTTGATGCTTCACCACGACGTTGAGCCTGGAACTCAAAAAATTCTGCGTAAGAATCGTCGCTCATCTGAACCGAACGAACGCTATTATCAGTAGCATCCGAAGTAATATTGGCAACATGAGCTTTAGGGCACTACCACTGGAAATGTCCCTGTTGGCCACAGTGGAAGCATGTTCGTAGTCGTCCCCCATCACGACCACCATTGCCGCGTCCGCCATCGCGACCATAAGTCCGACCACCTCGTCGTCCACCACGTCCACCACGAACGCCAGGACGAGCAGCGCTACCAAGGACAGATCGATCAGCAGGAGTATCTTCCGGAGTGGTCTCAACCATCTTTGCGGCCCGAAGAACACGGAAGTAGGCCTCCATCAAAGATGGAACATCAGATCCAGCAATGATCTGGGATCGAGCCGAGTCCGCATCAGGACGGAGAGATGCAAGATATGCCATAACATGAAGCTGCTCGCGTTGAGCCCGAGCTTCATTGATATCCGCCGTCAGAGGAAGAACACGATCAATTTCATCCACCATAGCCTTGAAGGATCGGAAGTGGTCCTTATGAGACTTGTCTCCTTGAGTTGCTCGGTAAACGCCAAAAACCGAGTCGTATATGCGAGACAAGTCGCGTTTTCCATCAAACGTGGTTGCTAGGACCTCCCATAGCTCCTTGACCGTGTCCGTGTTTTGAACCATGTCCTCGACGGACGGTTCCATGGAGTTTATCAACTGTGTAAACAGTCGACTATCATCCGTCTTCCACTGTTCAAATGTGGGATCAGTCGTCGCCGGAGGGCTGTCAGCCAAATGTTTAGACAGCCGCATCCCACGAAGTGTTTTCTCAACTTTCTTCCGCCATGTTGAGTAACCATCTGGACCATCCAATCGACGGTCGACAAGTCGAGTCGAAGAGATCGTCGTGCCAGCGCTCGTCGTGTTGCTGATACCGTTACCATCATCTGCCTTCGAATCTGTCATCCTGAAATGGAAGCAACCGTCGCGAGTTCTTTCCAACCCCAAAAATCACACCAACTTTACGAATGTGCTATAAACGTGGTCAACACCGTCGCGCACATAGAAAGTAAACACGTCAGGACACAGGAGAAAATACGATCATTCTCTGTGTAGATTTGGATGTGAAGATTAGGGTAGGAAAATCATTTGTTAAGTCCAAACGGCTTAATCTAGGAATAAAGCATTGGACCACTGACTTTTTTTTCTTCTTTTTTTTCTTTTTTTTCTTTTTTTTTTTTTTTTTTCTTTTTTTTTCTTTATTTTTTCTTCTTCTTTTTTAAACTAGGGTTCAGAGGGTGTGTGGTGGCGGATGAAAAATGTTAGGGTTTTGAGCCATCGTGGGTGATCCGGGTGTCTGCACAGCAGATCCGGGACGTGGGGGGGATCCGGGTGTCTGCACAGCAGATCCGGGGTGTGGGAGAGCCGGGTGTCTGCGCCACAGATCCGGAGTGTGGGGGAGCCGGGTGTCTGCACAGCAGATCCGGGAAGGAGGAGAGAACCGGGGGTCTGCACAGCATATACGGGCAGGGGAGGGGGCTGGATCGGGGGGGGGGGGGGGGTTGGCGAAGGGGGGGTAGCAGGGGGGGTCGGCGAAGGGGGGGGTGACTGGTGGGGGGGGGGGGGGGGGGGGGCGCCGGACAACAAGGGGGGGTCGGCGAAGGGGGAGGGCAGCAGGGGGGTGTCGGCGAGGGGGGGGGGGGGAGAATTTTTTTGTTGTGAAATTTTTTTTTCTTCCTTCTATGGCTCTGATACCATGTAGAATGGAATAAAATAGATGATTTCTTTATTGAAGAGAGACTACACATATATATAGGAGAGGCTAGCCTCCTCTCCTATTACTCTAAGCAATGTGGGACTAAAGCCCAATAACTAACAACTCTAATATAACACTTAACACACATCAACATTATTCCATTCAAAGTTACAGCTTGTGGGGTTTACGTTGTCTAAAAGCAAGTAAAAATGAACAGTAGTATCTAATGCGGGAGGACAATTCAATAGTTTTGAATGTTATTATATGTAAAACTAACATGAAACAATAAATGAAACATAAGATTATGTCTTAAATGTATCAAATACTTTTCTAGTTTTTTAAATAGTTTCTTAGTATCTTTAGCTTTCTGAAGTAAGAGCTCCGATACTCCAATCATGAATAGTGGAAAACATCAATAACGATACTCGTAAAAGGGTCCAAAAGTGATTCCAATACTAATGCTATGAACCTTGAAACAAACTTAGATGTACATAACAAAGATGTGGTTTTTGCTAACTTTACAGCAGAGATGGCACTTATCAAAGCTGAATGGAGAAAAGGATTAAAATAGCTGACAAAAAAAAAAATCGGATAAAGGCCTTGGTGTTGTTGCCTTTGAGAAAAGCTAAATGTTAGACCTACACTATTCCAATTTTACCGATATTTGAACCCATCATTTGAATGTAAAGAAGGATAAGGTCTTAATATTACAAGAGGTGAGCCAGGCTTGGAGAAGGAAGACTTTCCAACCCGTGATTGAAAAGCCATTGCTTCACCAGTACATGATGTATTTTTAAAGATCCATGGAAATTTGGCAAGATAGCATCCCTGAAATTTGATCCAGACAACTGTGCAACTGATCTCAGTCTCTTCCAATATGGAACATTTAAGACGGGGTTTGTAATTAGGAAAGAAATAATGGTAACAGTTTAACGGAAAATAGATCTTGCTCTGTGGACAATGGGGAAGAGGGGATCTTTTAGGGTTTTGACGGAGATGTAAGACCATGTAACGACCAACTGCATTGTGCAGATCTTCTGAACACTTGTTTCGGAGGGGTTTTAATGGACTCTCGTAGTCTCGCGTATGGAAAGGATGGAGAAGGTATTTAGGATAAAGCTGAAATGCTTTAGGGTTATGGAACATAGAGGAAAATGGCATAGAGGGTGATGTACAAAGGAGAAGTAAGCCACAGTTCAGATTTGGACAGTAGCAGAAAACAAAGGCACGCAGCCAATAACGAAGAAGGTACACACCTCAATGCTGGAGTTTTTATACGCACTTGCATCACAGAAATTATATGAAGAAGTTCTCTCGCTCTGGAGGCACAAATTGGAAATTTATTTTTCATTTACTTCCAATTAGTGGTCTACTCCATATATCTAGGTTAGTTTATATAAAAGTTTACCCAAAAAGATCACAGTAGATAGGAAAACAACACATCAGGAGTTCAAAATACAAACTCATTATTTAAATAAGTAATGATGAGTTTTTACATAGAAACCTACATCCAAAGTAAATTAGATAATGTTTCCAAACATGGAAAGAACTTCTAAAATTGAACTAGAAAGCATAAAAAGTTAAGGTACTTAAAATGCATATAAAAGCTAATTGAACCATCTAGACTCAGACCAGTAAAATATAAGTGCATGTGACTTGGATCCAATGAGATTTCTATAGTTATCACCAAGCATAGAGCGAAAATATGAAAATTGTCAATAATGATCAAGTAGCTTTTTAATATACAGTTCACAACTCAATCTACTATCCAGGCTGTCAATTTCTGATCTATTTTGGTTTGCAAAGTAAAAAAAATCAGAAGTGTTTTGAAGTACAGGCAAGACTTATTTCGTTATATACTTCAGTACTTGCTGGTGAGTTGCCTGGCACATGGTAAGGCTTCGCACTCGCATCCTGGATAATGTGGGTCCAAGTCCTCGAAACAGTATCCCCATAAAGAAAGGGGTCAACTGTGTGTACATCTTGACCCTCCCAAAGACCCTGTGTTGGCGCGACCCCTGTAGCATTGGGGGCACCTTTTACTTCATTCATTGCCCTCATCTTCAACTATTAAAGTGTTGCAAGCATGGACAAGCTACAACAAAACCCTCTGTACCTATGAACAAACTTGTTGTAGAAATTCGACAAGGGAAAGTTGGAGACCTTAAAACTAATAGGGTAGTGACCAAGCAATATGTGACAAAGCAACGATCAGAATACTCATCAAATATAATCCTAAAAAAAACTCAAATAAGTGCCAAAATGCAGAATAACAAACTAACAGGCTAAAAATAATATGCATATAGATATATTCAAATTTATACTAACCAGTGTAAAGATAGTATGACTGCGGCTGCTAAACAAGTTAAAGTTATTTGAACCAACATGGCGATGTTCTGCAAATTATAAGTAAAAATCAGTTGCACAGTGAAATATGATCAGGAATCAGTTACACAGTGAAATATGATCAAGAGGAAGCTAACTACGAATAGTCACAAGGTCTTTAGCTTCTACTATAAAAGAACAAACTTTTAGAAATAGAGGGGTTTATACGCTTAGGTATCAACAAGACAACCATTAATTAAGCAGCTATGGCAATGCCAGGATCCTTGTCATGACGACTTGGTCAATAAAGGTTGCCAGACTGAAGTCACTGAACTAAAAGAAAATGGCTGAAAGTATTCTAGTAAACAAATAAGTTGACAACATACATACTAGTTATAGCAACTATCAAGTTATATTATTCAACTCTAACAATTCATATTATGAATAACAAAATGAATCATGTAAACATTTTCGAAACACAAAAGAGCAGGTAAAGAAGTTGCATATATGATTTCCATACACGATTCAGAGCTGTACTGGACTGTTTATAGTTCCCTGTTCATTTGCATCCTAAAAATAGTCCATAAATGATAATCCAATTCCCAATTTATTTCAACAGACTTTTGGGACACAAGTTGAATGGTAAGCTGAAGTTTTAAGGCACGATGATAGTACAATAACAGATGGGCTAGTCAGATTACCAAGTCATTACATCCACTTACAAATGATAACAAGTTACAGTATTAATATCAAACTACTCACGCATTAAAGATGACCTAACTCAGCGAATTTTTGGATACTGGAGCTTAACAAATCAGACACATTTTCTACTTCAACCCAAACTTCGATAGAATCAACTATAGAACTTGGTTGGCCAAGATTTGGTTTTCTTATCAGAAAGGAAACTCATAAACTTCATGCAAAAGTACAAGATGAGAAACCATGATGATGACCCTATTGCTGCCAAACCTTAAAGTATTAGTATTCAGTCCAAAAAATATGAGAATTAAAGGATGCTTCTCTAATTAGCCAACTCATATTGGCAACATCCTTTTCATTGCTCCACATAGGCCGAGCTGAATATTAGTCAGTTTTCCAGAAAAGGACTATCAGAGATTAATAGGTTAAGTAGTCAGGATCTTAAGCGATTTAATTAGGTGGGGGGCTAATCGAGAATTCCATGTGGCCGCATGATTTCAATTAATAGCCCGAGTAATGCTACTAATCAGTAACCAGCCAAGGACCAAGTGTAATAAGACCTGCTAAATCTAACACGGACTTTGCTACACTCTAAATGTTGGGCATTTGTAGTTTTGATGTAGACCCAACACATGGTCCCCATCAGAAACAAAAAGCAGAATCCGTCTCTCTTTCCCTTCTTTTTATGCCTTCTCAAAGTCTTATTTTACGAAGAACTTTTCCGTTAATCTAATACTCTTATCAGACAACTTTCTTCTTCCTAGTCCTCCATCTTGCAGCAACACATTGAAGGAGAACCTGAACAACCACCACCGCCGAGAGACAATAAACTAGTAGATTGTTACATGGCTACACTTTCAATTGGTTTATTTGTTTACATTATCATATCCTATAGGGATTTGTTGGTTAGCATCTATCTTAGGAACAGTTAGGGTCTTGTTTGCTTTAATCTATCATTAGGATTAGTTAAGATAGGGTTTATCTTCTTAAATTAACTACTTTCTGTTCATGAAGTTTCTATAAATGATGAATAATATAAATGGGAGGGTATGCCATTTGAACCAACCAAGAAGACTTATGTTTTTGTAGGGGCAAGGTTTCCCCAATAAAACTTACATTCCAGATACTTTGCTTCCTCTATTAGTAATTTCCTCATTAAACCTATATCCCTCATCCATTAATACATATAGGTATGTCCAAGAACAGAAATCTTCAGAAGGTACCAAAGTGGTACCAGAGCAAGGGCATGGATGAAAGAGTGGGAAGCTCAAAACTGAAGTAAGCTCTCTTAAGTCTCATAGATAGCAAGTTTGCTGAGCAATTCAGCTTGCTCACTTCACAAGGAGACCTGCCACCGGCTCACTCTGTTCATAATGTTGGAGAGAACTTGAAGGATCATCTCCCAATTTCCTCGTTTGGTGTTGTCTCGCCTCGACGGGGGCCTAGGCGCGCTTTTCATAACTATGGGTACACTTTCAATTGTTTCTTTGTTTAAATTATCATATAATTTAGGGCTCCTTTGGATAAGAGTTTGGCTAAATTACAACTTATACCCTCAACTATTCAAGTTTTTGAACTTGATACCTTCAACTTTTATAGGTATCAACTTGACATCCTAAAATTGAAAAAAGGACAAAACTACCCCCTCTTCCCCCCACCAGCTGCTCCACCCCCGGCCACGAAGCCTGCCGCCTGCCCCCGCAACACCCCCCCCGAGCGCCGCGGCTGCACCACCTCGTGCCCCCCTCCACCAGCATCGCACCCCAGCCCCACCCCCCTCTCCGGCATGTTGCTATTGTTGCCGCCACTGGCAGAGAGAGAGAGAGAGGGGAGGGGGCGGGGTTGGGGGCCGACGCAGGGGGCAAAGTATAGCCGTGGAGGAGAGGGGCTACGGGTGCTGCAGGCGGTAGGAGGAAGGGGGGTAATTTCGTCCTTTTTTAATTTTAGGTTATCAAGTTGAAAAACTTGAATAGTTGAGGGTATCAAGTTGTAATTTAGCCTAAGAGTTTTTGTATTCCTTGGAATCCATTTCCTATTTATTTCCAGTGGGAAAGGAATTCAACATACCCAAACCTATTAGGTTGGGAATATGTAGTCCAAAAAATTCAATTATTTCATTCTCATGTTTGGTTCATACATGGATAGGAATCTTGATTTGTTTAAATTTTCATAAATACCCATTCATTAATTTTATGATGTACTATTACCATTCACATGAATGTGATAGAAGTTGTAATTTTGAAAGTAAAGGGAGGGTCTTAGGGTCTGTTTGGTTACTTATTTAAACTCAATTTTCTGAGTTTAAATGCTAAACCTAACCAAAACTTTGCTTGGGAGGTCATACTCGAAAATTTGTTTGCAAAAAAACTTTCCCAAAAATGTTGTTCAAAAGTTGTTTTGGAAAAATGAAAATTCTCTTTTCTCAGTTCACACTCACTTCTCTCTCTCTCTCTCTCTCTCTCTCTCTCTCTCTCTCTCTCTCTCTCTCTCTCTCTCTCTCTCTTTCTGAGTGCATGGTCTTCGACATGGAGAAAGCTCCAGCTTTGGCCCCTACCATTGTTATCTCTCTCTCTCTCTCTCTCTCTCTCTCTCTCTCCGAGTGGAATGTACTTTTCTCCCTCTCCTTCCTTTCTCCGTCGTAACCAGAAAAGCCATTGCCTTTACTTCCGTAGAGGAACCTCGTCTTCATCGGCTGCCTCCGCGACGACATCTCGGCTTCTTTGAGGCAATCGAAGACCTGGGGGTCATGTAGCAGGCTGAGGATGATGGAGTCAACGACATTTTTTTTCTTTTTTTGATCAATGGTGTTGTTGATTGAGGTTGTTCCGTGCGTTTCTAGATAACTCATTTCTAAAAATATGTGTTGTTGATCGGCAGAGGAGGAGCCAGGATCGATGGGGCCGGTAGAGTTGGCGGTTGTATTCCTTCAAGATCTCCTCGATGGTTCTTGGCGCGGAGGAGATCGATGGCATCTCCATTGGAGAGATCTAGAACTCGATCGTTCGACCTCGATCGAGTGGTTTGAGGAATTTCAGAGAAGAAGAACATGAAGAAAGAACAAACCTTTTTTATAATTTTTTTCACACAACTACAAATATTTTATAAAAATTATAAATTTTATTCTAAAAAAATTTACCAAACAGAATTTTTAATTTTTTTCTTAAAATTATTTTTCAGATAAGAGTAACCAAACGCAAGGTCAGAATTTATATACTCAGAAAACAACTTTATAACAACTTCTTTGGAAACTGTTTTCAGAACAAAATTTCAGAAAACCAATTCAAACGGACCCAGCATCCCAACAAAATACTCAAACAACATTCCTAGGAATGCAAAACTACTCCCAAGGGGGGACTTGGGAATAGCTTTCTCACATCAATGGAAATATGAAGCCTCTCATATTCCCCTCTAATCTCAATCCTACACATACCAAACATGGGTAAGAAATTCAAAACCTATTTCCAAGCTTCCAAAACTTGAACCAAACGTCCCCTTAGGGATTTGTTGGTCAGAGTCTTATCTTAGGATTAGTTAGGGTCCGTTTGGATATGTTTTCTGAAATTTGTTTCTGAAATCAGTTTTCTAAAAGTAAATTATAAAATTATTTTCTGAGTATAAAAATTTGGACTTTGTGTTTGGTTGCTTTCATCAGAAAAAATAATTTTCAGAAATAAAAGTTGAAAATTTTGTTTGGTAAACAGGTTTTTAGAATATAATTTTTTCAATTGTGTCCATAGTTGTGTCCAAATGCGGCATTGTTCAACCTGTCGAGGAGGAGAGGATCAGCCAAGGAGGTGATCCCCATGGCACACGGTGGTTGAAAAATAGCACGGAGGTCGAAAACCGATGTTAGAGAACCCAGATTCGTCGGAATTGGCACTGGTCTGTCCTGGAGTAGCAAATGAGCCACTGACGTGCAGTGGCTCACCGGCCTGAGGTAGAGGCCGGATTCGTTGGCGACGGCCGGGATCGCCTCAGGAGATCACGAGGGCGGAAGAGGGAATCTCACCAGAAATCTGGCGGCGGCGGTCCACGACCCGGCTCCATGGGCGGCGATTCGGACATTAGATTGCCAGAGCATATCTGGCTTAGAGATGCTGGATCCGACAGCCGATCTTCGTCGAGGTCGAGTCCACCGTCGAAGTCGAGGTCGAATCCCTCATCGTCGTCGAGGTCGAGTCCCTCCACCATCGTTGACCCCTCCCGAACTCCATCGTTGATAGTCGTCAATCTTCGTCGATGTCGAGTCTGCCACCATCCAACTCTCCTTCGGCCATTTCAGAGAGGGAGAAGGAGCAGCCTCTCTTCTCTTCTCCAAGTGTCGAGGCGGGTCGATGAGATCAACCGGAGGGGGAGAGAGAGAACGAGCAATGTTGGAAAGGGTAAGGAGAGGGGAGGAGAGTATTGGAAAGGGTGAGGAGAGAAGGAACAGTGTTGGAAAGGGTGAAAACTGATTTTGGAAAGCTGGTTTTGCTTGCTCTCTGAAAACAAAGTTTTCACTTTGCTTTTGGATTTATTTTTTTGAAAAATGAAATCGGAATGTGAGCAGCCAAACGTGATTTAGACATGCTTCTACGTTTAAAATCAAAAAACGAAGTTAAAAAGTCTAACATGTTGGCCCATTGGTCATGGTCGAACCTGATTTTAATAATTGATCAAGCTATGTCTCGATATAAGGGCTACTTGGACATTTGCTGAGAACCTCTACCACTCTGTTCAAGACTGAAGCTGATATGCCGTACGAGTATGTATTTCAATATTCAATGTAATTTTCATATTTATTGAGTCTAGGAATACTTTGTACATCGAATCGTAACGGCAAATAAGCTACCCTAAAAATGTTTTCAAATATCCTACGTTTTGAAAATAGTCCTTTTTACAAAAAGCTTCTAACTGTTTAAACTTTTCAAAAAGCCAAAACTCAAAATCCAATTTACAAAATTCTCCAAAAACCATACTCTGGACACTAATAGAGTTCAGACCGAACTCGCCCCGAGTTCGTTTGGTGTCGTTGAATTTTTGAATTTGGTCATCCTGTTGTTACGGATGCAACGACTATTTGCCGAGATTCTCTCAAAGAATTCTGTCCGAATTTTGCCCGAGTTCTGACTTTGGAAAACCTACAAATAGAGAAAATTTTCACTCATTTTAACACACCCCTCTTCTCTCTTCTCTCTTCTCTCTAAGCTTAAATGTCTTCCAAAGTGTTCTAAAAGCTTTCATTTTCAAGTCTCAAGCCAGTTACAATCCTCTAGTCAATTTGTCAGTGCGGTACGGTCTAGAAGTTTCAAAGGAATTGTAATCGGAGGCTTGATTGAAGTAAAACACTTCACAATTGAAATTGGTCGAGTACTTCGTATTAAAACTCGCGTTGTAGAAGTTGCAAGGACTTCGTATGAAAATTTGCCGTATTTTCTAATAGTGGATTCAACTAAAAGCTAGAGTTCTTCCGACTGGAATAGTTCTCACAAGAGGAAAACTAGTATACATCGCCGTTTTGTGTTTGCTTTCTGATCTCTGCTTTTCATTTACTTGTGATATATTATATGTGATCTTGTTGCTAACATTTTTAATTAGCTAAATTTCGCTGCCTACTCTATCACCCCCCCTAGAGTATTGTGCTTTACAATTCATTCATATAATTGGTATCAGAGCAGGTTATACAGGTAAAGCGAGTTAACACTGCTATTATATTCTTTATTATTACAGTTGTTACATAGATCACAGTATAACACATGACAACTGTAAAATTCACAAGTGCAGGCCAAGCCACAAACAGACCTCCACTATTTGATGGTACAAATTACACATACTGGAAAACACGGATGAGTTTCTTCTTGAAATCTCTAGATTTTGACTTATGGTCTATTGTTAATGATGGCTATAAGAAGCCAGCACGTATTCTTGTTGAAGAAGAGTTGGTTGAGAAACACCATGACAAGTATACTGAAGCTGAAAAGAAACAAGTCAGTCTTGACGCACATGCTATTTATGCTTTGTTTTGTACTTTAGACAGGACTGAATTTAACAGGGTATCTACGTGCACAATATCAAATGAAATGTGGAAACTTCTCGAAGTGACTCACGAAGGCACGACGCAAGTCAAAGAGTCAAAAATCAGCAAACTTACTCAGGAGTATGAGGCATTCAAGATGAAGCCAAACGAATCTGTCACTCAGATGTTTACAAGATTCCTGGATATTGTAAACCCTCTGTCATCATTAGGCAAGGAATACAATAACCATGAGAAGATTCGTAAACTTCTACGAGCTCTCACGAAGAACTAGGTTCCGAAGGTGTCACGCCCCGATTCCGTAGAATCCATAGTCGTCCCCCGGGCGTGATGCCGTGCAAGCCTAAGTTGCGCTCGCACAAGACATAGTCATAAGGTTATCCGAAACACAACAAGAGAATGCGCAGAGTAAATTGAACACACATTATAGAGAAGGAAACTTAAGCTTTATTGATAATGAACATCATTTTACAGACTCGATACAAGGGCGCCGCGCGGGCTTTTTACAAACTGACTCCATTACAAAATGAACGCCGACGAGATAGCCATTCCATACATTTCATCCCTTGATTACAACCAGCATTACAAAACCACCTGGGATGACGGAAAGTCGCTCCATCTGTCTTCTGGCCTTCGACAGCGGAGTCTTCAAAAGAGATTGGATCCAAGCTTCGACCGCACGGACGAAGCTTCAAAACACACGAGCGTAGCCTCCCTTCACGCGGCACGCTCCTCCTGATTTATCGTACCCGTAGAGAGAGCAAGGATCAGTACAATCAACATGTACTGGCGAGTGGCTAATTAATTTCCAGGCTCTTATTTGGTTCAAGAATTTAGATAAAAGAATTTACACAACTTGCTTTTTGTGATCTTTCTAACCATCCTAGGTAATTTCATACGAAGCATTTTGACGAAACATAAAGCAAGTAAGTTACACCAGAATTTCCCTCGGCAGAGCGCGCCGTGCAACATAAAACTTACCATCACCTTCCCTGTTAGTTGATAACGATTTATATCAAGTGTTTGATGTGGTGGTCACTGGCATTAACTAGCCATCCTGGACATAGCCTGGTAAACGGGACCCTTGCAACGCAAGTAGCGAGCTCCGATGCAAGTCCCCGTATTACCGGTTGCTTCATATCCAGCTCGGCTATAACCTGTTTCTTCTTAGGCCGAGTCGGTCCCGTGGCCCCGGGTTGCCGCTCGAAGAAACCATCGCCCTTGTCGACAAGTTGTCCATGACCTTGATAGGTTAACAAGGTATATTTGGGGTACCGTTGGGGCTTGTTACGTAATCGATTCATTTACTTGGTTGTTTTGCAGGCCTAAAATAATTCTCTCTTTTCTACACAACTCATCTTTTCTCTTCTCAAACATAGGACTTGTGTTTTTCAAGCGAATCATTCAATTTCATTACCATTGCCCAAGTTCTCATTTTCGAAATAGAGGGTCGAGATGAAGGAGGTCAACCACTCACCTTGAGTTTTTGCTTGAGGCAAGAGACTGGTTGGCCGCGCTAGACGTCGCCTACGCGATTACCTGAAATTGCACAAGCAACCGATTAGAACACTGTATTAGGCAAGAAGTTCGATAGGAAATGCGAGTTCGAAATATAAGCCATGAAAACCATCGAAAACATTCACGAAAACGCATTCAGAAAACCAAAGCCAAAACCAACGCAAGCGGCGTGAAAAACAGAGCAACGGGAGGTCTCTCCCGACTCAGCCGCAGAATCAATCCTCGAGGCGCTACCTGCTGAATATGGGACTTGGTTCCGAAGAAGTCATTCCATAACGTGAAATGGATCTTAATTCAACCGTTCCCGTTCGATCGATCCCGACCTATCGGTCCCGACCGAGTCGATAGCGACAGTGTTCCTTTCTCGCGCACCCCGTGGACGGAGGACGGGGCACGATGTAGGGACGGGGCACTACACCATAACCAACAAAGAAAAAGTTTCGTCCTCGAAACTTAAGAACAGAAACTACCTCTAGGAAAATAATGAAGGAAACTTTTCCTTCATCTCTGACTCGAGTTTCCATGTCGACTCTTCCGCCGCATGGTTCCTCCAGAGTACGCGAACAAGAGGGATCACTCGACTTCGCAGCAGCTTATCCTTGCGTTCTAAGATTTGAACTGGCTCTTCAACGTAGGATAAGTCAGACTTTAGCTCCAGCTGGCAAAAATCCACCACGTGGCTAGGATCGTGCACGTACTTCCGCAGCTGAGAGACGTGGAAGACATTGTGCACACCTTCGAGCGCCGGCGATAGGGCAATTTGTAGGCCACTGGGGCGACCCGCTCGAGTATTTCGAACGGCCCAACGAATCTCGAACTCAGCTTTCCCTTCGCGCTGAACCGAGTAACTCCTCGCATGGACGACACCTTCAGGAACACGTGATCGCCCACCTGGAACTCAAGTGGTCTTCGATGGGTGTCGGCGTAGCTCTTTTGCCGACTTTGTGCAATCTTCAGTCTTTCCCGAATGAGCTTGACCTTTTCCACAGTCTGTTCTACCAACTCTGGGCCGAGTATCTGCCGTTCCCCGACTTCATCCCAGCAAATGGACGATCTGCACTTCCGACCGTATAAAGCTTCATACGGCGCCATTTGGATGCAGGATTGGTAGCTATTGTTGTATGCAAATTCCGCCAGCGGTAGGTGGACGTCCCAGCTTGATTTGAAGTCAATTGCGCAGAGTCGTAGCATGTCTTCGAGAATATGATTAACGCGCTCCGTTTGGCCGCCGGTCTGAGGATGGTAAGCTGAGCTGAACTGCAACTTGGTACCCAACACCGACTGAAGGCTACTCCAGAATCGCAACATGAACCGTGAATCCCGATCAGAGACGATGGATACTGGAACTTCGTACAGCCGTACTATCTCGTCAAGGTAAATCTGCGCCAGGCGATCAACGCTCCAAGTAACTTTGATGGCAATAAAGTGCGCTGACTTGGTTAATCGATCGACGATGACCCAGATGGCGTCGTTCCCCCGTGGTGCCTTCGGCAGGCCAACAATAAAATCCATAGTGACGTAATTCCATTTCCACTCTGGAATAGCAAGGTTCTGCATCTTCCCGCCCGGTCGCTGATGCTCAGCTTTCACCTGCTGACAGGCCATGCATTGCGACACGAAGAGCGCCACATCTCTCTTCATCCCGTGCCACCAGAAGGGCGTGCGGAGGTCCTTATACATCTTGGTACTGCCTGGATGCAAGGTATATTTCGTATAATGCGCCTCCGACATTATCTCCTTTCGTAGTTCTGAATCATCCGGAACACATAATCGGCCATTCAATCTCAGCACGCCGGTCTTATCTTCCGCAAAGTCGGTCGCACTACCTGTCGAAATTCGCTCGCGCATTTTCTTCAGGTACGGATCATCCTTCTGAGGGGCCATGATCTTTTCCAGCAAACTCGGCTCTAACTGCAGCTGCGCCAACTGTACATCCTAGAATCGAACCCGGAAGTCAATGCCCATTTCTTCTAGATCTTGTAGTAGTCTGCGGTTGATGGATAGCGAGGCAAGATATTTTCGACTCAGAACGTCCGCCACAACATTACCCTTGCCCGGAGTGTAGTCGATCGTCAAGTCATAGTCTTTGATCAGTTCGAGCCAGCGCCTCTGTCGCAAGTTCAATTCCTTCTGGGTGAAGAGATACTTGAGGCTCTTGTGGTCGGTATAGATCGCGCACGCCACGCCATATAGATAGTGACGCCACAATTTCAACGCGAACACAATCGCCGCTAACTCCAAGTCGTGCGTAGGATAGTTCTTCTCGTGCGGCTTTAACTGTCTGGAGGCGAAGGATATCACCTTGTTTCGCTGCATTAGCACACATCCCAAGCCCTGGCCTGAAGCATCGCTGAATATCTGAAAACCCTCTGGCCCATCCGGAAGTGCGAGTATAGGGGCCGAAATTAGTCGCTGTTTTAGCTCCTGGAAGGAAGCTTCACAGTCATCCGACCACTCATACACGACTCCCTTTTGAGTGAGGCGAGTCAATGGCGATGCAATCTTCGCGAAGTCTTTCACGAAGCGTCGATAGTATCCCGCCAAACCAAGAAAGCTTCGAATCTCACTAGCAGACGCAGGCCGCTTCCAATCAGCAACAGCTTCCACTTTCTTCGGATCAACTGCAATGCCTTCGGACGAAATGATGTGACCAAGAAAGGATACGCTGCTTAGCCAAAATTCGCACTTACTCTGCTTTGCATACAACTCATTCTCTCGAAGTGTCTGGAGCACGGCCCGTAGATGTTCTGCATGCTGCGCCCTATCTTTCGAGTAGACGAGAATATCGTCAATAAAGACTACCACAAATTTATCAAGAAAGGGTCGAAATACCCGATTCATTAGATCCATGAAGGCGGCAGGGGCGTTCGTCAGGCCGAATGGCATCACCAGGAACTCGTAGTGGCCGTACCGAGTGCGAAAGGCTGACTTTTGCACGTCGGCTGACTTGATCTTGAGTTGATGATAGCCCGAGCGGAGATCAATCTTCGAAAATACCGAGGCACCTTGCAGTTGATCGAATAAGTCGTCTATGCGGGGCAATGGGTACTTGTTCCGGATGGTGGCCTTGTTCAGTTCTCGGTAATCGACGCACAGACGCATGGACCCATCCTTTTTCTTTACGAACAACACGGGCGCTCCCCACGGTGAAACACTAGGACGAATAAATCCTCTGTCGAGTAACTCTTGTAGCTGGACCTTGAGTTCCTTCAGCTCGACGGGGGCCATTCTGTACGGGGCCTTGGAAATCGGTCGAATATCGGGGAATGTATCGATGCTGAACTCGATTTCTCGATCGGGGGACATGCCGGGTAGCTCGTCCGGGAACACATCGGGGAATTCTGTCACAACGTCAGTCTGACCCGCGTTTGCACCATCTTGTCGCATGTCTCGGACGGACCCCAAATAGCCTTCGCACCCAGAATGCAGCATCCTCCGAGCGGAAATTACCGAGATCAGCATGCAGGTCGACGACGCCTCACCACACGAAAAACAGAATTCAGGCACTCCTAGTATGCGGAAGGTAACCGTCTTTCCGGCGCAGTCTATGGTTGCGTTGCACGGCCCGAGCCAATCCATTCCCAGAATGATGTCAAAGTCCTTCATGTCTAGAACTATCACGTCAAGACCGATCTTTCGACCGTCGATACAGATAATCCCGTCGGCGCAGGCTAAGTTTGTGAGTATTGCTGTGCCCGAAGGTGTACTTACGCTAAGGTCGAGATATAATGATATTACAGGGAATTTGTGCTCGACGGCAAAGTCCGCCGATATAAAACTATGCGAAGGGCCTGAATCAAATAGTACACGAGCAGGCACATTATTAAAATTTAGTATACCTGTCACGACCGTATCTGATGCATGCACTTCATCTCGAGTCATGGCGTAGACGCGGCCCTGGGCATTGGGGCGACGGTCGTTTTGGCTATTTTGCGGTTCGGGTTGATGGGCTCGAGGCGCTGGGACATGATTCCCTGGACGGTGCTGTTAGGGCGCCATTGGACGGTGTTGTTGGGGCGCCATTGGGCGATGCTGTTGGGGCGCCGTTGGGTTCGGCCTTCTGGTCGGACAATCAGCACGAACGTGGCCCTTCTTGCCACAGTTCCAGCATCCACCCTGTAGTATCTGGCAGTCGTCGATAGTATGACCGGACTGGCGACAATGGGTGCAGTAAGGCCATGGATTACGCCCTTGATATCCGCCTTGTTGCCCATTGTTTGGACGCTTGGTCACATTGTTTTCTCCCACGTGGCTAGGGCGTTTGTGATTGTATGTATGCACAGCGCCGGCAGCACCCGGAGGGTATTGGCGTTCAAGGCGGAGGGCGTGGTTGAGAGACTCCCCCATCGTTTGGTATTTCGGAACAGACACGTGGGCGTAAATAGATGGTCGTAGACCCACTTCGAACCGTCGAGCACGACTCGCCAGGGAGGGCAGGAATTCTCCAGCAAATTTGGCTAACTTGTTGAACTCTGCTGCATACTGCCGCACCATCATATTCCTTGCCTTAGCTGCATAAATTCATTCTCCTTCTCTTGTCGAATGGCTTCGGGAAGGTACTCGATCTCGAACGCCTCTCGGAAGGTGGTCCAAGAAATTGCCGTTGTCTCGTCGTCGCGTCTGATTGCTCGCTTTTGCACGGCCCACCAGTCGTGCGCGTTCAATCGGAGTAGAAGTTGAGCGCATGCGACTTTCTTGGACTCATCGACGCCCAGAAGCTCAAACCGGTCTTCCAACTCCTCCAGCCAATCGATCGCCAACGAAGGGTCTTCGGTACCGCAGAAGGAAGTGCGGAAGCTCTTTGTGAATTTTGACACGTCGAAGTTGGAACTTCTCGGAGCTGCAGGCATAAGCTCGGGTCCCTCCGGTTCGACTTCACTTTGTCTGGCCGCAGGCTCGGTTACGGCATGGGTTGTCGCGGAGTTGTTGTTGTTGGCCAGCACTGTCTGGACAATCTGCTGAAGAGTATCAAGTTGCTTCTGCTGCAACTTGAATTGTGCATCGAATCGGGCCTCGAACTGAGTCTGGCGTGCCTCCGTCTCCCGTCGATGTTGCTCATTCAGGCGTTGACTCTCATGTCGATGTTGCTCATTCAGACGTTCATTCTCCTGAGCTTGTTGTTGTTGCGCTTCCAGCATACGCAACATCCTTTCCATGGCGTCGTTAGAGGGTCTGGGCCTCGAGCTACTCGAGCCGCTCGAAGCACTTTCTTCGTTCGCCGCCACGTTCACCGCCACGCCTTCTGGGATTTTGAAGGCAAAATGCATTAGTCACAAAACTTTTCACGGACACCCTCGTATGGAACGACATATCTCATCGACACGAGACCAACGGTTTTGAGACTGAAAAATCGACACTGGAGGCCAAGGACGTAAAGCCGTGCTCTGATACCATTATGTCACGCCCCGATTCCGTAGAATCGATAGTCGTCCCCCGGGCGTGATGCCGTGCAAGCCTAAGTTGCGCTCGCACAAGGCATAGTCATAAGGTTATCTGAAACACAACAACAAGAGAATGTGCAGAGTAAATTGAACACACATTATAGAGAAGGAAACTTAAGCTTTATTGATAATGAACATCATTTTACAGACTCGATACAAGGGCGTCGCGCGGGCTTTTTACAAACTGACTCCATTACAAAATGAACGCCGACGAGGTAGCCATTCCATACATTTCATCCCTTGATTACAACCAGCATTACAAAACCACCTGGGATGACGAAAAGTCGCTCCATCTGTCTTCTGGCCTTCGACAACGGAGTCTTCAAAAGAGATTGGATCCAAGCTTCGACCGCACGGACGAAGCTTCAAAACACACGAGCGTAGCCTCCCTTCACGCGGCACGCTCCTCCTGATTTATCGTACCCGTAGAGAGAGCGAGGATCAGTACAATCAACATGTACTGGCGAGTGGCTAATTAATTTTCAGGCTCTCATTTGGTTCAAGAATTTCGATAAAAGAATTTACACAACTTGCTTTTTGTGATCTTTCTAACCATCCTAGGTAATTTCATACGAAGCATTTTGACGAAACATAAAGCAAGTAAGTTACACCAGAATTTCTCTCGGCAGAGCGCGCCGTGCAACATAAAACTTACCATCACCTTCCCTGTTAGTTGATAACGATTTATATCAAGTGTTTGATGTGGAGGTCACTGGCATTAACTAGCCATCCTGGACATAGCCTGGTAAACGGGACCCTTGCAACGCAAGTAGCGAGCTCCGATGCAAGTCCCCGTATTACCGGTTGCTTCATACCCAGCTCGGCTATAACCTGTTTCTTCCTAGGCCGAGTCGGTCCCGTGGCCCCGGGTTGCCGCTCGAAGAAACCATCGCCCTTGTCGACAAGTTGTCCATGACCTTGATAGATTAACAAGGTATATTTGGGGTACCGTTGGGACTTGTTATGTAATCGATTCATTTACTTGGTTGTTTTGCAGGCCTAAAATAATTCTCTCTCTTTTCTACACAACTCATCTTTTCTCTTCTCAAACATAGGACTTGTGTTTTTCAAGCGAATCATTCAATTTCATTACCATTTTCCAAGTTCTCATTTTTGAAATAGAGGGTCGAGATGAAGGAGGTCAGCCACTCACCTTAAGTTTTTGCTTGAGGCGAGAGACTGGTTGGCCGCGCTAGACGTCGCCTACGCGATTACCTGAAATCGCACAAGCAACCGATTAGAACACTATATTAGGCAAGAAGTTCGATAGGAAATGCGAGTTCGAAATGTAAGCCATGAAAACCATCGAAAACATTCACGAAAACGCATTCAGAAAACCAAAGCCAAAACCAACGCAAGCGGCATGAAAAACAGAGCAACGGGAGGTCTCTCCCGACTCAGCGGCAGAGTCAATCCTCGAGGCGCTACCCGCTGAATATGGAACTTGGTTCCGAAGAAGCTATTCCATAACGTGGAATGGATCTTAATTCAACCGTTCCCGTTCGATCGAATCGATCGATCCCGACCTATCGGTCCCGACCGAGTCGATAGCGACAGTGTTTCTTTCTCGCGCACCCCGTGGACGGAGGACGGGGCACGATGTAGGGACGGGGCACTACAGAAGGCTACGGCAATCATTGAAGGGAACGACCTCACAACTATGTCTCTTGAAACACTCATGGGTAAGCTACTCACTCACGAGCTGGAACTTCAAGACTTTGAAGATGTTACACCGAAGGAGAAGTCGATCGCTTTCAAAGCTCAACACAGAAGAACTGTTTAAGATAATTCCAACAACAGTGACTCTGACTCTGAAGATCAAGCTCTCCTAGTAAGAAAGTTCAAGAAGTTCATGAGATTCAATAGAAGAACAAAGAGTACAACAGCAACAACAACGAAGAAGATCCTATCTGCAACGGTTGCAAGAAGAAAGGACATATAAAGAAGAACTGTCCAACAGCATCATCATCAACCAGGAAAAGCAACAAGTATGACAAAGGTTACCTGAAGAAATCAACATCCAGAAGGTACGTCAACACAAGCATATGGCATGAAAGCGAAGCCAACGACTCAGAAGATGAACAATCAGATAACGCTGCAAATGTATGCTTAATGGCATTCGATCAGGTAAATACTAACCTCCTGTTTGATACATATGATGATTTTACCTTTGAACAATTAGGTGAAGCCTTTAGTGACCTCTTAGGTGATTACAGAAAACTGTGTAGCAAATACCAAAACTCTAAGAAGGTACTCAAAGAGTACAAAGGTGAAATAGGAAGACTTACCGACCTACTAGCTGAGGTTAGAAGTAATAATAATTCTAGTGAGGTAGGTGAGCTCTCTTCTGTTAAGCTGCAGTTACACGAGACCACAAGACTATCCGAAGAGAAAGACAAGACCATTACCCAATTAGAGGAAGACCTACTCAAAGAGAAGAAGAGTCTTCAGCAAGCACTAATCAGAAATGATGCACTTACTGTTGATTATAGTTTATTATATGACACTTCCAAAAAGTTGGAAATTAGGTTAGAAAAACAGCCTGAAGTTGTTGCTTCCTATCCTAACACGTGTCACTTACCGAAACATCGGAACACTGTCAAACCCAATACTGTCAGACCAAACCAAACCAAACCAAACATTTGCCCAAGAAGACTAATAGGCATGCATTCTATTATACTAGAAAACCAAGACCTACTAATCATGCACAACACACTGCATCCAACACTCAATATGCTAGATATCATTATTGTAGCACCATTGGTCATATCTCTCCTGCATGTAGAGTTAGAAAGCTTGTTGATTTGAAAATATATACATGGATACAGAAAACTAACACTTCAGAACCCTACAAGAAATGGGTACCAAAAGTTTCATCTGCAAATTCTTTTGTAGGTGGAACACCCTTCACATGCTAGAAGCAAATGAATCATCGACAGCGGTTGCTCACGGCACATGACCGGTGACGCTTCATTATTCGCAACACTGTCGAAGAAGAAAGAAGAATACGTTTCCTTCGGTAATAATCTTAAAGGGTATATAATAGGTATCGACGATATTGGTAAGGCTCCCTATCATGTGATTAAAGATGTTTGTCTAGTTACCGAGTTGAAACATAACCTACTCAGCATAAGCCATTTAGCTGACCAGGGTTATGGTATCAACTTTGTCAAAGACAAATGTGTTAGAATTGACAGCTCAACTGGTAGTATTATCTTTGAAGGTATCAGGGAAGACAATATATATGTTTTCTATTTGTTGGAAGATGCTAACAAAGCAGGTAGATGCTTAATGGCCAAGAGTGATGAGAGTCAAATATGGCATATTAGACTCGGTCATGCAAATATGGACACAATTTCAAGACTATCTACAAAGAAGTTGGTACAAGGCTTATCGGACATAACTTTCAAGAAGGATATGGTATGTAGTGAATGTGAAAAGAACAAAGCTACCCGATCCACTTTTAAGTCCAAGAACGCTGCAAGTACCACTAGACCTCTACAATTACTGTATATGGATTTATTTGGACCTAGTAGAATTGCTAGTCTATGTGGTAAATTATATGCTTTTGTAATAGTAGATGACTTCTCTAGATATACATGGGTATATTTTCTCGCACGCAAAAATAATACATTGTCTGAATTCGTCTCATTTTGCAAGAAAGTTCAAAATGAGAAAGGATTCATAATCACTCGTATTCGAAGCGATCATGGTGGCAAATTTGAGAATGCAAAGTTTAAGCAATTATGTGACACACAGTTATCTGCATGAATTCTCTTGCCCTAGGACTCCACAACAAAATGTAGTTGTGGAACGTAAGAACAGGACTCTATCCGAAATTGCCAGAGTAATATTAAACCGGTTTAGTCTACCTAAATACTTTTTGGCTGAAGTTGTCAATACAGCTTGCTATGTTATCAATAGGATTCTAATTCGACCTATATCGAAGAAGACTCCCTATGAGTTATGGTTGATAGAACACCATCAGTTTCATATTTCAAGATATTTGGTTGCAAATGTTTTATTCTCAATACTAAAGACAATTTGGAAAAGTTTGACGAAAAGGCCGATGAAGGTATCTTTTTAGGTTATGCGACGAAGAGCAAAGGATACCGAGTCTTCAACAAAAAAAACCATGATCATCGAAGAGTCAATAAATGTCATATTTGACGAACTGAATCAACAGACAATCAACGATGATGACGAAGACATCAATACACCAAGTACAGCACCTGCAGAACCTTCAAGCACAGCACCAGCTAATCCTTCAGGCAGATCACGTACAGAATCAGAAGCCGGAACCAGCTACCTTGAGAGTTTGCCAAAAAAATAAAGTTTTTGGCTGACCATCCCAAGGACTTGGTAATAGGCAAGATTACCAGGAGTATAAGTACTCGTTCCTCTAGCAAAGATATAGTTTCCTGTGTTGCATTTATTTCACAGCTTGAACCCAAAACTATTGAAGAAGCATGTAGAGATACTTTTTGGTTAAATGCTATGCAAGAGAAATTAAACCAATTTGAACGGAATCAAGTTTAGGAACTTGTTCCCAAGCCCATTGATCATCCGGTCATTGGCACCCACTGGGTATTCCGAAATAAACTTAATGAGAATGGTTTAGTTACTCGTAACAAGGCTCGACTCATAGCTCAAGGATACAACCAAGAGAAAGGTATCGACTACGATGAGACCTATGCCCCAGTTGCGAGATTAGAATCCATTCGCATGTTATGTGCATTTGCATGTTTTCATAATTTCAAACTATTTCAAATGGATGTTAAGAGTACATTTTTGAACGGTTTTATAAAAGAAGAAGTTTATGTAGCTCAACCTCCAGGTTTTACTGATTTCAAAAATTCTGATTATGTTTTCAAGTTGAAGAAAGCCTTATACGGTTTGAAACAAGCCCTTCGTGCTTGGTATGATCATTTAAGTTCTTTTCTACTTGATAACGGTTTTACAAAAGGTAAGGTTGATACTACACTGTTTATAAAGTCTTTTAATAAAAATCTTCTTTTAATTCAAATTTATGTAGATGATATTATCTTTGGATCTACTGATGAATCTCTTTGTCAAGAATTTTTAAAGTGTATGTAGAATGAGTTTGAGATGAGTACGATGGGAGAACTGAAATTCTTTCTCGGACTGCAAATCAAACAAACCAACAATGGGACGTTCATTAATCAAGCCAAGTACACAAAAGACTTATTAAAGAAGTTCGACCTGGAAACCGTCAAACCACTTGGCTCTCCAATAACGACTTCAACCAAGCTTGATATTGATGAACAAGGCAAACCGGTCGACATACGTAAGTATCGAGGTATAAATGGTAGTTTACTTTATTTAACTACTAGTCGTCCTGATATAATGTTTAACGTTTGCTTGTGTGCACGTTTTCAAGCTAATCCTAAGGAATCACATTTGTGTATGGTTAAGCGTATCTTTCGATACATTAAAGGCACTTCTTCTGTCGGCTTGTGGTATCCCAAAACCACGTCCTTTGACCTAACCGGTTACTCGGATGCTGATTTTGCTGGATGCAAAGTAGATAGAAAAAGTACAAGCGGCACATGTCATTTCCTAGGTAAGGCTTTAGTCTCTTGGTTTAGCAAGAAACAAAATTCTGTCGCATTATCAACTACTGAGGCTGAGTATATCGTCGCAGGACGTTGTGCACAAATTTGTGGATGAAGCAAATCCCAGAAGACTTTGGCTTACTTTACTCATACATAACCATTTTCTGTGACAACACTAGTACTATTAATTTGACTAAGAATCCTGTATGTCGCTCTCGCACTAAGCATATCGAGATTCGACATCATTTTCTTAGAGATCATCAAACAAATGGAGATATAGACCTTGTATATGTAGACACAGAGAACCAACTGGCTGATATCTTTACAAAACCATTAGCGGAAGATCGTTTCAATTATTTACGTCGAGAATTAGGAATTTTAGAAGTCAATAATATCAATTAATTTTGTTTTATTGATTATCTTTCAATATACAAATATTGTTTTGGATACAAACCTATAAAGGGTCGGTCTGTCACCACGGCTACGGCTAAAGCGAAACGGTATTTAAGTATTCTCCGGTGAACCTCCGTTAGCTTGGAACAGTACCCCTACAGCTAATCCGAGACAGTCGATGTGTAACGAAAGTTAATTCATAAGATAATATTAATTATATTAATTGAAATTTAAAATAACTAAACTTGAAATTAAATAATTGAAAAGGGATTGATGAATAGAGAGTGGCCAGCAATTTTTTTGTTTAAAAATACCTCAACAGAACCCAAGGCGAACTCGCACCGAGTTCGGCCCGAGTTCTGTTGGTGGTATGTGGTTTTAAGTCAGAAACGAGTGGCCCCCCTCTTATTCATCTTCTCCAAATCCTCTATCACAGCAGCAACCGCGCCCGAGCCCTCCAAACCCTAGCTTTTCTCCAAGCCATTGCTTCCAATCCACTTAGAGAAATCAATCCAAACTTTGAATTCGTGCGGAGATTCTCGTCCTCTACAACATACTCAATTCTTGGAAGGTATAAACTCCTCCTTCCCTCTCTTTCAAGTTCATAGTTTTTCAATCTTTCATAGAGACAATGCCTAGGATTTCGAACCCCTTTAAGAGTTAAAAGCCGACACCTAGTGAAGAGACGTCGTCTTCGGATCCTATCCAAGAATTACTATTTTCTCCGGTTTAATCGGCAGACGGAGCATATAATGAGTTTTACTTTGAAACTCGTGACCAATCATTATTGTGGTACGCGGATTTCTCTATTCGCAAAATATGCACCGGCGCACCGATTAAATGGACCACTTTTCCTGAGCATCGTCCATTCTTTGAGGCATTAGGGTTGCACGAGCTTGTCACCCACCAATATCCCATTGCAACCAATGTTATTCGTTTGTTCTACTGCAATTTCACTTTGAACACTTTTACTGTTAAAAGTCATGTCGGTGGACTTATTATCGAATTCAATGATATCCTCTTAGCGAAAATCCTTGGTATCCCTAACGAAGGTGCTCCGCTTGATGATATCACGGAATTTGAGTTTCCCGCAGGCACAACCTTGAGCAGTTTCAAGAACGAACTTTGTGCTCCTGATCGTGTTCGTTCTGCTAAGTTCAAAACTGCCAACATGAACTTATTCAACTATGAATTGCACCGCATCGTCTATTCTACCATTCTGCCTAAATCTACTTCAAAAGACGATGTTACCCACCTTGAGTTGTCTGCCCTTTATCATATTCGTAAGGGTATTCGTTTTTCTGTCCCCAAGACTATTATCCAGATGATGGGACGTTGTCGCAAAAGGAACAAAAACCTTGCTTATGCGATGATTATTCCAATCATCTTTCAGCATTTTGATATTGACTTATCCACTTGTGCTCTTGATTCTGAGCCCAAGTATCTTCAGTTGTCTAGTTGCAGCACAGCCTTCCCTCCTGCTCCTCCTACTGCTCTTGCTCCACCTCCTCAGACCTACCATATGACTTATGAGGGTATCCACCAGCATCTCTTTTATTTGCGAGCTTTCAATACAGACTCATCTAGAGAACGCGAGTTCCGTGATGCTAGTCGGTTTCAGGCTCTCGCAAATTCCTTTGCGGATCTACGTTTTGCTCAGACTCGTCTTCTGCCAGTTCTCTTCCCCGAGATCCAGTTGTATCGGGCTACCACTATAAGGATGAGGCGGTTCGTCATTTCTTTCAGCCCGGTAATGCATATGACTGGTACCGTGGTTCTGGTACTACTCTACACCCTTCTGGAGCTGGCACTTTTGGAGCTAGTCCATCTGGACATGGTGGCACTGCTGACGCTGATGATGATGATGACTCTGAGGATTTTTGATCTAAACGTGATGCATTTTGTCTAGATGTTATCTTGCTAGACTCTTATTTGTCTATGTTTACTTGGAAATACTCTGACATTCCAAGATAGCACTTTATCTTTATTTTTTAGCACTGAGATTTTATTTGCTGAGATGATGTATTTTGGAACATCTTTTATGCTTTTCTTAGCATGTTTTCTATTTCAGTTTGGACTGTTCTCTATCTTTATGTTTTATGCGTAGCATTATCTTTTCTAACTTATGCTTTTACATATAAACTGCCTATGAAATACATGTTTATCCCTTTATTTTTTGTATTTCTTCAACGCTTGTTTCTTATGCATAATTTGTGGGGGAGCTTCTCTTTTTACAATTATTTTGCTAAGTGACAACGGAAGAGAAATAGGATCTAACATCTTTTGCAGGATACAGAAATATTTTTTGAGGATACAGTACAGTACCATTGTTGAACAAGTACAATCGAACAAGTACAATTTTGATTTCTTGTCAAATCAAAAGATCGAGATGTTATATCGGTCAAGATTTGTCAATTATCAAAATAGGGGAGATTGTTGGCCCATTGGTCATGGTCGAACCTGATTTTAATAATTGATCAAACTCTGTTTCGATATAAGGGCTACTTGGATATTTGCTGAGAACCTCTACCACTCTATTAAAGACTGAAGCTAATTTGCCGTATGAGTCTGTATTTCAATATTCAATATAATTTTCATATTTATTGAGTCTAGGAATACTTTGTACACCGAATCGTACTGGCAAATAGGCTATCTTAAAAATATTTTCAAATATCCTATGTTTTGAAAATAGCCCTTTTTACAAAAAGCTCCTAACTGTTTAAACTTTTCAAAACGCCAAAACTCAAAATCCGATTTACAAAATTCCCCAAAAACCATACTCTGGACACCAACAGAGTTTGGCCCGAGTTCGGACAAACTTGTCCCGAGTTCGTTTGGTGCCGTTGGATTTTTGAATTTGGTCATCCCGCTGTTTTGGATGCAACGGCTATTTGTCGAGATTCTCTCAATGAATTCTGTCTGAATTCTGTCCGAATTCTATCCGAGTTCTGACTTTGGAAAACCTATAAATATAGAAAATTTTGACTCATTTCAACACACCTCTTCTCTCTTCTCTTTAAGCTTAAACGTCTTTCAAAGTGTTCTAAAAGCTTTCATTTTCAAATTTCTAGCCAGTTACAGTCCTCTAGTCAATTTGTCAGTGCGGTACGGTCTAGAAGTTTCAGAGGAATTGTAATTAGAGGCTTGATTCAAGAAAACACTTCACAATTGAAGTTAGTCGAGTACTTCGTATGAAAGCTCGCATTGTAAAAGTTGCAAGGACTTCGTATGAAAACTTACGGTATTTTCCAATAGTGGATTCAACTGGAAGCTAGAGTTCTTCCGACTGGAATAGTCCTCACAAGAGGGAAACCAGTATTCAAATTCTTATGCATAATTTGTGGGGGAGCTTCTCTTTTTACAATTATTTTGCTAAGTGACAACGGAAGAGAAATAGGATCTAACATCTTTTGCAGGATACAGAAATATTTTTTGAGGATACAGTACAGTACCATTGCTGAACAAGTACAATCGAATAAGTACAATTTTGATTTCTTGTCAAATCAAAAGATCGAGATGTTATATCAGTCAAGGTTTGTCAATTATCAAAATAGGAGAGAGTGTTGGCCCATTGGTCATAGTCGAACCTGATTTTAATAATTGATCAAACTTTGTCTCGATATAAGGGCTACTTGGACATTTGCTGAGAACCTCTACGACTATTCAAGACTGAAGCTGATTTGTCGTATGAGTCTGTATTTCAATATTCAATATAATTTTCATATTTATTGAATCTATGAATACTTTGTACACCGAGTCGTACCGGCAAATAGACTATCTTAAAAATATTTTCAAATATCCTATGTTTTGAAAATAGCCTTTTTTACAAAAAGCTCCTAACTGTTTAAACTTTTCAAAACGCCAAAACTCAAAATCTGATTTACAAAATTCCCCAAAAACCCATACTCTGGACACCAACAGAGTTCGGCCCGAGTTCGGACCGAACTTGTTCCGAGTTCGTTTGGTGTCGTTGGATTTTTGAATTTGGTCATCCTGCTGTTATGGATGCAACGGCTATTTGCCGAGATTCTCTCAAAGAATTCTGTCTGAATTCTGTCCGAATTCTATCCGAGTTCTGACTTTGGAAAACCTATAAATATAGAAAAATTTCACTCATTTCAACACACATCTCTTCTCTCTTCTCTCTAAGCTTAAACGTCTTCCAAAGTGTTCTAAAAGCTTTCATTTTCAAATTCCTAGCCAGTTACAGTCCTCTAGTCAATTTGTCAGTGCGGTACTGTCTAGAAGTTCCAGAGGAATTGTAATTAGAGACTTGATTGAAGAAAGACACTTCACAATTGAAGTTGGTCGAGTACTTCGTATGAAAGCTCGCATTGTAAAAGTTGCAAGGACTTCGTATGAAAACTTATGGTATTTTCCAATAGTGGATTCAACTGGAAGCTAGAGTTCTTCCTGTAGAAGCATAAAAATTTTAGCATTATGCGCCCAAGTCAGAAACAGCTATGCGCCCAAGTCAGAAACAGCTATGCGCCCAAGTCAAGAAGCAGGATATGCACCCACACAAGAGAGTTGTATGCACCCAAATGTGCAGACTTCATGCGCCCACATGCGCCCTATGTGCAGTAATTTTCATGCGCCCACATGGCTCCCCCAGAAGGGGACGAATAGCCCTGTTCCCACGATATGCGCCCAAGTCAGGACAGCTCCACGACTCGGTCAACATCCAAGATCAGTCGTGCACCGAAGCATGTGGCCACGTCAGTCTCCACGAGCAGTCGTGCACCGAAGCATGCAGCCACGTCAACCTCACGATCTACCCACGATCATCCAGTCCTTATGCGCCTACACCTTATGCACCCAAAGGAAGACTATGCACCCACATGGAAATCAGTATATTTTCCACCTGTGTGCGCATAACATTCGTTTCAGTGCAAAACGACTATAAATAGAGGTCAGATGCCTCTTCAAAAACACAGAACGGAGAGCATTTCAGAGCCAAATTGCTGCCCTTCTTGTCAGTGAGCCGAGAGTTAGCAATTTTCTTAGATTTTCTCCCACTTTTGTAAATCGGAGTGTCAACGGAGTAAATGAGCAACTGCTGCTCGATCTCCATCGTCCCATTCCCCAGAATTCTTTTTGTACTCGGGGATTCTCAGTGCAGGATCTCTCAGGTGTACTCGATTTGTGGTGCCTTGCACCAATAAGAAAAGACAATGCTTCTTCTTCTTCTTTTTTTGTGTCCACAAAAATGGCGACTCTGCTGGGGACTACCTTTTTCTCTGACGAGAAGGTGGTGACGCAATCCGATACCGATAAAGTGGGAAGCACTCAGAAGATGTTGATCGTGAAGTTCGATCAACAGGTGTTCGAAGAGATGCTCTCGAGGGACGGCTCTACTCCCTCCAAATCAGTTAAGCGAAACAAGTCTCGCAAGACTTGGCTTCCGAAGGCTCGCGTTGTATATCCTTCCAGTGTCGTAGAAGATATGCAACTGAAGAGGGGAACTCTGTCATGGGGGCGCATAACCCTTCCAAAGGAGCTCCCAATGCGAAGGAGGCGCATACCGTTCCGGGCTCTACTAGCCCAGCGACTTCCCTCTTGTGCAATCAACAACAGAGTGTTCAACACTCGAGACTTGGCAAAGGAAAACACTACGATGCCAAGAATCGAAGTGTTCGACGCTCTGGACAAATTCATCGAGGCTCGCAAACGAAGAAGGCAAAACTGGGAGAAAACAGCACTGTTTTCCAAAGCATGCGCCCAGAGCTATGCGCCCAAGACAGTATGTGGGCGCCGGCCAGAGGACTTCTGTCTTCGATAGGCTATACACCCAGGGCCATGCGCCCAGGCTCTGATGACCCATTCTATGCGCCCACAGCCAGGAAGGCCAGGCATGCTGCCAGGGCTTCTGGAAAGCATGCGCCCAAAGGCACGTCCCAGGGTCTATGCGCCCACAGCAAAAAGACAGGCCCCAACGCGTATAGCACGGGACTGTCTTCAAGGTCATCACGAAACTTAGGTGTGGAGGTTGCCCCTGCACATGAACTAAGTCTGGATGTGCCAACTTCCCTTACAAACCCATATGCAAAGCTCGGCGATGCATGTGACATGGGTTTTAAGGCAAAACTCCCTTCCGCCGATTTATGCGACATGATAAATCATAAGCGTAAAGCGAGGGAGGATACTGCAACTCATGGGGTGCATCCGTGCACCAGTATTGTCATCAACTATTGCTGCTCCAAAGCAACGAAGGTGCCTCCGAGGCAGTCCATGTTTCGATGACTGCAGCGCTCTAATGATTAAAAGCTGCTATGTGTTTCATCCAACATGGCTTCATGGGGTCCTCCTTACGGGAGCCCCAATCAAAGGTGGACCACTAACCCAACCTTTTCTCTCAGTTCCGCAAACAGAAGAAGTCTGCCAGCAAACAGCCAGCGAGATGTTACATCTGAAGGAGTCTATATGGGTACTCGGTCAAGGACGAGATTCCTTATAGATGGCGAGGACTCTCAAGCTGGGGGTGATGTTCCCTCAGCTGGGAGTAGTATTCCCTCAGAATCCGAAGCAAACGACCTTTATACCGGGGGTAGCCTTCCAGATAATGATGATTTCTTTGAGTCCGATGGTGACTATCTACCTCCCCTGCTTGAAGATGAGGGCCTTTTCAACTCAGAAACAGACAATATCAGCACAGATGTACTGTCTCCTCTATTCATCCTCGCATGCTATCTGCGTACATGGCGGATGGAGAGAGACATGAAGAAGCCAGTGATCAAACCAACAAGCGGCTAGAGAGTCTTGAAATGGCATTTGCCAAGATCACTGATATGCTTACCAACATCATGGCGGTCCAAACTACTGGGGCTGTTCCTCCACCTCAACCGAACGTCTCAGCACACGCTAGTCCGGCTCATAGCAACAACCCTCCTTCACAACAAAAGGAGTATCATTCCATTGCGCCTCCTCCAAATCCCGTAAATGCTGGGGGTGGTCCTTCGTCAACGACACTTGACAACCGTACAGCAGCCGTTTCTCAACATCTGCTCAATCAGCAGGATGCAATTGATTCTCTTGTTGCCCGTCTCGATACCATCTCACACAAAGACAAGCTTCAGAAGATGGGGATATCTCAACCTTATCCTCCTGAATGGGAGAATGCTACTTGCCCTCCTAACTACAAGCCATTGACGCTAAATTTGTTTGACGGGATGACTTCTCCTCGCCAACACATGACATACTTCAATACGCAGACTCTGCACTTACCAAGAGACGATGCGTTCTTGTCAAAGCTATTTATCAGCACCTTGCAGGGGATAGCTTTTGAATGGTTCTGCAGTCTGCCTGACGGTTGCATTAACTCCTTTAAAGACTTGGAGAGGTTATTCCTCAACAGATTTTATGAGAGCGGCATGCATGTTAGTATGTCCACCCTCATCGAGACCAAGCAGAGGAAGAGTGAGTCTGTTATTGCTTTCATCGAACGCTTCAGGCGACTAGCATTGAAGATGCCCTTCGGTATACCAGACTCAGAGCTTATGGATACTTGTCGGCATAACTTCCTTCCTACAGTGAAGTTCTGTCTGGGTATACATAAGTATGATACATGGCCCGCTTTCATCGGGGCTGCTGATGCTGCTGAGAATGATGTTTCTAATCTGGAATTACTGGGGTTGAAGACACCCAAATCTGAAGACAAAAGCAAGCACCCCCAAACTATCCCTATCCGTGGGGGTAAAGGAAAAGAAGTCTTGAAGGTCGACACTTCCAAGGAAGCTTCCAATTCTCAGGGCGCTCCTAACAAATCCAAAGAGACTCTCCTTTGACGAAGATGATGTTATTATCATTTTTCACACATTGATAAAGGGTAATAAACTGACATTGCCTCCACCACGACGTCCTGCGGAGGCAAACCAACTCAACGACCCCAAGTACTGTCTTTATCACCAGTACGTGCACCATTCTACCAAGGATTGCATCATCCTGAAGAAGAAGATACAACAGCTTATCGACAGCCAAGTTATCAACCTTTAAGCTGAAGACAAGGTCGTATCTTCTAACATGATCTCTCTTCAATTTGGTGACTTTCCTTCCACAGAAGTTCCAGACGGCGTAGTTCCAATCCCCAAGGTAGTAATGGAAGTCGTCAAGCTGCCGCCAGCTCGCGACTCAACGTCAACGTTGGTGCCACTCATAACAGAACGTGGTAAAATCATGTGGGTCCATCCAGACCTTGTGCAAGAAATGACGCAGGGGATGGTGTCTTCCAAAGCAAAGAGGGACAAGAAATACAAGTCATGCCATATGGTGTCTCCTCCCATTTACGAAGTTCTATCTGGCGAGACGCGATCCGGGAAGACTTACCTACGGACTTATGACCCCGCACAAGAAGACGTAGTGCCTTCTCAAGCTTCTGTTGCCCCCACAAGTTCAGAAGCTGGTCCATCTAAGTCATCAACTACCGACAAAGCTAAGCAGAAGGAGACGCGATTTGACAAGTCTCTGAAGGCACCAACTCCCGAAGGCATGGATCGGCCTTACAACTTTGACATACTGGCACAACTGGCCAATACACCTGCCAGATTGTCTTTGTTCGATCTACTGCGGCTCTCCAAAGAGACGCGTAAAGCTTTAAGTGAAGCATTACTACATGCCGACTCTTATTTCGCTGAAGTCAAAGCCCCCGCTGAAGATCCAGTCTCCTGTCCTCACTGCCATAGCACTATAGAAGTGGTGCTCAACATCACCTTTTCACAAGAGGACATGCTACTCAAAAACAATCGTCATGATAGACCTCTGTACTATACAGGATATATCGGGACGATTAAGGTGGATCGGATGCATATCGATCCAGGTTCCTCCCTCAGCATCATCCCTAGAAGTTTACTCCAGATTCTATGGATCCCTCTGCACAAGTTGTCTGCAACCAATACAACTATCATGGCTTTCAATGCTAGGAGAAGTCATCCGCTGGGCAAGATCCGTCTCAAGTGTCAGATTGGGGATCTCCAAACAGAGGTTGCTTGCTATGTAATCGATGCCAATGTGTCCTACAACGACTTGTTGGGACGTCCGTGGATACACGAGAACATGATCGTTCCTTCTACCCTTCACCAGTGCTTTAAGTACGTCAACGGTGATGGCATCGTGAAGACGGAGTTTGCCGATGTCGATCATTTTAAGGGTATTGAAGCCTACTATGGAGATTCAGTACTGTATCAATCTCAGCCTCTCAAGGATGACGGCAACAAAGCTGACAATGAAGCTGAAGTTAATTCATCCGCCAGTGACGGTCCCCTGGTTATCCGAGTTAAAGGACGTACTACTCCAAAAAGTACTCCAAAGCCTCTCACAATCCGGGTCAAACAGAAGAATCCTGATATTGTCAAACCATTGACCATCACTCTCCGCAAAGCAACTCAGGTGGAACCTGCCGAAGTCCATCCTCCCAATCCTGATGAGTTACCATATGTGGTGAACTTAACCAAGTCTGTAACTCATGTTCCGAACAATGATGCCCTCAATGAGTATATCAATACTCAAAATAATGTACCTTCAGTGGATGATGTTATCCCTGAAGAAGAACTTGCATATTTTCTGAGTAAAGGTTTACCTTTGAATTACTCTGATGTCTACCAATCTGTAAACCAGTACATAGATACATTGTACGCCCTAGAGCATGGCGTAGGACCACATCTCTGCATGCCGGTCACAACGCCTCATCTGCGAAAAAAAGTCTGGCCAAAAGATATCCACTACTTTATCGTTCCAGCTAGAAAGAATGGTGAATAATTGATCATCTTCGGTCGAATAATTGGCGAAAGAAAGTTCGTTCTGGATTTTACTACTCCCAATTACAACACTGAAGCTGACTATGATTCAGGAAAAATGCAACTTTACCGATATAGTTGGCAAGCCAAGCATATCATCCAGAACATGGGATATGATATAAAAAGCGACCAGGGACTAAACTACGGTCAAGGACGACGATTGCTAATACGTCACTTTGCTCCTTCCGACAAACCCGAGAACTATTATCAACGAAACGGTGTTGGTTTGGGTTATGTTACTCCTCCAACAACTCCCGAAGGATCAGACGTCGAAGTGGATCGTTGTTCTCATTCTTCTGATTCCTGCCTGTGGGATTCAGACTCCAGCATTGGAGACATGTTCAAAGCAACTTTGTCCATCAACATGGTGGCAGTTGACCAAATTGCAGACGATATCCAATCAATCGAGCTCGAACAATGGGCTCAAAAGATAGACACCATGTGGGAGTTACGTTTCGAACAACGTGAACCACCTACTGAAGACGAAGTCGTCTAAGTTAATTTAGGAGATGAATCATCTCTTAAACCAATCTTTATCAGCAAAAGTCTGTCTGGTGAAGAACGGCAATCTCTTATACAGCTTATAAGAGAATATAATGACATCTTTGCATGGAGCTATGAAGACATGTCAGGCTTAGACCCTAAAGTTGCTATGCACCGCCTAAATATCTCGTCTAAAGCTAAGCCAGTGAAGCAGCAGCAACGACGGTTCCGACCAGATATTATGGAGGCCATCGAAACTGAAGTAAAAAAGCTTATCTCAAGTGGGTTCATTCGCGAAGAACAACACCCTGACTGGGTCGCTAACATTGTTCCGGTCATAAAAAAGAACGGTAAAGTTCGATTCTGTATCGATTACCGTGATTTGAACTCTGCATGCCCAAAAGATGAGTTCCCTCTACCGATCACCGACGTAATGATCGACAATACTTGTGGCTTCGAGCGAATGTCCTTCATGGATGGGTTCTCAGGCTACAACCAGATCAAGATGTTCCCCAATGATGAGAAACACACATCTTTTCGAACACCGTTGGGGGTATACTGCTATACGGTGATGCCCTTCGGATTGAAAAATGCGGGTGCGACATACCAGCGAGCTATGAACACAATTTTTTGCGACCATTTGCGCAAAACAGTGGAATGCTACGTAGATGATATCACAGTTAAAAGTCGTCTCAAGGGCAACCACCTCCAAGATTTGAGAACGGTGTTCGAACTAATGCGTGCACACCAACTCAAGATGAATCCAACCAAGTCTTTTCTGGGAGTCTCCAGCGGCAAGTTCCTTGGTTTTGTTATCACTTCAAAGGATATACATCTTGACCCAGAGAAAGTGAAAGCTATCCTCGATATGCGTCCTCCAAGAAATCTCAAAAAGCTACGCGGACTTCAAGGAAGGTTAGCCTACATCAGACGATTCATTTCAAATCTTTCTGGAAGGTGTTAACCGTTTACTCAGCTCATGAAGAAAGAAGTATCTTTCGTCTGGACAAAACAATGTCAGCGCGCATTTGACGATATCAAGAACTATCTCGCAAGCCCCCCAGTGTTGGTGGCTCCGATAGTTGGAAAGCCTTTCTTATTATATGTTCGCGCTATGGATCATTCTCTTGGGGCCCTATTAGCTCAGAAGAATGAAGGCGGTCATGAACATGCAATCTATTACCTCAGCCGCACGATGGTCGGTGCCGAACACAGATACACACCTGTGGAAAAGGAATGTCTTGCACTGGTATTTGCTATCCAGAAGACACGTCACTATGTGTCTGGACAGACTATCCACATCATATCTAGAGTCAATCCTCTCAGAATACTCATGACTAAACCGGATTCTCTTAATTCCCGTTTAGCTACATGGGCAATGTTGTTGACTCCATACGATATGTTGTTTGTCCCTCATAAGGCAGTAAAAGGACAAGCATTAGCTGATTTCTTAGCAGCTCACCCAGTGCCAGAATCTTCCAAACTCTACGATAAAATCCCGGATGAAGTGGTTGAGCCTAACACTGCAACTGAGGAAATCCCCATGTGGCGAATGTTCTTTGACGGTGTGTCAAGAACAGGACCTAAAGGAAATATTGTGGCCGGAGTAGGCATCGTGCTTGTGTCACCCGACCATCTGGTTATACACCGTACGTATTCTCTCGTGGAACCTTGCACCAACAACGTGGCCGAATATAACGCCCTACTGATCGACCTTCGATTGGCAAAACAACTGGGAGTTGACTATCTGGAAGCTTACGGCAATTCTAAGCTAATAGTTAGTCAGGTCCGAGGGGATTATGAAGTTCGTCACGAAGAACTCATCCCATATCACAAAGCGACGATCGAGTTGGCTTCTACCTTCGCTGGATTCTTCATCGAGCACGTGCCTCGATTACAGAATATAGAAGCAGATGCTTGGCTGCTTCCTTGACCGTCCCTATCAATATTCAGCATTCGATCACAGTCTCTGGTCGAGAGTCATTCTGTGCGAAAGATGCCTTGCATATTCATCACAGTTATGCAACAGAAACGAACGTAGACGTCAAAGACTGGAGATTTCTTTTCATAGACTACGCCGTCTACGGAATCCTCCCTGAGGACCCAAAGAAAGTAGTGTCTATCCAACGGCAATCCCTCATATTTTACTATGATACAGCTACCAAAATGATGTACCGACGTTTCTACGACGGGCTACTGTTACGATGTTTATCAGACACAGAAGCCAAACATGCACTACGTGAGGCTCATGACGAAATTTGTGGTACACACCAACCAGGTCCCAAATTACAAGATCGCCTCCGACGAATGGGTTATTATTGGCCCACGATGATAGCAGATGTTGTTGAATATGTAAAGAAGTGTAGGGCTTGTTAGTTCCACGCCGATTTCATTCATCAACCTTCAGAGTTTCTACACCCGACGGCAGCGTCTTGGCCTTTTGAAGCCTGGGGTATGGACATCATCGGTCCAATCAGCTCGCCATCCTCCAGAGGACATCGGTTTATCCTAGCTATAACCGATTACTTCTCCAAATAGGCGAAAGCTACACCGCTCATTGAAGTAAAGACGTCGAATGTGATCAGTTTCGTCAAACATCACGTCATCTACCGCTTCGGCCTACCTCGCAGGATCATCCATGATAATGGTCCACAATTTGCGAGCCATGCATTCTATCGGTTCTGCGATAAGAATCGAATTCAGAATGTAGCCTCTACCGCTTACAATCCAGCAGCTAATGGATTAGCAGAAACCTTCAATAAGACTATCATCAAACTTCTCAAGAAGTTCGTGTCTTCAAACAAGCGCGATTGGAATGAGAAGCTCGGCGAATGTCTCTGGGCCTATCGTACAACGGTCCGGACTCCAACAGGCAGTACGCTATTCTCTCTGGTTTATGGAAGTGAAGCAGTTCTTCCCCTAGAAATCCAGATTCCCTCTCTTCGAGTAGCCTTAGCCAGTGAGTTGACTGCCGAAGAAAGTTACCGTCTGCGACTACAAGAGCTGGAAGCGCTAGACGAAAAACGCTTATTAGCTCAACAGCGTATTGAGCTATACCAAGCACGACTTTCTAGAGCCTTTAATAAAAATGTGAAGGAATGAATCTTTCAAGTTGGTGATATGGTCTTAGCAGTGAGAAGACCAATGGTCATGACACACAAGACAAAAAAAAAAATTCCAGCCTAGATGGGAAGGTCCTTTCGTTATAGAATCGGTGTATTCTAACGGTGCGTATCGACTAACCAAACCTGATGGTGACTTGCTCATGATGCCGATCAACGGCAAGTTCCTGAAGAAATATTATGTGTAACCTTCATTTACAGCGTTCACATATACCCTGTTTTAATCATGTAAATGTACAGTGCAATGTTTACGTGATTCGAAAAATCATCTAACTATTATCCGTATTTCAAGAGTCTTGGATATGCCATGGATAATAGGTCCTCTAAAAAAGATTCTCCAGTGAAATTATCTTCGTTTTGGACTCTGCCCAAACTCGGTCTTATGAAAACGGTCACGTCCATATTACCTCTGAACTGTTTTTCGATAATTATTTTCCAGTGGAATAATTAAGAAATGTCTTGCCACGTCCATACAACCTCTGAGCGAAACATTTGTCAAAGATAATCACGTCCATATTACCTCTGAATTATCCACTCCTACCTAATGTTATATATCCGTCCACGTCCATATTACCTCTGGTCAGATATAGAACATCCTCTGCTATTACGTCATCATTACCTCTGTTAGCAGTTTCCTTCAACTTATTATCTATGTTCGAGAATCTTGAACATAAAATAGATAATAAGTCCACATCAAATTCTCCAACGGAATACCTACCAGAAATATCCCTACTACGTCCACATTACCTCTAGTTCTGATATTTCACAAACTTCAGTCATGAGTTTCGAAAGCCAAAAGATTCTTTATTAAAAACGTCTCAAAAAAAAGGCAGAGAAAAGAAAAAGATACAAGAGTCTTTACGGCTAATTGAGCCTATTACAAAAGAAGATCTAAGGGATACACAACCGATTGATGCTATCCCTTAGGACCGTAATCTTAGTCTGGGACTTGGCAGTAGCACTACTGCGCGCTTCTTCCTGTCGAGCAGCTTCATCCCTGAAGGGGATCAGTTTCACGTGCTCTCCCTCCAACTTCACCGGCTGTTCTTTTAATTGGTCTAAAGTTGTGGCAGTCATGGCAGCTTGAACCGAATAGTCCTCCTGTTCAGACACAACTGTCCTCAAGCTAGCCTCCAGTTGGGCAATCTCCTTGCGGATCTATGCAATGTGATTGTACTTTTCAGTGATCTGGGCAGCCAGCTTGTTCTTCGAAGCAATACGAGCCTCGCTCGCAGCGTTGAACTGTCCATACTGATCAGCCAATTCACTGACCTCCTTAGCAAGGGCATCCTTCCTTGCTTGGAAAGAAGCTTCCACCTCCGCAAGAGCCACAACCAAAGCCTCGCCTTCTTCAAGAAACAGCGAGGTTGGACTCCATTGCTTTGCTTCCCGGAGTCTGGCCACCTGGTCCTCCAGATCATTCAGAACTTTTCTCATACCATTAGCCCGCTCCTTGTAGCCGGCAATGCTCTCAAGGGCCGTCACTTGGCATTCAGCAATAGCCTTTGCAGGTCCAAAGGTGGCGTTTCGGTTTAGAACTCCAGGAAGTTTTACTTTCAAAATAGAATAGAAAGCTTTGACGACTTCCTGCTTCCTGGGCCATCTCGTCATCTTCGGAAGAGGTAGTTGGAGAGGGAGCTAGATGGGGATCTTCTGCCCCAGGAAGAGATACTTGGGAAGAAACCGAACCTGACAATCAAGCAATATACATATCAGCAACGGAAAGAAGAACTTAAAGAGTGTGAAAGAGTTGTAATTTCATACCTCCTGCCTGCTCAATGTCAACTTGAGCTAAGGAAACAAGAGCAGACCCAGGTCGCTCAATGTCAACCTCAGCCGAAACAGATGCAGGTTGCTTGTTTTCTACGGCCCCAGCTGGACCTGGAGCAGAGTCGGTAACAGCCGCCTCGGTACGCTGATCAACTTCTTCAGCTACCGATGCCGACTCACCAAAAAAAAGGTTCAGAAACAAGGGCCCCAGCTGGACCCGGAGCAGGTTCAATAGCGGCCGTCCCAACGCGCCGTTTAACTACTTCTTCAGCAACCGATGCTGGTTTACTGACAAAACCTTCCACACCAACTACCCCAGGAGACCCGGGGGCAACTTCTTGTCTTGCCCCAGTGTCTGGGGCAACCTCTGCATATTGTTCCCTCTCCTTATCTACCTGGGAATATACGATGGCAGTCAGCCTCACGAGGAATACACAAAATCGAAGGCGAAAAATGTCATCCAAGGTAAAGCGCAAAGATAACATACCCGCAGCAGGGTGAGCCGATTGGACTTGATTCTCGTCCAACTTGTTCATTAAAGCCCCAAGCTCAGACATATCTCCTAAAGAGATATCATAAGAAGGACTGGCTTCATCCGTCGGTTGAGGACGAATGGGGGACACCGTCGCCACGTCCACCTCTTCAGACAAAGAGGCACCTGCCTCGGTCGCGACTTCAACGTCCTGTGCAAAGGACAAACGCAAGGGTAAGAGAGCGTTATTTGAATACTGCACGAGTATTGGTTTTACCAAAACGGCTACGGAATCCAGAAAGGGATCTACCTCTGGGATAGTAATGGCCCGTGGCACCGTTTCACTCCTTTGAGTTTGCCGGAAAGATCTTCTTGGAGGCGAGCCGGCACCTACATCCTTGACCCTCTTTACACATCTGACAACAAGTTTCTTCTTCCTTTTAAAAGTCGACTGTTGAGTCAGTTCAGTCGAAGCTTTTCGTTTTTGAGGAAGATCAGGGAGAGAAGTGTCCTCTTCAATATCTTCTCTTTCCGGTGCTGTAGCAGCCGGCTCTTCAAGAGCTGCCCTCCGTGGTAGTGCTGCAGCCGGCTCTGCTGCAGGTGTGGCACCTTCCCTTCTACGGCCCCTCATCGCTCGGGCTTGTCCTATATCGGCAAGAGTGGGGGCAAGCCTAGTCCCCGATACTAAACTCTGCTCGCGGTCATACCGAGGATTAAGGGTATTGACCTGAGTATAAAACTTTGCAGCAGCAAAGAGCAGGTGAGTTTCAGGTTTATCTTCTGGCAAAGTAAAAATTGTTCATGTGCATCCGGCGTTGTAATAGCCCCATGCACGCGTCCCGTCAATCAGGCTTCCTATCGACTGAAGATGAGGGCTAGGGTTGCCCAGAAGAAGCTGGCTATATCCAAACTGCCGTGCAAAACGACTTGACAGATAAGGTTCCAGGAAAGTGTGGTTCCTATCCCTGAGCACCAGATGAGAAGGCCTGATAGACTGGAGCCAACGGAATGCTCCAAGAGTCAAGCTCGTAGTGAGTGCTCCCTCATCTACTAAAGAATCACCTGCCCGGCCACTGCCAGATGGGGGGGACACTCTGAAGAACTCATAATTTTGTAGGAAGCTCAAAGCCCTCCTACAAGCAGGCACCCCGGTGACGGTCCAGTCTGCGTCATTGAACCTCCGAAGAAAGGCATCTCCTGCCAAAGAATCTGCCGTCAGCCCGACATTCATTAATCTGGGACAGTGCAACATCAGCCATCCCATTAAGTAATGAAAGGGAAGTTCAGTCCTGGCAAAGTCCTTTCTACTATCAGGCGTCACCGCGCTTGCAGTAAAGTCCCGCAAACTTCGTTGGATGGCGCAGACCATTGCAGGAAGCAGGGCGAGCCGGTATCCGAACACCAGCCTTACAGCCGGAAGAATCATAACCCGGCTCATCCTCTCGATAGACCATGAACTACCAGGGACTACACAGTCGCGAAGCCACGTCATCAGAAAAGCGGCCAGCACAGCCTTCTCCGACAACTTGAACTCAGCTTGCCGAAAGAAGTGATAAATCGGGAATTGTCCCTCGGGATCATCGCTGTCGTCGGTGTCTGCTGCCCCGTGATCTGTCATCAGTTGCTCTATCTCAGATTTTGTTGAGGGCTTGCGAGTTGAAAAGAAGACCGAGCCGTCTTCTTCCTCTTTCTTAATGAAGACATAGTTAGTCCAAGACCTCGTACGGGAAATGGCTCCCACGATCTTGCCCTTCTTTGTGATCCTGTGACAGATGAAGAAGTGACAGAGTAACTCTTTGTACACTCCTACCATCTCGAGGTTTTCCTTCTCCATGTCTAAAAGCTCTTCGTCATAAAGAACGTATTCCTCGTACGGCTCCGTTCCCCATGGCAGCTTTGATATTCCCTGCATCTCATGTAGAGCCAAACTCATCTCCCCATCCGGAGTGAAGAAAGTACAGGTGTAATGATTATACAACTCCACCAATGCGATAAACATAGGCCAATTCACTTTTATGCCATGTTGGGTGGCTCTAACGACATAAAACAGACCGACAACTTTTAGGGTGTCCTCGTAGGTCGAAAGCACTTATTCAGTAAGGTCACTCCAGAATGGGACGGAGTACCTCCAACCTTCCATCTGCAGCTTCCCTTTTGGATACGACTCCTTTCTTTGACATCATCAGATTGGAGAGGGTCTCGACAGCATAAGGATGAAGATCAGTCGGAACGTCGTTTATTATGGCCCCAGGATGCAACCCCCTCGTGGAATAGGATGTAGAGTCCTTGACACACTTGAAGGTGTCTTTCTTCCGGTCACCAGAGTTAAATTGGATCTTGCCAAAGACGACTCCATGAAGTTCAGGGGTCAGATCCCATTTCATTGGTCTCCGGACAGCTAAATCGGTAAACGCCGACAGAGGGTATTGGTGTTCCATAGTCGGCAACCATATCCTCAGGTCGTTCAATCTGACCACCAGAGGGTCCCTTAGACGTTTCGGCTCGTCATCCTCAAACTCCAGGCTGTCACCGAACAGAAAGTACGGTCTCTTGAAGCTCCGCGCCCCTTCGAGCACGAACTTCTCATTGTTCATCATCTGCTTTAGGAACGTCTTGTCTTGTTCAAGCATAGCGATCATCCGCACCGAAGGCTGGTTTTTGCTGATCCTAGCTTGAACGTTCCTGATCATGGCAGTGACGAGGCTTGAATCCAGAGCATGGCGGGCAGAGCTGAGAGGAATCCCACCAAGAGCTGGAACAACCATGTCAACTGCAAAAACAGAACAAAAAGTCAGAAAAAAGACTAAGTCCTGGAAAAACATTCTATGCGCCTGAACTCTATGCGCCCACATGGCCTTTGGGCGCATAAGAGTCCTTGAACACAGAACGTTTCTGTGTGGACGCATAACATGTTGTAGTAAAAAGCAACAAAATATATGTGCGCATGACTCTGTGGGCGCATAAAAATGCTGGACAGAGGAAGGTTGCTTTGGGCGCATATCAATGGCTATGTGCCCAAGCAGAAATAAGTCCGAACGTCGCAAATTAACGCTCTGAACTTTGTTTTAAGGATATCGCCTCACCCAGAATAGGGTCTTGGACCAGTGAAGACGTTGTCGAATGAGAAGAACCGCTCGCTGCAGCCTCCTTACCCTTCGCGGAAGACGTTGTCGAATGAGAAGAACCGCTCGCTGCAGCCTCCTTACCCTTCGCGGACCTCTTGGGAGTCGAAGCAGCCTTGGGAGACATGATCTCACGAAAAAGAGGAAACGAGAAAACTCTTGGAAATTTCTGAAAAAAGGAAAGAATGAATTTTCTCTCTCCTCGGACCTATTTATAGGCAAAACGGGTACTATGCGCCCACATGACCTATGCGCCCACGCAGAAACTTGGTCTTTTGCACATTATACGCTTGTTATTTGTTGATGTGGACAATGCATAGACATCGTACGAAGGATGGACCTCTTCAAATTCCGCTCCAATGAATCTGTCAGTTCAGATTTTCGAGAAAGATCTCAACAGCCATCTTTCGACAGCCTGGCAGCATCTATGCGCCCAAAGAGAGAGTTTTGCTATGCGCCCACAAAGCCATAGGAAGACAATCTCCCATGCTTCTTTCAAAGTATTTCGAACTCGTTCGAGTATCAAAAACTTTGAAGGGGGTCTTGTAGAAGCATAAAAATTTCAACATTATACACCCAAGTCTGGAAGTAGCTATGCGCCCAAGTAATAAACAGCTATGCGCCCAAGTCAGAAACAGTTATGCGCCCAAGTCAAGAAGCAGGATATGCGCCCACACAAGAGAGTGGTATGCACCCAAATGTGCAGACTCCATGCGCCCACATGCGCCCCATGTGCAGTAATTTCCATGCGCCCACATGGCTCCCCCAGAAGGGGGCGCATAGCCCTGTTCCTACGCTATGCTCCCAAGTCAGGACAGCTCCACGACTCGGTCAACATCCACGATCATTCGTGCACCGAAGCATGCGGCCACGTTAGTCTCTACGAGCAGTCGTGCACCGAAGCATGCGGCCACGTCAACACCACGATCTACCCACGATCATCCAGTCCTTATACGCCTACACCTTATGCGCCCAAAGGAAGACTATGCGCCCACATGAAAATCAGTGTATTTTACTATTTTCCACCTGTGTGCGCATAACAGTCGTTTCAGTACAAAACGACTATAAATAGAGGTCACATGCCTCTTCAAAAACATAGAACGGAGAACATTTCAGAGCCAAATTGCTGTCCTTCTTGTCAGTGAGCCGAGAGTTAGCAATTTTCTTAGGTTTTCTTCCACTTTTGTAAATCGGAGTGTCAACGGAGTAAAGGAGCAACTGTCGCTCGATCTCCATCGTCCCATTCCCCAGAATTCTTTTTGTACTCCGGGATTCTCAGTGCAGGATCTCTCAAGTGTACTCGATTTGTGGTGCCTTGCGCCAATAAGAAAAGACAGTGTTTCTTCTTCTTCTTCTTTTTTGTCCACACTTCCGATTGAAATAGTCCTCACAAGAGGGAAACCAGTATACATCGCCGTGTTTGCGTTTGTTTTCTGATATCTGCTTTTCATTTACTTGTGATATATTAGATGTGATCTTGTTGCTAACATTTTTAATTAGCTAAATTCCGCTGCCTACTCTATTCACCCCCCCCCCCCCCCCCCCCCCCCTCCCTCTAGAGTATTGCGCTTTACAATTCGTTCCTACATAACCAAACAGGCCCTTAGTCTTGTTTGCTTGAGTTATCATCAAAATTAGTTAAGATATGGTTTATCTTCTTAGTTAATTACTTTCTGTTTTTGAAGTTTCCATAAATGATGAATAATATCAATGGGAGAGTATGTCATTTGAACCCAACCGAGAAGACTAATGTTTTCATAAAGGCAGGGTCTCCTCAATTAATCCTATATCCTACATACTTGGTTTCATCCATTAGTAGAGATATGTTATGTTCAAAAACAGAAATCCTCCGTATGTACCATAGATGCTGCTGACTCTGCTTCTACGAAGATCACCATACCTTTCTAATGAGATCTCTGATACATCTTGAATTCTAAATAGGAGTAGGCATTAAAGGAAGAGCTAGAGGAAGATGAGATGATAGGTAATCCTGAATCTCTCCAGAAAAGCACCCATACACACCAAAATGGAGCTTTATTTTAGCATAAGAACCAAGGAGTATAATACAGTGAGCCAAATAACCTTGAAATCCTAGGACAAACTACAAAGTCTAGCCTGAATTCAACTAGACATGACTGCACCAACCAAATCGAGTGACCTGGTCGTCTGTAAAACTGGCCCAGATACTTTATGTATCTACGTTGAGTTAATAAAACTAAAAGCCTAGCAAACACAAGCTTCTACATTTATTTTAATCAAAAAGGTTCACAAGTAAGCATATCCATATGCCTGAAAGTGAATGGAAAGCCTGATTTCACTTATTACACATGGAGTATATATTACTCTTAGAAACTAGAAAAGATCAAAAGTTTCGAGTACCCAATGTGTCACATCAGACCTAAAGTTAACAACAGTGGTTAGAAATAGCACCTTTTCTGAAAGTTGACGAGTCAAAAATGCAATCCTCAGAAAGTACAGTGATATCACCAATTTTATATGTTAAAAATCACAACTTCAAACAAATTATAGACTAGAAACCAATACCATATCTCGTGAAACATACGCAAGTACTATAAGATTATACAGCTGAGTAGCATGGAGTATATTGGAACTTGGAAGAAACAAGGAGATGATTAAATAGAAAAAGTACCTTCACCAGCAGCAATAAAAGAAAGTACATGCCCAGGAGATAAAACAACTTCTTCCTTTATTCCCTCAACATATGTTCCCTGCATTTTGGATACTTGATAAATCAATGACCAAAAAGGTTTTAGTAGGGGAAAGGATGACAACACAAAACAAACATTTAAATTTTGTAATGCTAAAAACAAACAAAATCCGTCATTTTAACTCAATTACAGTAATAGAATTTATGTAACTTTAATATAATATTTTTCCAAAAAGTAGGGGTGATCTATCCTGATCTTGAACATTCCCTAACATCATGGTTAGCAGTTCAGTTCCTGGCCAAACCACCACAAGAGCACAAGGACAAACTTGAATAGTTTTTATACAATAGAAAGACAGTTCTATTACTATTCTTTGTCCTACAGAAAATCAACTTAGGGAGGTAGCCATCTCTCTCATCCAGATCTCACAAAATGGCATCTGCATTCTCGTTTAAGGAATCCATAATCATGTGAGGGAGAAAGCTGAGGGAAGCTGTTTCACTTCATGGTCCATCATACCATATTCTTACAAAAGAATAACGTCACTAATTCATGCTGAGATGAAATATACAGATGGGGCCAAAAGATTATATGACATAAGTCCTTAAAGAATTAAAATAAAGAAGTTCTCCAACTCTTAATAAAATGGGCAATGTCCAAGAGAATAGCATATATTATCAATATCAATTAAGTAATATTATTGCAGAGCTGACAATAATATCTAATACACTCAAATTTTCAACAATTTAACAAACTATCAAACTATTACAAATTTAACGAACTGTTCGCTCTAATGCTCTTAATGCTGAATACGAGATTTGTATTGAACAAAACTATAAGACACTATGGAGAACCACATTCACATAACAACTGGAACGAAAAATAATCTACAGAATAATAAGATATTATTCTTTTGGCTTTGCCTATTTTATTGCTATCAAAAAATACTTGGTCAGGTTTAATTAGAGCTTGCACAACATGAGAATGTTGGCTTGTTTTATATACCAAGTGATTCTTAATGTTATCATAATAATATTAAATTAGTTTCCCTCAAAGTTTCAAGAAAAAGAAAAAAACAGGATTCTACCACATATGGTAAGTTGTAATACCAAATAACTTCCAAAAGAGGTTTCCACATTCCAGAGCATCATGCTAAACATGCTTCCTCACAAAGTTCCATATAATATGACAATAATGATAAAATCCTCAAAATTCAAATAAATGTGTTTTGTTTGTGTGGTTATGTGACTATAAATTTAAAAAGGAGAGTTACATATGCATATATCAACTTCTTTCTGTGATTGTTACAATAATATCGTCATACAGGTGTTGACGGCATGTTTGATTCAAAACAATTGGCATCAGTGTGGACAAAATAACTAATACAGGCATCAATACTTCATAGTCATTTCATAGAGGAGATGGCCACTAACAGAGCTGCAAAGAAGTTAAGGATTCATGCAGCCGATCCAAAATGGGATAACCCTTTGTTCTTGCTGTTGTTGTTATCCTTTTCGTGCATTAAATGGATGCCACATTTATTGTTGTTGTCATGTTTATGCATTCAAGTGATGCCCCAGAATAAGACTGTTCCTTGTATAAATCACATCCATGCTTGCATGATCAATAACGCCTTAAGGGTGGAAGAACTAATGGGCTGCCAATTGTCAAAAGTGTTCTTTTACATGTATTCAATAATTACTTTGTCAAAGGCTATACATAAAATGCTTAAGTTGTATCTTGATTAGTATTATATACAGCATCACAGGCACATAAAAACATTTAGATTTAGAATGAAACCTATTCTTACAATTTTAGATAGGAAATAATTAAGCTATTTTGTCAAGAAAAGTACCATTATAAACTTTCAATCTTTAGTCCGACATAGTTTGGAGTAGCTAGCCTACAATGGAACTCTTCCTACATAGATTGGACCTTGAGCTTAATGGGAAGCATTCCAATAGCTTTCCAAGTTTCCAACATTATCACAATATAGTCTTGTAACATAATATCAGAGCTAGTTTGAGCTTAATGGGAAGTATTCCAATAGCTTTCCAAGTTTACCATCTCCATCATCTCTAGCCTTCATCTTCTTCCTCTTACCAAAAGCCTAATTCCCAAGCTCATTTCCCATCTTCTTTAGCACTAGCCTTCAATCCCTTATTATCCTCTTCCTTCACATTTTTCATCTTCTCTCCCTCACTTCCATTGCTTTGTAATCCCCAAAAGTAGAAAGGAAGGAGGAAAAAAAATAGTACTCGTTAACTCAAACTTCTACTTCACACTCTTCCTTCATGAAAAGATGATGAACAGATCATCGTCGCCATCATCTAACCCCCCATATCCATATGCCCCTTCTTCATTGATCATGTCCATTACTATTGGCTAGAACCAAGCACAACAAAACCATCAACTCTTGGAATAGTGGTAGACAGCCCAGAGCTAAAGACCTTTATTTAACCCCTAGTCCACCTCTCTCCCACAAGAACAACAATTTGCCATTCAACTGACGCAAGGGATTCTTCACCTCCTGCCATACTTGTCAATCTCTTTCTAACCAAAATCCCTCAGCCCAACCAAGATCTTACCCCAGATTGATCTTCCTCAGCCTCATGATTGTCATCGTCCTAAGCGACACCACTGATAAGTTCAGCACTCTGCTAAGACCTTGATGAATCGGACACATCACTGTTGGCCCATTGGTCATATGGTCAACCTGATTTTAATAATTGATCAAAACTCTGTCTGGATATACGAAGCTTGTTGGGACATCTCAGCTTCTTGGACATAAGCAAGATTGGATATTCACTCCGTTCAAGACTGAAGATCTGTTTGCCTACTTGAGTCTGTACTTCCTATGCAATGTAATTTTTCACTTTATTTGAGTCTAGGAATACGTTGTACACCGAGTCGTACTGGCAAATAGGCTATCCCCAAAATAGTTCAAAATGTTTTTAAAATGACCTATCAAAATGTTTACAAAAAGGTTTTCAAAAAGGTTTTCAAAAATCACCAAAAATCTATTTTAAAACCCTAACCTAACCCTGACAGAACTCGGCCAGAGTTCGGCCAGAGTTCGGTTGGTGGCCGTTTGATTTTTGAATTCTCTGGAACTTGGTCCTCCTGCAGTTGCGGATTTGACCGAGATTTGCTCATCGAGTTCTGCCCGAATTCTGACAGAGTTCTCCCTTTGGAATTCCTATAAATAGAGATGATTTCGATCATTTCAATTCACTCATTCACTTTCAATCTTCTCTCTATCTAAAAAGCTTTCTGCCTTCCAAAGAGTTTTCTAGAGCTTTCATTTTCAGATCCCAAGCCAGTTACAATCCTCTAGTCGATTTGCCAGTGCGGTACGGTCTAGAAGTTTCTGAAAGATTGTAATCAGAAGGCTTGATTGAAGAATACCTCTTCACATTTGAAGTTGGACGAGTTCTTCGTATCAAAGCTCGCGTTGTAGAAGTTGCAAGGACTTCGTAAGAAAACTTGCGGTTTTTCCTATAGTGGATTCAACTGGTAGCAAGAGTTCTACCGACTGGATTAGTCCTCAACAGAGGGATACCAGTATACATCGCTGTCTTTGCGTTTGCTTTCTGAACTCTGCCTTTACATTATTTCAACTGTGATTATATACTGTGATTGTGTTGCTAACATTTTTTAATTAGCATTATTCCGCTGCCAACTCTATTCACCCCCCCTCTAGAGTATTACGCTTTACTATATCGTTCCTACAATTGGTATCAGAACGGGTGTTACAGGTAAAGCGAGGTAACAGTGCTATTATTTATTCATTATTTATTAGATCACAGCACATCACATGGCTACTATGAAATTCACAAGTGAAGGTCAGGCCACAAACAGACCCCCACTGTTTGATGGTACTAACTACACTTATTGGAAAACACGGATGAGTTTCTTCTTGAAATCTCTTGATTTTGACTTATGGGCTATTGTTCTTGATGGCTATCAGAAGCCACCTCGTATAAATGTCGAGGGAGTTTTGGTTGAAAAATCCCAAAGCAGTTATACAGAGGAAGAAAAAAAAAAGGCCAGTCTTGACGCACGTGCCATTAATGCTCTTTTTTGTGCCTTAGACAGAACAGAATTTAACAGGGTATCTACATGCACAACGGCAAATGGTGTGTGGAAGCTTCTCGAAGTTACACATGAAGGCACGACTCAAGTCAAGGAGTCAAAAGTCAGCAGACTTACTCAAGAGTACGAGGCGTTCAAAATGAAGCCAAATGAAACAGTCACACAAATGTTCGAGAGGTTCTTGGATATTGTAAACCCTTTGTCCTCCTTAGGCAAAGATTACAGTAACCACGAAAAGATTCGCAAACTCCTGCGAGCTCTCACCAAGAACTGGATTCCAAAGGCTACAGCTATCATTGAAGGAAACGACCTCACCACAATGTCACTTGAATTACTCATGGGTAAACTACTCACTCATGAACTGGAGCTACAAGATTTTGAAGAGCCTGCTCCAAAGGAGAAGACTATCGCCCTCAAGGCTCAGCACAGAAAAGCTGCTGAAGATGACTCAGACAGCAGTGGATCTGACGCTGAAGATCAAGCTCTCCTAGCAAGGAAGTTCAAAAGATTCATGAGACATGAGAAGAAAGTCAAAGAGAACAACAGCAACAACTGGTATCAAGAAGATGCTGTCTGCTATGGCTGTAAGAAGAAGGGACATATGAAGAAGGACTGTCCCATCAACTCATCATCGAGCAAGAAGAACAACAGGTATGAAAAAGGCAACCTGAAAAGATCAACGTCTCGGAAATATGCCAACACCAGCATATGGCATGAGAGTGAAGCCAGCGACTCAGAAGATGAACATTCAGAGGACGCTGCAAACATCTGCTTCATGGCAATCGATCAGGTACCTACTGAACCTGTAGAAACATATGATGACTTCACCTTTGAGCAATTAGGAGATGCCTTCAGTGACCTGATGCTTGACTACAGGAAACTGCGTAGTAAACATCAGACCGCTAAGAAGGTACTCAAAGAGTACAAAGGAGAAATAGGAAGACTTACCGACCTACTAGCTGAGGTTAGAGCTAATGTTAGTGAGTCTGGTGAGCTTTCCTCTATAAAGCTCTTATTACACGAGACTAAACAGTCATCCGAAGAGAAAGACAAGATTATAGACCAATTGAGAGAAGATCTTTCTAGAGAAAAGAAAAGTCTTCAATCTGCACAAATCAGAATGGAATCACTCACTTCTGATTATACTAAGTTATATGACACTTCCAAAAGGTTGGAAATTAGGTTAGAAAAACAGCCTGAGCCTGCTGCTTCCTATCCTAACACGTGTCACTTACCGAGAATTCGGAACATTCCCAAGCCAAACACTGTCAGACCAAACCATATAAAACCTTTACCCCAAAAGGTTAAGCCCAAACATGATCATAGGTATGCATTCTTCTATACTAGAAAACCCAAACCTACCAACCATGCACACCACTCAGCTTTCAACACTCGACATGCACAATGTCATTATTGTGGCCTCATTGGTCATATATCATCTGCATGTAGAATGAGAAAGCTTGTAGATTTAAATGTTTATGCTTGGATACCTAAAGCTAACAATTCAGGACCCTACAAGAAATGGGTACCAAAGGTTTCATCTGCAAACTGTTTTGTAGGTGGAACACCCTTCACATGCTAGAAGCAAATGGATCCTCGACAGCGGTTGCTCACGGCATATGACCGGTGACGCTACCCTATTTGCAACACTGTCGAAGAAGAAGAAGGAAGGTTATGTTTCCTTCGGTAATAATTTGAAAGGGTATATTACTGGTATCGGTGATGTTGGTAAGTCTCCCTATCCCGTGATTAAAGATGTCTGTCTGGTTACTGAGTTGAAACATAATCTGCTCAGCATAAGTCATCTAGCTGATCATGGTTATGGTATCAACTTTGGCAAAGACAAATGTACTATAGTTGATAGCTCAACTGGTAGTACTATCTTTGAAGGAATCAGGGAAGACAATATATATGTTTTCTATCTGCTGGAAGAAGCTAACATTTCAGGTAGATGCTTAATGGCCAAAAGTGATGAGAGTCATCTATGGCACATGAGACTCGGTCATGCAAACATGGATACAATTTCAAGATTATCCACAAAGAAGATAGTACGCGGTTTACCAGACATAACATTCAAGAAGGATTCGGTATGCAGCCAATGTGAAAAGAACAAGGCTACCAGATCCACATTCAAGTCTGTAAACGCAGTATGTACTACTAGACCTCTACAATTGCTACACATGGATTTATTCGGTCCTAGCAGAGTTGCTAGCCATCGGAGGTAAATTATATGCATTTGTAATTGTAGATGATTTTTCTAGATACACGTGGGTATATTTCTTGACACGCAAGAATGACGCATATCCGAATTTGTCGCCTTTTGCAAGAAAGTACAAAATGAAAAAGATTACATAATCACTCGAATTAGAAGTGATCATGGAGGCGAATTCGAGAATGCTGATTTCGAGCAATTTTGTGACACACACGGTTTCATACACGAGTTCTCCTGTCCTAGAACTCCACAACAAAATGGAGTTGTGGAACGTAAGAACAGAACTCTAACCGAAATGGCCAGAGTGATGTTAAATCAATTTAGCCTACCCAAATACTTCTGGGCTGAAGCTGTCAATACAACTTGCTTTGTGCTCAATAGAGTTCTAATTCGACCCAAATCGAAGAAGACTCCATTTGAGTTATGGTTTGATAGAATTCCTTCAGTTTCATACTTTAAGATTTTTGGCTGTAAGTGCTTTATTCTTAATACTAAAGACAACTTGGGAAAGTTTGACGAAAAGGCCGATGAAGGTATATTTCTAGGTTATGCGGCCAAGAGCAAAGGGTACAGAGTCTTCAACAAACGTACCATGATCATCGAAGAATCAATCAACGTCACTTTTGATGAAATGAACCAAATGACTCACGATGATAGTGATGAAGATCTGCCTACATCAAGTTCAACATCAGCTGAACCTGAACCAAGCTCTGCACTAGCTGAACCCCCTAGAGGAGATCCAGGAACCAGCTACCTACAGAGTCTACCGAAGAGGTTAAAATTCACAGCTGATCATCCACAAGATTTGGTAATTGGTGACATTACCAAAGGAGTAAGTACTCGATCATCCAGTAGAGATATTGTTTCTAGTGTTGCATTTATTTCACAGCTAGAACCTAAATCTATTGATGAAGCATGTAGTGATAGTTTCTGGATAGATGCCATGCAAGAGGAATTGAACCAATTCGAACGGAATCAAGTTTGGGAACTTGTTCCCAAGCCTATTGATCATCCGGTCATTGGCACCCGTTGGGTATTCCGAAACAAACTAAATGAGGATGGTTTAGTAACTCGTAACAAGGCTCGACTCGTAGCTCAAGGATACAATCAAGAAGAGGGTATCGACTACGATGAGACTTATGTCCCAGTTGCGAGATTAGAATCCATTCGAATGTTATGTGCATTTGCATGTTTTCATGATTTCAAACTTTTTCAAATGGATGTAAAAAGTGCTTTTCTAAATGGCTTTATAAAAGAAGAAGTTTTTGTAGCACAACCTCCGGGTTTCACGGATTTCAAAAATCCTGACCATGTTTTCAAGTTGAAGAAAGCCTTATATGGTTTGAAACAAGCCTCTCGTGCTTGGTATGACCGTCTAAGCTCTTTTCTACTTGACAACGGTTTTTCAAAAGGAAAGGTTGACACTACACTATTTAGTAAATCTTTTAATGGCAAGCTGCTTTTAATTCAAATCTATGTTGATGATATCATATTTGGATCCACTGATGAATCTCTTTGTCAAGAATTTTCTAAGTGTATGCAGAATGAGTTTGAGATGAGCATGATGGGAGAGCTGAAGTTCTTTCTCGGATTGCAAATCAAACAAACCGACAATGGGACGTTCATTAATCAAGCCAAGTACACAAAAGATTTGCTAAAGAAGTTCGATCTGGACAATGTCAAACCTATTGGCACTCCGATGGCAACTTCAACAAAGCTTGATTCTGACGAACAAAGCAAGCCAGTCGACACACGTAAATATCGAGGTATGATTGGTAGTTTACTTTACTTAACTGCTAGTCGTCCAGATATAATGTTTAGTGTTTGCCTGTGTGCACGTTTTCAAGCTAACCCAAAAGAATCACATCTGACCGCAGTTAAGCGTATCTTCCGATACCTTAAGGGCACTTCTTCTGTCGGCTTGTGGTATCCCAAAACTAAATCCTTTGACCTTATTGGTTATTCGGATGCAGATTTTGCTGGATGCAAGGTTGATAGAAAAAGTACTAGCGGTATATGTCATTTCTTAGGCAAGACTCTAGTCTCTTGGTTTAGTAAAAAGCAAAATTCTGTAGCCTTATCAACAACAGAGGCTGAGTATATCGCCGCAGGACGTTGTTGCGCTCAGATTTTGTGGATGAAACAAACCCTAGAAGACTTTGATTTATTTTTCACACATATTCCCATTTTCTGTGATAACACGAGCACCATTAATTTGACTAAGAATCATGTATGTCATTCTTGTACTAAACATATCGAGATTAGACATCATTTTCTTAGAGATCATCATCAAAATGGAGATATAAACCTTGTGTACATTGATACTGAAAATCAATTAGCTGACATCTTCACTAAACCTCTAGCGGAAGATCGTTTCAATTATTTACGTCGAGAATTAGAAATTTTGGACGTCAATAATATTAATTGATTTTATTTTATGATTATATATCATTATGCAAAAACTGTGTTAGAGACAAGCTAATAAAGAGTCTGTCTGTCACCACAACTACGGTTGAAGCGAAGCGGTACTTAAGAGTTCCCCGGTGAATCTCCGCTAGCTGGGACAGTACTCCTACAGCTAATCTGAGACAGTCACTGTATAATGACATTTAATTCATAAAATATTATTAATTATGTTATTTGAAGACTAAAATAACTAATCTTTGAATTAAATATTTGCAACGAGTCAATGAAAAAGAAGTAGCAAAAATCAACCTGAAAGAACCCTAGGCGAATTCGGCCAGAGCTCTGACCGAATTCGGCCCGAGTTCGGTTGAGGGTGTATGTGTATATATACAGAACCCGAGAGCTTCTTCTCTTCTATTGCTTCCAAACTTTCAAACAGCAGCTCCAGCCGCCCGAAACTCCTCCAAACCCTAGGTATTCACCAACCCATTGCTTCCTATCTACTTGGTGAAATCCTTCCAAATTTTGGAATCGTGCGGAGATCGTTCTTCTCTACAACGTATCCAATTTTCGTGAGGTATAACTCCCTCTCTCTCCACCTTTCAAATTAGTGCTTTTTATTTCAATGGCACCTAGATTTAATCCGTCTAAGAGGAAGAAGACCACTCCTAGTAAGGAAGGGTCCTCTTCGAATCCTCACACGGATTCTTTGTTTTCGCCGGTCCAAAAGAGCGACGGCGCTTTCGATGGGTTCTTCTTTCAAACCCTCGATCAAGCTTTATTATGGTACGGTGACTTTTCCACCCGATCCATATGTAGCGGCGCTCCGGTTAAATGGACGGTATTCCCTGATCATCGTCACTTATTTGAGGCATTAGGGTTACACTTACTTGTTAAACTGTGCTTCCCAATAGCTACTAATGCCATTAGATTGTTCTATTGCAATCTCGTAGTTAACACTTTTGACGTGAGCACACGTGTTGGAGGCATAGACATTGAGTTCAATGATGTCCTCCTAGCGGAGATTCTTGGTATTCCCAATGAAGGTGAACCGCTAGTTGATATCACGGAATTCGATTTCCCTGAAGGCACTACACTCACGAGTTTCAAAACGGAACTCTGTGCACCTGACAGAGTACGTTCTGGAAAGTTCAAGGCTAACAACCTGAACTTGTTTAACTACGAATTGCATCGCATCATCTACTCTACTCTTCTTCCAAAATCCACTTCCAAGGATGATATGACTTCGCTTGAGCTGTCCGCCTTGTACCATCTTATCAAGGGGATTCCTTTTTCCGCCCCTAAGACTATTATTCAGATGATGGGACGTTGTCGTGCTAGAGATCGAAATCTCTCTTACGCGATGATTCTCCCTTGTATCTTTCAGCGATTCGAGATCGATCTATCGACTTGTACTCAGGACTCTGAGCCCAAGTTACTCCAGCTTTCTCGTCGCAGCCGGACTGCTTCAGCTCCACCTCCTGCTCCTCCTACTGCACCATCTTCACCACATCAGCCGTATGCCATGACTTTTGAGGGCATACATCAGCATATTTCAGCTTTGCACGTCTCGATGACGGACATGGCTCGCGAGCGTGAGTTCCGCGATGTCACCCGTTATCAGGCGATGGCAAACTCCTTGGCTGATCTTCGGTTCGCTCAGACTGGTTATTCAGCCGGTTCCATCCCTCGAGATCCAGCTTTTTCGGGTTACCGCTGTGAGGATGAGGCTGTTCATGCCTACTTCCAGCCAGGTAACGCCTATGACTGGTATCGTGCACCTCGAGATTACGTTGGTGAGTTCTATGCTGGCGCCCCTACTCATCCTACTGGCGCTGGTACTTCTGGTGCTGGTACTTCCGGTCATGCTGGCCACGCTGCTGATGATATTGATGAGGATAGTGATGATGAGATCTGATTTGATTATTAGTGATATTCTATTGTATACTTGGAAATGCTCCGACATTCCAAGTTTTTATCATTTACTTTTTATCAGTACTTTGTAGTTTGCTATCAGTACTTTTTATCTTCATGGACATGTTTATGATGTTTCATTTATGACATCTCAGTTTATTTCAGCATTTTGTTTAAGCACTATCTCTTTATACTGCTTCTCCATTTTAAACTGCCTGTGAAATAGCATGCCTGAGATTTTTTTTATGTTTTTGAAGCAATACATGCCTGTGATGATAATTTGTAGAAACATTACATGTCTGTGATGCTATATCTCTAATTCTTATACTATATTTCTTTTATTTGTTTTCCTCGCTATTTGTTACTTATGCATTGATTGCGGGGGAGTCTTCTGCATTTACTGCGGGGGAGCCTTCTCTTGTGCAATTATTTTGCTAAGTGACAAAGGGGGAGAAAATTAAAAATGATCTAACATTTTTTTTGAGTTAAATACAGGTTATGAACAATTTCTACTTTTTGATTTTTTTGAACAAGCTTGAACAAGCTTAATGTTATATCATTCATAGTTTGTCAATTATCAAAATGGGGGAGATTGTTGGCCCATTGGTCATATGGTCAACCTGATTTTAATAATTGATCAAAACTCTGTCTGGATATACGAAGCTTGTTGGGACATCTCAGCTTCTTGGACATAAGCAAGATTGGATATTCACTCCGTTCAAGACTGAAGATCTGTTTGCCTACTTGAGTCTGTACTTCCTATGCAATGTAATTTTTCACTTTATTTGAGTCTAGGAATACGTTGTACACCGGGTCGTACTGGCAAATAGGCTATCCCCAAAATAGTTCAAAATGTTTTTAAAATGACCTATCAAAATGTTTACAAAAAGGTTTTCAAAAAGGTTTTCAAAAATCACCAAAAATCTATTTTAAAACCCTAACCTAACCCTGACAGAACTCGGCCAGAGTTCGGCCAGAGTTCGGTTGGTGGCCGTTTGATTTTTGAATTCTCTGGAACTTGGTCCTCCTGCAATTGCGGATTTGACCGAGATTTGCTCATCGAGTTCTGCCCGAATTCTGACAGAGTTCTCCCTTTGGAATTCCTATAAATAGAGATGGATTTCGATCATTTCAATTCACTCATTCACTTTCAATCTTCTCTCTATCTAAAAAGCTTTCTGCCTTCCAAAGAGTTTTCTAGAGCTTTCATTTTCAGATCCCAAGCCAGTTACAATCCTCTAGTCGATTTGCCAGTGCGGTACGGTCTAGAAGTTTCTGAAAGATTGTAATCAGAAGGCTTGATTGAAGAATACCTCTTCACATTTGAAGTTGGACGAGTTCTTCGTATCAAAGCTCGCGTTGTAGAAGTTGCAAGGACTTCGTAAGAAAACTTGCGGTTTTTCCTATAGTGGATTCAACTGGTAGCAAGAGTTCTACCGACTGGATTAGTCCTCAACAGAGGGATACCAGTATACATCGCTGTCTTTGCGTTTGCTTTCTGAACTCTGCCTTTACATTATTTCAACTGTGATTATATACTGTGATTGTGTTGCTAACATTTTTTAATTAGCATTATTCCGCTGCCAACTCTATTCACCCCCCCTCTAGAGTATTACGCTTTACTATATCGTTCCTACAATCACCACACCATAGCGTATCCCGTAGCTCCATACTGACAGATCCCTGGCTCCAATGTCCGACCCAACTGCAATTTGACCAAATCTTCTTATAGTGCCGGTCAGAGGACCCCCTTTCACAACCAATGCTCATCAATCTCGATTCTCAACTTCCGATGTGACCCACCACATACTCGTCACAGTACTCGCGGCCGCCACAACCTCTCCCTTGCCCCCACTACCAACCACTAACGTTGAGGACCTGTACATTACAGCCACCAATACGCCACCATGACTTATACCGCAGCTATCTCTGACGTCGACTTCTCTCAAATTGTTGGGCTAAATGTCACAGACTACTTTAGCCAAACACCAACCAGTTTGCAACCATCCAATGCCACTTCGAACTCACCATCTGCAACCCAATTTTGCTACCATTTCAAGCTCTCCTAGTTTCCTGCAACACAAGCTCACCACCTTTGTTGTCTCATGTTAGGATACCGACTAGATCCGAAGCCAACAGCACTCTGTAGCTCTAGCAAACCCTTCAAATGCTCGTCGGATCATGTGTCGACCTCCTACACCACCTTCTAGACTCACTAGCATGACCCTCAATAGTCAATACCTTCTCCCCTTCCCGACAATAGCCCGACTAGAGTCCTTCCTCAATCAGCTCTGACTACTGATTCCTGGTGCCTTCTCCTGCAAGCTCTGATCATCTCAATTCAACGCATCCGTAAAGCCATCCCTGCATCCACATCGATCTCCACCCAATCTCACACCTGATGTTGTTGCTTTGGCTATGTGGCCTCCCTACATGATAGAATAGCTACACTTGGGATAGCATTAGTGTTTCGCCTCCTTGTTTGGTATCACCGACTGTCGAGATCGAACATCCTCAGAGCCTCCCCTCTCCTAGTTGCCTCCAAAACACATCCTCAATGACATGAAAGCTCGCATTTTTAGTGTTCTAAAAGATTCGTCCCCTAGCCCTGAATTGAGGGCTCCTCCTCTCCCGTCGACCCTGGAACACATCTTCAATTGGTACAAGCCCACACCTTCATTGATCCGATGGGAGTCATTCTCCAAGGTCCGAGTCGATGACCCCTCATCTCCCAAACGCCTCCGGAACACATCTCCATTCTCCAGTGCTATTTTATCCTAAATCTTAAATCTTCAGTGTTCACATTGGATTTATCTCCCAATCCCCAAGCTGAGGGTGGGATTAAGCTCTTTCAACACACTGATATTTACTTTTGGTTAGTAAACTCTTGAGGAGAACCATAGTGAGTTTGAGGGGGGTGTTAAGAATAGTCAATAGTGACATTGTATAGTTTCTATATTTACTCTTCAGCCCATGCACTTTAGTCCCACAAGGTTAGCATAGCCACCTACCTTGTAACTCTTCCTACATATAGTTAGCCTTGAGCCTAACACAAAGTATTCCAATAGTTTCCAACACAATCACAATACAGTCTTCAAATAATTTTGGCTTCCATCAATAACAACAAATGTATTAGAACTTGAAACATAGGAAGCTAAAAGCCCAAAGCAAGACAATGATAGGCAGGGCATGAAGCATGGCAACACCTTCTGTGAGCTAAGAAACTGAGAATTAAAAAACAGCAACAAAAGCAGTAAAGCTTTGATTAATGAACCCCTGGAGTTTTTCTTAAATAAAAAAAGGGAATCCACTATATGAATCATTTTATCCCACTCAAATATCTAAGGGCCATCTCTCTCACATTGGCGAGTACAATATCTTTTTGTGTTTCCTTGATTCATTTTATTAAGGCTTTCTGCTAGTCCCAGCAGGTCCTTAAATTAGGACCACCGTTGGCCATTGACCTCCATCTCACATGTATAGACCTGTTTCCTGATCGTTCAGCATTCTGACCCATAAATCATGACTGGCCGTATAGCCGTCGTATAAAGTTTCCACTGCAATTGAAATCTATAGTTTAATAGTACTCAGGAAAAACCTTCATCTCACCTACTTATGAACAATATCTTTCTCAATCTATCGAAGATGACGGATCAACTATCCTAGATAGTATTGACTATTGAGAATGTGAAAGTACATTTCAATCGAAAAAATGAGTTATCAGATTTTAAACCAACAAGGCCTTCCAGGAAACCATGTGCATGAAGAACTCAACATATAGTTATTTACTTATTCATATAAGTGAACCATCCAGTTTTAAATAAGAGAATGGAGAGATGCAGCACAACAACACATACACTTTCAAGCATAGTGCCACAAAATTAAGAAAAAAAACTCCTTATGAAATCAAGGTAAGAACAATATGAAGTATAATGGAGGCTTTATCACTAATATTTTCATTGATGTGCACCTGAGCATCTTCTCTGACACGCAGATTTTGTCCAGTGGGATCAAGCAAATCATTTATCACCTAAAGAAGGAACCAGAATAAGCATTCAATCTCGACTTTGAGAGAGACCAATTATGAGTAAAATAATTCAGATACTGACGGACATGAGTTTATGGTCGTTCTTATGAGAGAATGTGCATTTCAATTGTGTATGTTCAGATGTATGTTTTCTTATTAGACAAATAAAGATGACATAAAGAGAGGGGACGAGCAGGTAAAATTCGTGATGGATGATACATTTATGTTTTATAAACAAATAAGTGGGAACACTTGCCTCGTTGTAGATTTCAAGATATGAGACGCGAAGTAAAAACTCTCTTCCTGGAGTCTGCCAAAGAAAAAAGCATTCAGAGCATGAGAATGCACACATGCACAAAATCAACATTCAACAAACAAAAGACTATACTCGACTATGATAGCAAAATCAATAAAAAAAAAAAACTCTTCACAAGAAAATTTGCTTAAGACGTAACATATTATTCAATGTAGAGAAATCTTGAATATATAAATACACACACATATCAATATGCCAGGGCGGACCAACTCTATGGTCATCTACCCCCACCTGTGGTGGGTCCATCATGTGTGTTCCTAATAGTGCACATATAGCAATTGTTGTCATTTAACTACCTGTGGTTCAACTTCCATCCCTAGAATTCCATAGGAATTTGGATAAAATTAGCAAAAAGAAAGAGAGGATGATAAGAATAATAGAATAAAAGATAATGTTGCACATTTGAATTGAACTTAAAGAGTTAAGTATTGGCTTGTTATTGATATGGTAACATAATCAAAGAACAAAATGCTGACAGAAAATATTTGTCTAACCTATACAACATTTGACATGTCTGTTTTCTCTGAATAAGCTGTGATAATGGGTAGCACCAGTCACCATGAGAAAGAAGCATGGGCAGCCCTGGCCAGAGCAGGCTGGGCGACGCCCATGGCCAAGGACCAAAGGGGCACAAACATGGACATATCTAGAATAGAACTAGGATATACTATGGGTCACCTTTAACTCAAAAGAGTTGTGGTGTAGTGATTATCATGTTAGACTTACACATTAGAGGTCCTTAGTTCAATTCTAGACATCAACAATTGTTTTTGTTATATTTACTTTTATTTTAGTTAATTAAATTTTTTTTTCACATTGGGGGGCACCATTTCGGGAGTTTGCCTCGGGCCCCATGAGCTCAGGCCGGCCCTGGAAAGAAGGCAATTTGACTATCTGCATATTACTTAACGATTTGCAGAAAAACCAAGCAACACAAGTATAGAATATTTTACATACATCTTGAATTATGCTGAAGACATCCTTGATGGCTTGTGGTATGATCCCAGGAGATTTCTGGTCGCCCTACAGGATGCAAGGAAGAACTAAGTACGAGGAAGAAGAAATATCCCACTATTGTCTGAACCATCACATCCAGGGTCAGAGGATTAATAAGAAACACACTAGCTGTGCATCAAACAACTCACAGCATTAACCTAGAAGGTAATACAGGAGAAATGGATAGCAACTAAGATAAATAATAATGTTAGCAACTGCGATGAAATTATTTTACAAGAAGACAAGTAAAAATGGTATTATAGCAATTAATATCTAAAAATACCAATTTATTCTATTATATATAGGACAACTGCAACAATGCATACTGAAGATCGATTAGCTTCCTTAAGTTCCTACTCTATAGTTTTTTATACTTGGTGATAATTGATATAAATTCAAAACAAGCAGCAGAACCATATCAAGATGGGATAATATCATGTCAAGGGGAATTCGTATGATATCTGTCTTTTGCAGATCTACGTTGGTTATTGTAAAGAAAGATCCTAAGGTGCCACGGTACAATTCAATTAAAAAAATATAATAAAGGAGAAGTTATGTCCAGTTTGTCTTTTAGAGTTTTAACAAAATTATGCTAAATAAGTGTATAAATCCTTTCTTTCCGTAAAAAAGATTGCAAGCACAGTAGTGCAATGTCCCAACTAAATGAAGGAACATTAGTTCTTCTGTGAACCGTCTGTGTGTTTGCAGATTTGACAAGAATCTCATAAAGAAAGTCTATAAAAATCCTAAGAATAGTCTAATTTTAATTGTTAAGAGCAATATTAGATACTTAACATGAATCATAATAAAAGCATTTACATCAGTACTATTGGAATGTTAGGTCGACAATCGATAAAAAAAAACTTTGTCAAATCTTTTATGAAGCTTTCTTATGCTCCATAGCTGACCTCATTCTGATAGAGAAGCCTTAAAATGATGATAATCATGATGACAGTAGCAACAAAGAGTCTTATTCTCTCCTATAAACATATACTCAACCCCCTCCCCCCCCCCCCCCCCCCCCCCCAAATCTAATGAAATATAATCCATGGAGTTGAGTAAACTCTCTCCACTCAACAAGATGCAAGAATGTCGGTAGTATTGGCATATGATAATCATATGTAGGGAAACAACAATTAAGGATCTAAAAAATGGGTTCAAAATTGGACAGAAAGCCCAAAAAGAGAAATATTACACGACTCCCTATTAGGTTCATATATAAGAGAACATGATAGTTATAAAATTTATAAATGTGGGGTAAACAATTAATTTAAAGTTCATGCATTATTCATGGGACCGGCATGTCACAATTGTTGAATTAACAAGAAAGCAATAGGAAAAGATAAAACTTACATGCATAGTGTGAGTCTTCCCACTGCTTGTAACACCATAAGCAAAAACAGTCCCTGAAAATTAGATGGATTAGTGTATAAGGGAATTGACACCACAAACAAGAAATGGATCATTAAGGCACAAAATGGACAACAAAATCAGCAATCTAGCATATCCCACATTTATGTTGTCTCTACATTTGAACTTCCCAAAGCCTACCTAACTCCATTTGACAATAAGGGATCTCTAGCCAACAAGGTCACTACTATATTCAATTCCCTAGCGATGGCTATGCTACAGAACAGGATGGTAGCAAATCAGAACAAAAATTATTTAGGAAGCATACCATTGATGCCTTCCATTGCAGCTTTAACAACTGGCCTGGCAGCCACATCATACACAGCAGTCGTAGTTGTGGCAGGGCCAAAAACTTTATCTGAAAAGATATCAAACATAGTATATACGGTTGAAGCCACATCATAAGCAATTATACTAAAAGAAAACTTAGCAAAGCTTTTCTAATTTTTTTTTAAATAAATTCATAGCAATAAGCTGAAGGATGAAGCTCGTCCAGCAACTAATTGACAATTAGTGAAGCATGCAGTGAGTAGTTCACCGTACAGAAATTTGTCACTTGAAGAAATAAATAAGAGTATAAATGTCTTTAAAGCTGAAGGATTAAGCTCGTCTCGTCCTACTTTCGATGTATTGTCACCCATCTATCTTAATATTCTCATTCAAGCTATGCCAACTTTTTTGACATGTCAACCATAGCCCTAAGGAATTTAAAATGTCTACGAATTCAACTCACAATGCCAAGACTAGGCCCTTTTTATATAGCATAAAATCACAATCTTACTTGAGTGCATCAAGGTTTTCCCTTTATCCTTCACCAACAAACCTAGTCTTTGGGGGAAAAAATAGGCTAAATTACAACTTGATACCCTCAACTATTCAAGTTTTTCATCTTGATACCATAAACTTTTTTAGGTACGAACTTAATGAGTCCATTTTTGTTCACCCATCAAAACTAAGGTGTTTGTTCACCCTCTAACAAAAAATTGACATGTGTCAAATCCATTCAACATAAACCACTTTGAAAGTGGTTTTGTAATCATTAAAAGTGGTTTGGACTAAAGGATTTGACACGTGTCAATCCTTTATTGGAGGGTGAACAAACACCCTAGTTTTGGTGTGTGAACAAAAATGGACTCCGAACTTGATACCATTCAACTATTAACAATTTTCATGTTGATATCCTCCGCCACTCATTGTTAACTTTTCCGTTAAAAACACAAAATTTGACCCCCCCCCCCCTCCCGGTCGCAGCCCCACCCTTGCCTGCTGCGCCGCCGCCGGAGTAGGAGAGGGGGCTGCCGAGAGGGGAGGAGAGAATAGAGGAGGTATTTTTGTCATTTTCAAATTTCAATGTTCGGTTAACACCGTAGGAAGAGAATGGAGGGAGAAGGGTATTAAGTTAATACTTATCAAAGTTTAGGGTATCAAAACTTAAAGGGTCCGACTATTGACACCCCACCCATTTCTAAGTACACCCCAAAAAAATAAAAAAAAATAAAAAAAAATGTAAAAGTCCTATTCTACCCCCCATTGCTGAGTAAACCCCACTCTCCTCCCTCCCCCCTCCTCCCCGCCGCCTCTCCTCCTCCTCCGACCAGTTCCCTCCTCCTCCTCCTCCGACCCTCCCCAGTCCCCCTCCTCCTCCCCGCCGCCTCTCCTCCCCCTCCGCCGCATCTCCTCCGACCCCCCCCCCCTCATCCCGACCCGCCGCCTCCTCCTCCTCCGACCCTCCCTCCCCCCCCGGCTCCTCCTCCTCCGTTCGACCAGTACAGGTCGAACCAAATTTTTTTTTAATTTTTTTTTTTGGGTCGCGGTCGTCAGGGATCGGAGAGGGGGAAGAGGAGGAGGAGGAGGAGGAGAGGCGGCGGGGGGGGGGGGGGGGGGGGGGGGGAGGGTCGGAGGAGGAGGAGGAGGAGGAGGCGGCGGGTCGGGATGAGGGGGGGTCGGAGGAGATGCAGCGGAGGGGGAGGAGAGGCGGCGGGGAGGAGGAGGGGGACTGGGGAGGGGAGGAGGAGGAGGAGGAGGGAACTGGTCGGAGGAGGAGGAGAGGCGGCGGGGAGGAGGAGGAGGGGGGAGGGAGGAGAGTGGGGTGTACTCAGCAATGGGGGGTAGAATAGGACTTTTACATTTTTTTTTTTTTTGGGTGTACTTAGAAATGGGTGGGGTGTCAATAGTCGGACCCAAACTTAAATAGTTAGGGGTATCAAGTTGTAATTTAGCCACACACAAAAAAAGTTCCCTGGTATACAAATTACAATCTAATAATTTTAGAAAAACTTGATCAACCACACACAAAATGCCATGTTGCATTTCGACCACCAGCCACAATTACAATCTATTGGGCTTCCTGCTCGTGATGGGATTTCGTTTTATTCCCACGTAACCTAACCCTTTCTCGGAGTAGTCTAGATCAGCTCCCCGTGTGCAATGAAACCAGCTCATCCGTCTCATTGCAGCCACGCAGTTCTAACAAACAAGCACGTCACGGATGAAAGCAAACCCACTCTAACAAATACAAAATAGCAACTTCACTAGAATAAACATAATGTGGTTGCCAAAAATTCTACAAACTTATCACATTTGCAACAGAGTAAACTAATCTGCAGATCTCAACCACATTCTTAAGAAGAAGAAGAAAAAAGAACTTACCGAAAGCATAAGCGGTCGCTGGATTGTACTCGCTCCTGACGAGCTTCTCCCCGTCTGCGTACCACGCGATCTCGTCCCCGCGGTGGAACTCCCTCTCGCTGCACCCAACACACATGCTGTTCACTCTCTCACCCCCAAAAGGAACGACAGATCTAAAGCGGAGAAGCCAGATCCGGAGTCCCAGAACCCTAACCTGAGCGGCCGGAACCGGACGGTGACGGAGATGCTGTCTCCTCCTGGAGGCGCCTCGATGACCAGCTCGTCGGCCGACGGGAACGGAACCGCCATCGGCGCGTGCACCGGCGGGGCCGGGGAGCGCGTCCGGCCGCGCGTGGGCGTCAGGGATCTGGGGAAGCCGGAGGAGACGGAGGAGGGGGAGGAGCGCGGGATGAGCCTGCTGCTGCTCATGGAGGACGAAGAGGAAGACGAGTAGGAGGTCGACGGAGGCTTCCTGTAGCCGAAGGGGGAGCTGCTCCTTCCTCTCGCAGAAGAAGAAGGTCCCGCCATTAATGGCGACCGAGAGCTCGATGGAGGAGATCTGGAGCGAGAGGTTGCCGGTTATGGAAGTAACATAGCAGTGGGAATTTTTCTGCGACAGGCAATTTGAGAGCAGATGGGGGAGGGGAGGGGAGGGGAGAGGGTGGGGGTGTGACGTGGAGGGGACGGTGGGTCCCGTGGGGAGCGGTAGGTGGCTTGTTTCAAAAAAGGAGTAGAATATTAACTTTGGAACTGATGGGCGGGAGTAAAAACAATGGAGTTGAGCGTAGGGGTGCAACTCGGACGGACTAAATCCGAATAAATCCGTTAATGAGTTTGAGTAGAATTAAAGATATTCGGATTCAAATTTAAATTTAGGTTAAAATATTTGAATTCGAAATTAGATTGAAGTTCATGTGTCGGATTATCCGAAAAACTCAAAATTCGAATATATATATATATATATATATATATATATATATATATATATATATATATATATATATATAGGGGAGGTCGATTGCAGAGCATAGCCTCCTTGCACATGAGATGGTAAGGGGATTCAGCAGACCGGGTGGGGAGAAAGCTTGTGTGAAATTGGACCTGAGGAAGGCGTATGACATGGTCAATCGTGACTTTCTTTGCCATCTGATGTCTGCCATGGGTTTCGCGGATCACTGGGTTGCGATGGTCAGGGAGTGCATCTCGACCCCTACATTTTCTGTCCTCATCCAGGGCGTTCCCTACGGTTATTTCCAGAGCAACCGTGGGCTAAGGTAAGGTGACCCACTGTCCCCTTACCTTTTCACGATTGTGATGGAATACTTCACCTGTCTGATGGACCTGGCAGTTCACCATGGTCGGCTGGTACCTTTGTTTCGGAGGATGGACCCGCCGGTTACGCACCTTATTTATGCTGATGATCTACTGGTCTTCATCCAGCCTTCGATGAGGGGGTTGCAGACGCTTGCGGGTATTATGGAAGATCTTAAGTCCTTCTCGGGTCTCCAACTGAACAGGGATAAGAGCCGGGTATACTTCAGTTCCCGATGTACCCAGAAGGAGGAGCGGGCTGAGGCCCTGGGTATTGCGAGAAGTGAGCTCCCGGTGCGATATTTAGGTGTACCCCTCACCGTCAATTATGCACGTGATCAGGATTGCCAGGGCCTGGTTGAGTATGTCCAGAGGAGAGTAGAAGGCTGGCAAGCCGCCGGTCTGTCTTTTGGCGGACGCATAGAGCTGATCAGATCGGTGGTCTCGGCCGTGGCACACTTTTGGCTCCAGTCCATCCTACTTCCGGTGGCTACTATTCGGCGAGTGGAGCGTCTTTGTGCTGATTTCCTTTGGAGGGGGGGTATGCATGCGGTCTCGTGGGAGCAGCTTTGTCGTCCCAGAAAGGAGGGTGGTGTGGGACTCAGGCCGTTGCTGGAGATCAGGGAGGCCTCGGCGCTAAAGCTGGCCTGGAGTTTTATTAGCAGGGGGTCTCTGTGGGCGGACTGGATGCACAGCAGATATGTGAAGCAGGGCAACTTTTGGACGTGTGCCCCTGATAACAATCATTCTGTCACGTTCAAGACTGTCCTGAGACATAGGGTTGTGCTCAAGACTGCGATCCGGAGGGTCATGCGGGATGGGTCGGACACGGATCTCTGGAGGGACCCATGGATTGATAGGCGGTCCTTGCTAGAAATCAGGGGCTCCGCGACTCACAGGGAGGACAGGCGTGGTCTGAAGTGCAGCCGGATATTACGAGATAGAGTGTGGAGGCCGGAATCTTATCGGTACACTGAGGAGCTGGGAGGGATCATTATGTCTACTGCCATTGATCCGGCGTTGCCTGCAGATCGATGGATATGGGAGCCGCCTAGAGCATCTTTGGGATCGGGGGAGTTCCAGTTCCGTAGTTGCTACAATCTTATCCGGCACACTTTTCCTCTGAGTCCGGATTATGAGTTCGTCTGGTGTAAGGGACTGGCCAGGAAGATGCAGCTGTGTGTCTATAAGCTACTTCTGGGTCGCCTCTTAACGAGGGACCGCCTGAGTTCTTTTGGAGTGGCTGTGCCGGATCCCATATGTGTGCTCTGTTCCTCTGCGCCTGAGTCTATTAGACATCTATTTTTCGAGTGCGATGTGACATGGCATATTTGGTCGGAGCAGAGCCGGGTATTGGGAGTGTGTGCCTCTGGTAGAAACATTGGGGACATCATCCCGGTGATACGAGGTGGCAGGGGTCGAGGGCAGGACTGGTTCCGCACGGCTAGAGTTCGTTTGGCGGCTTCGGTTTGGCATGTTTGGCGGGAGCGAAACCGCCGTATCTTTGAGGGACTAGTCACTCCTCCGGTTGGCATTCTTCATAATATTGATTTTGATGTTAATGCTATGGAGATTGTATGAGAGATGAGTGGGAGTCCCACTCTGAATGTATGTTGTATGAGTATGACTTTTCATTTGGAATAAAATTTACCTTTTTCCAAAATATATATATATATATATATATATATATATATATATATATATATATATATATATATGGGAGCGGATCAAAAGTCTTCTTAGAAAATCCCCTAAAAAGCCCCCTCACTCTAATTCGTAATATTAATGTTAATATTAATGTTAATGTTAATATTAATGTTAATATTAATGTTAATGTTAATATTAATGTTAATATTAATGTTAATGTTAATATTAATTTTTTTTATTTATATTAATGTTAATGTTAATGTTAATGTTAATATTAATTTTAATGTTAAGTTTAATGTTAATTTTAGTATTTAATGTTAATATTAAAATTAATATTAACATTAACATTAATATTAACATTAAATTACGGATTAGAGTGAGGGGAATTTTTAGGGGGTTTTCTAAGGGGGGCTTTTGATCCGTTTCCTATATATATATATATATATGGTCGTTCTACCATACATTTTCTGGAAAAGGATGTATCGATACATCCCAAATCTGGACCATTGGATGTTGATCCAATGGTTCGGATTAAATAATAGAGTAGAAACATCATTTAATGCTGATTTTGACTTTTGACCTCTTGGTAACTTACTTTAACAGGTCATTCTTTACTTTAATTTTTTCAATGAACACCCTAAATTAACTCATATTTACTCTCTCTTTCGTCCATCCAATTTAATATTTTGTGCATCAACGTATAAATTCCGTAAAAAAAAATTTGGTTACAGGCCGTGGTGGTGGTGTTGGTGGTGGTGGTGGAAGGAGAAACGGAGATGAAGAAGGAAATAAGAATCGGTCTGGATTGCGTCGAACGTCGTCGAGCCCTCCTAGAACAACGAGGAGTACCAGCGACGTCGAGAAGAATCGGTCCGGTTCGCGTCGGACGTCGTCGAGACCTCCTCGAACAAGGAGAAGTACCAGTGGCGCCGCTCCTGCAGGCTCCCGGCTTAGTAAATTTTACTATCCATGCCATTGTCAAGAATTTTATTTTTCATCTAAAAATTTAATATTTTGGTAATAAAGCTACATGCCATGGTGGTGGTGGTGAACTGAGGAAACCTGCTTCTGAGGAAGATTGGATCATCTGCTCACATATTTTTAAAAAAAATCTGTATTGATTGGACGAAATATTTTTTACTTTTCTAATGATAATATTTTCGAAGAGAATATTTTTTTGTATTGTGACATTTTGTCATATTAACCATCTTTCTAATATTTACAGTATTTTTAAAAAAATATTATTTACCAAAGTATATTCGAATTTTTAACAAAGTATGGTACATTTTGGACGGAGAATGGACATTCTCCTTACTTTTAACACGGAGAATGGCCATTCTCTGTTCTTTTAACACGGAGAATGGTCATTCTTCTTCCTTTTAACACGAAGAATGGCCATTCTCCGTTCTTTTAACACGGAGAATGGACACTCTCTGTGCTTTTAACAAAGTATGGTACATTTAGGACGGAAAATGTTCAAGTATCTCATATTTTTTTACCAAATATTTACAGTATTTTTAATATCATTTACCAAAGTATATTCATTTAATATTAATTAATGTTCAAGAAAATCTGAATATTATTTTATCAGGCTTCCATTGTATGGCTGCACAAAATTGCTTGCGAGTGGTTGAATATAATTAACCTACTATCCAAGAGAATTTTTCTTACATTACATACTTTGCTTCAGCAATAACAAAGGATGAACAGGCATGATTACATTATGCATTACACTGGCATCGAATTCATACTGATGGCATCGATGTACTGATTATTTACAGAAAGCAAAACACATTACAATCAAATAAAGTTTTAGTGATCCCAGGAATGCATCCGTAATGAGGCCATCTGTAAACCATAGGAATGCACCCAGGACTCATGAAATCTGTGAAGGGCATCTGCAAATCAAAGGAATACACCAAAAGATCAAAATTATCTGTGAAGGCCAACTACAAATCAAATAAACGCTTCAACCAAAAAATTATAATCAAATTAAGTATACTTCATTCCAAGTCCAATAAACTGCATAATCCACGTTACAGTAATCTGCCCAATCCACGTTAGTAATTCAACATAGAATATGCATAATTCACAATACAATAATCCAAACAAATATCAGACCTACTCTAAATTCAAGACCATATTACATTTTCCAAACAAATTATGAACCATGCACCGCAACGGTGCTTAGCACAAGCGAAAAGTTTAGTCTTACAATATTTCAAACACAAAATTTAGTTTGACCGCCAAGACCAACAAATATTCAGAACCATATTACAATTCAAATATTACTTCCAAATTGAAATAAAAGTTTCAAAACTCAAAAGATGAATCTTTATCTCCATCTCCATCTTCTTCTTCTTCTTTCTTCTTTTTTTTTCTTCCTCAAAATATCCTTCATTTACACCTTGAGGGACGGAATAAGAAAAATTATAGTCAGTATGGACTCACTGTATATGTAGAAATGACATCCAGAAACATAAATAGAAGTATCAAAGTGAGGGCTAGCATTAGAGTGTCAATGTGCACAGTGTGTATTTTTACATAAGAGTTTGGACTAGCCCCATTTACCTTCTTCACGAGGAAAGGAAAATCTTATTCTTCGTCAGCAAATTCAACCTCTATCTGTTTAATCTTATCCAGAATCAATTTCTGGTTGTCGGATATAGTCTTCATCTATTTGAAGACATTCTCAAAGTTTGCAGCAAAAAAATTGTATAGATCATCAACCATGTCCTTAGTGTTTAAGATTCCATAAGTTGATGGTTTTCCAGATGTTTACGGTTTGTTTGCAGCTGATGTCCGTTTTCTAAACATTCGAGTGAAGGTTAATTTTCTCATGGGGCCTTTGTTTTTTAATATAAACATCCCCTGCTAAGCTTGGAACAGAATGTTTACTAGCCATTGAGCATACAAATCCTCCGAAAGGAAGAGCTGTCCTTGTAGTTAGTTTTCCCACAAGATGCATCATTCTACTGAACATGTAAGAACCTATATCCATCCTTTTTTTTCTTTTCCATATAATAAAGAAATTTTACTCTATCGGGATGGATGGAAAACTCATGTCCAGTAGGGTTGAGTGTTTGAGATACGTAGGCATACAACAATTTATACAAAAATTTCAATTGATCTTTGTATACATTTTGAGGGGTCTTGGCACCCATTAATACACCTGTAATCTCATAAACTGCATCCCTCATGGAAACATTATCGATATCTTTCATATCAAACTCAGGAACTGGATCAAATCTATAAAATTTGTTGATGACAGCAGCATTTACCCTAATCAGTTTTCCTCTCAGAAACACCAGTTGTTAATCCTCTTATTTTTCTTTAATTTCAGCCGGAAGATTTGAGTAAAATCTTCTTACTATTGTTTAGAAGATTTTTTCAAGACAGAATTTGTTCAGTTTCTCTAACTAGTAGAAGTTCAATATATCCAGGAAAGCTTCGTTTTCGACATCATCCATCTTAATTGATCTTTCAGGCATAACAGCCTTTTTTTGAAATGTTTATTGTAAATCTTCTTAGATTTAGAGTCTGTAAAAATTTTTACCTCCTCTCCATCCTGGGACTTATTTGATGATTGCTCTTCCTCTTCATTTTTCTCTTCTGATGAGGATTCAAAATCCTCAGAGTACGCTGATGACTCTGTATCCATTGCCACCTTAGTCTTCGCTTGAGTACGCCTTCGATTTTCATAAGTTGAGACTTTCGACGACTCTGTATCGAAGATAGATTTTCCGGTCTTTGTCGAGCAATGAGTTTTTTTATCCTTTTTTGCAGGTAGCTTGGCTGCCACCGTCGCTTTCGTCGTCGCTGCCGCCGCTGCTGCTTCCGCCTATGCCCTTTCGACCTCTGCCCTAGCGACCATAATCTTGGCTTTCGCCACCCTTGCAAGTTCTGCCCTTCGGGCCTGTATCGCATCCCTTTGTGGATTCTTTCCCTTCGGAGACGGTTGTTGTTTCTTCGACGACATTTTGATAATTTTAAGCAGTCGTTTGGGGGAGTATTTGGAGAGGGTTTGGGAGAAGGAAAATGGTTTGAGAGAAGAAGAGAAAAAATTCGGCCGTCTTATATGACCTTGGGAAGTGGAAAAAATTAGAATAGTTTTGAGTATTAAATTTTATAAGAGCACCAACTTTTGGGATTCTGAGACCCTAATTTTAAAAACTACTTTCCAAAATTAAATTTATTACTATTATTACTAGTATATATCCACGTGAAATCACTACATAAACTTTAAGCATGCGAAGTTTTAAACGTGTTCCGTATAAATATTAAAAAAATTGGCACAAAAAACGTGATGGAAACATGTTTAATTAACAAAATTTGACAACATATTTAAGAATGTAAAGTTTATAATCTCAATATTTCCATTTTTCGAATATTTGATTGAATTTTTTAACGTATTTTTTTTGCATTGAGCCAATCTATACTCGTATTTTTGCTATCCCGAATTTTTCCTGTTTGACGACTTACTAAGAAGACTATGTACTTGAAAAGAGTAAAATTAAAACACTCAAAGTTGTCCTCTAGTTTACTTTGTAATCATATTTAAGATAGATTTGATGGCAAGAACTTGACGCTGGCAACATAATCAATTCTATGACGTAACAAGTCATTGATGGGGATATCGTCGCAGATATATGGATTTGACGTAACAAGATTTGTTAATTGAAAAATTATCACTACCACTTTTCTAGCTTGAGGGTATTTTGGTCATTTCCAAAATTTTAGAATTTAATTTGGAATTATTATTATTATTTATAATTAATGTGATTTTTAATTGATTTTAGTATAATTGATTTTGATGTTCTAGTGGACTTTGACTTATGTTGACCTTGGAGACTAACCTAGTGGCTAACCTAGGTCATGACTAAGTGATTAGGATATGAAAATCTAGGTTGACTTAAGTTAGTGAGGATTAACTCATTGGAATTAGTTTGGGAAAATTAGGAGCTAGATTGATTAAGGAATGGCTTGTGAAATCACAAGTCATTTTATGACTTAAAGGCTTAATGGCCCATAGGCCCACACCCCTTGAACCAAACCCTAACCCTAAAAATCTGGCCGGCCATAGTGTGTCCCCCTTCCCTATTTATATCACCTTGAAATTAGGGCTTGCCTCTTTAGGAATCATTGCCATTTGGAAGAGGTGAGTCTCCATCTTTGTAAATTCTTAGAAAATCCATTTTAACTCCAAATTCCTCCAAACAAATTGCAATAGGACCTAATATTAGCCTATTTGCTGTTGGTGTTGAGTATTTTCAGGAAAGACACAATTTGAGGGAGTTTGGTGGCTTGAGGGACTCTTCCCATTTGTGGATTTTAATCCTTTGTTCATCAATAGGTATAATCCTTTCTACTCTATATAATTTCTGTTAAATTTCATTTCTAGGATGTCCTAACCCTAACCTAACAGTAGGATAGGCTAACCCTAGAATTTGAACCCATTTCGTGTCCGTATCGGACACGTATCAACGTGTATAGGAATGTGTTCGATGAAATGCCTCAAAGGGCATTTCGTTCGATTTTGTGATTTGTGTTTGAATAGGAAAATCTATTTTCACCTCGCTTATGCATTCCTTGGATACTGAGCACATTTTCGTGTCGGGTTGAGTCGACACGAGCGCGTGGACACGCGGTCGTGCACACCCGCGCACGGGCAAGGAGCTTGCCCTACTGTTCGGGTGGCACTGCTCTGTGCACACAGGGTTTCAACCCACGAAACTTGACACGTGTGTCGTGTCCATGACTGACACGAGGCTCCTCGAGTTTCACGAGCTCTCGTGTCGTGTCGGACACGATATGGCCTGTGCACGTGTAGTGCACTGTGTAGTCCAGTGTGCTGATTAGTGTTCTTGTGTTTAATTGTTTTTAATGCTTTTAAATCATGTTATTAATTATTGTTTAGATCCTAATTATGCTATATAATCTATGCTAGCTTAGATTTCACAATAGAAATGGGTTGATATGGAGAATTGGATTCGAATGGGGAAATTTATTGTTTTCTGATACTTATTGATACTGAGATTTCCAGTTTTCCCAAAGACCCTTTAATTCCCTATTTTGTTATGTTTTTCAATTGATTTTGAACCCCACATATTATAATACAAGTTAGCTAAGCTTTTACATTCGAATATAGGCTTTTGGTTGTGAGATTGAGATTTTGAATATGGGATTAGGTTCTTTTCGAATTGGCTTTATAAACCTGAGATGTACACTGTTTCATTAATTTCCTTTCTTTCTGAATTGGCAGAAAACTGAGGTTCCAGATTTTGTTTTTCCTTTGATAACTTGGGTTTTTAACTGTTGAGAAGGGGTTTGATAAATGGGTGGTTTCATATATGTATAAACCTGAGTTTACCTTACATTGATTGCAATGTTGTTTTCTGCAAACCTGATAACCTGAGATTGGGATTGTGTTCCCAGTTATTTGAAAACCTGAGAAGGGTTCTTAAACCAGAGGATTCCAGTTGTCCTATTTAGAAACTGATTTTTGATTCATGATTTGTGTAGAAACCTGAGAATGGGACTGATGACTGTGTGGTTTCAAACATGTGTCAACCTGAGTTTCAGGGTTTAGCACTGTTTCCCTCTTCCAGTTTCTATAAAACCTATTTTCTCTTAATAGAATTTAGGCTTTGATGTATACACTGTTTCTTAAATTCTGATTACACACATATCTCTAATCTAACACACACACACCCACAGTTTGCTCACTGTTTCCAGGTTACATTCCCAGTTTACTTTCCAGTTTCACATTGAACATTACACACACAATGCACTCTAAACTCACTCACATGTATATGCCATACCACTGTTGTACCTGTCTATGTCTCTCTCACACACACATCTAATACTCATGTGCTTTTCCCCCTTCACTCCCTTTCTATGTATATATAATATATGCATTGTGATATATATAAGTTCCTATAATACATAGTGTTGTACTTATATATATTAGTTATATATAGGAATGTGTGAAAATGTATATATATATATGATATTTGTGATATGATATGTTATTATATATGGGTAATATTGTATAGTGACTATAGGATAAATGTATTCCTAATAGACTATTAGACATAGTCATGTCATGTGGTTATGTGACTATGGTATGGTTAGGCATGGTATGCTTAGTTGGAATCTAGATAGACTGTTTAGCCTTAGTAAACCTAGATTAGACTAGTTTGACTTAGGTTTGACTTGGTTGACCTAGTTTGACTTATAGGGTTGACCAGAGTTGACCAAGAGTTGACTTTGGTCTAGATTGACCTAGATTCATGTAAAACACATTGTAGTGCATTTTATTTCTATTCTGGACTTGTTGTGACTTGTACTGTTCTAAATAGGAGCCAGACACCACTCCTCGGACAGTACTTTCATCTCGGACATTCAGTTAGCAGGCGAGTACATTCTCTGATCTTTTCATACATGTCTGGATTATATTCTTGCTCTAGATTACTCTACTTGATGCTGACACGTATCTTCACGGATTAGTACTATATGGATCCTTTCCTGAGATGTTATCCCTCTACGGGTGCATCGGGTATTTCATGTTCATGTACTTTATCATGTGCATCAGGTACTCCTTGTACTCGTACTAGTTCATATTTTTACATGTTCTCATGTGCTTTCATGTGCTTCATGTGCTTTTATGTGCTTATTATGTGCCTCATGTACTACTCATTACATGAGTTCACGTATCTTAGCTGTATTCATGTGCTTATAACATAACTTGAACGGATCCTTGTGTATTGATTGGGACGGGGTGAGTAGAATTGGTTATGTGAACACTATCCCCAGTAGCTGTATTCATGTGCCTCCTTATTTGTATTCATGTGCCCCCAAGCCGTTTACATAACCATATTGTGCTCTAAATCACTTAGCCACTTACAGTCTCTACTATAATGTATTTACTTTCAGTTACAAAATATCTCATGTTTACTTGTACTTCTATTCAGCACTTCCTGTATTTTACTCTATTGTATGATTTATTTTCCTAACCTACTATGAATTGTTTGAGAGATATGTGCTCGTTCCCGTCCTGACTGGACCTGTTGAAATATTACAGAGGACGAGGCTGAGGCGTTCTGTCCTACTTACTACGGTGCCACACTAGATGAGTGCCTGGACTTGGACCAGCAGCAGGATCCATTAGCAGTAGACGACACTCCATTAGCTTAGGATTGTCTTACTTTTTTGGATTACTGTATTAGATTTTGAGATATTCTGAGATATGTATTATTTTAGACACTTAGAATTCTGGATTGTATCTCTGTGTTTCATCTGTTCTGGATATATTATCTTTCATTATCATTCTATCTTTCCTGTTCTACCTTAGCTGTGGTTGAGTTATATTTCTGTTATGTCACCCCCGTTCGGGGAGTATAACTGTTATTACCTTCAACTGTTAGATGTGTGACCTAGGACAGCGTTCTACCGCCGACACTGCGGCGTAGGCTGGACGTACCCACGTCTCGTGCCCTTACTCTAGGGTGCGGGTCGTGACACGTTTTTAGTGGTGGCCCATGCAGGTCCAGATTAGAAGTGTAGTGGTATTCGAACTAGAATATCACTGCAGCCTGCAGTAGGAATTAGTATATTTTTGAAGGTACTCAATCACACTAGGAAAATCCTATCAGATTAAGTATATCTACAATTTGCTGCTTATTGTCTTCCCTTGAGTATAAACTGTCCTCCTTTGAAATTTTCGCTTCATTCTCAGAAATTGCTTCTTGTTTTGATCTGTCTTTATGATGGTTATGAAGACACGATCTCATCGCTCCAGTTCGGGGGATACTATCGAGAGGCTGGCCACCTCTCGTCCTGTTCATCTGGGCCTCGAGACCGCAGCTCCTGTTGTGCTGACTCAGGTTGGCGTTTCTGTTACATTGGAGGTGCACCTCCGTCTGTACAGAGACCTTTTCCGTCATTCCCGATTCTTTCAGCAGCAGAGGCACCAGCAGCAGGCACCCCGTCAGCAGCAGGTAGTCGTTTGCACCTTCTGCAAGAAGCCGGGGCACATGATCCATGAGTGCAGGAAGAAGCTAGGCAAGTGCCTTCTTTGTGGTGTGGGAGATCACCAGTTGAGGGATTGTCCAGGGGCTTTTGGGCGAGGACAGCAGGGAGGTGGAGCCAAGGCTCCCGCAGGCCAGCAGAGGGGACCAGCCCTGCAGACCCAGCAGCAGAGGTTCCAGCAGCACCAGCAGCAGGCACGAGGTGGACAGCAAGGGCGAGCTTTCGCCATGGCAGCTGAGGATGCCGAGGCCATCGGAGAACTGATAGCAGGTTCGGTTCTCCTAGATTCCCTTCCAGCTTTTGCACTCATTGATTCCGGGGCTTCCCACAGCTTTGTGTCAGTATCGTATGCTATTAGACACAGTCTGGTTTCTGAACCATTGCCTAGGACCTGCAAGATCACGACCGGGGGTGGGGTCATCCTCGTGAGTGATGTTTGCAGAGGGCGGAGTGTCATATTGGGAGGCCGAGAGTTGGAGGTGAGTCTACTAGTCATGCCATTACCAAACTACGACATTGTATTAGGTATGGACTGGCTGAGTAGACACCACGCCCGCATTGATTACCGTGGGGGTAGAGTTTTGTTCGGGGCGTCAGGAGAGCCAGAGTTTGAGTACACCCGGCGGCAGGCAGAGCAGGACGACGAAGTCTTCTGTGGAGTATCAGTCGAGGAGCAGGTGGCTCTGCATCCCTTGATCGCAGAGTTTATGGACGTATTTCCAGAGGAGTTGCCAGGGCTTCCACCGGACAGAGATGTATAGTTCTCGATAGACTTAGTTCCCGGTGCGGAACCGATCTTCCAGCATGTCTATCGAGTGAACAACAGCGAGTTAGTGGAGCTGAAGAAGCAGGTGGATGAGCTGCAGGACAAGGGCTTCATCCGTTCGAGTTCTTCACCTTGGGGTGCACCGGTACTCTTCGTACCCAAGAAGGATGGGTCGGTACGGATGTGTATCGACTATAGGGCACTTAACAACCTGACGATCAAGAACAGATACCCACTGCCGCGGATCGATGATCTGTTTGATCAGTTGAGCGGAGCTCAGATGTTCTCGAAGATTGATTTGAGGTCAGGTTATCACCAGGTGAAGGTGAAGAGGGAGGATATTCCCAAGACCGCTTCCAGGACGCGGTACGGGCAGTTTGAGTTTTTGGTTATGCCGTTTGGGCTAACCAATGCACCAGCAGTGTTTATGAACCTAATGAACAAGGTGTTCCACCAGTACTTGGACAAGTTCGTGGTGGTGTTCATTGATGATATCTTGGTATATTCCAAGACAGAGGAGGAGCACGAGGAGCATCTGCGGATAGTGCTAGAGACTCTCAGGAGGGAGCGGCTTTATGGGAAACTCTCCAAGTGTGAGTTTTTCTTGGACCGGATGGACTTCTTGGGGCATGTGGTGACTGGAGATGGTATCTCAGTTGACCCCAAGAAGATTGTAGCAGTTGAGGCTTGGACAGCGCGACTTCAGTGGCAGAGATCAGGAGTTTCCTGGTGCTGGCAGGATATTAGAGGAGATTTGTGCAGGATTTCTCCCGGGTTGCAGAGCCGTTGACACGGTTGACCCAAAAGGATACTGAGTTTGTTTGGTCAGAGGAGTGTCAGGCAGCTTTTGATGAGTTGAAGAAGCGGCTTACGACAGCTCCGATTCTGACATTGCCTTCAGGATCAGGTGGATTCACTATTTATAGTGATGCTTCAGGGAAGGGGCTGGCTTGCGTCTTGCAGCAGCATGGGAAGGTGATTGCCTATGCTTCCAGACAATTACGTCCCCATGAGAAGAACTACCCTACCCATGACCTGGAGCTGACGGCGGTGATTTTTGCTTTGAAGTTGTGGAAGCACTATCTGTATGGCGAGAGGGTGGAGATTTTTACAGATCACAAGAGCTTGAAGTATGTGTTTACACAGAAGGAGCTCAACATGAGGCAGCGCAGGTGGCTTGAGTTGATGAAGGACTTTGACATCGCACTTCAGTATCACCCGGAGAAGGCCAACATGGTTGTCGATGCCTTGAGTAGGTATCCGACAGCCATGTGTTTGACTATGGATCGACATTTGCTTGCAGACTTGGACAGCCTTGGGATTGAGGTGATTGTGCCAGGGGTGCAGATGCAGTTATGGGGCCTTCAGATACAGTCGGACTTGATGGACAGGATCAAGGCGACACAGTTCGAGGATGTGGCTCTGCGGTGTATCCGAGAGCAAATCAGTGCAGGAGTGGAGGATGTTGAGTTCTCACTTGCAGAGGATGGTGCCCTGAGGCACGGTTCTCGGTTATGTGTGCCCAGCGGGGAGCTCAGAGAGCAGGTTATACAGGAGGCTCACAGATCGCAGTACTCTATACATTCTGGTGCCAACAAGATGTACAGGAATCTGCGAGAGCATGTCTGGTGGTACGAGATGAAGCGGGAGGTGTCCCACTTCGTAGCTAGATGCTTGATCTGTCAGCAGGTCAAGGCAGAGAGGCAGAGGCCCGGAGGATTATTGCAGCCGTTGCCCATTCCAGAGTGAAAGTGGAAACATATTACCATGGATTTTGTATCAGGGTTGTCGCGTACACCAGGAGGGAAAGACGCGATTTGGGTCATCGTCGACAGGTTGACCAAATCGGCCCACTTCTTGCCATTCAAGGTGGGTACGTCTACAGAGAGGCTTGCGGAGTTGTATATGAGACAGATAGTCAGGATTCACGGAGTTCCCGTCAGCATAGTCTCAGATCTGGATAGTCGCTTTACTTCCCATTTCTGGAGGAGTCTGCAGACTATCTTGTGCACTCAGCTCAAGTTTAGTACTGCATACCACCCCCAGACGGACGGACAGTCAGAGAGGACTATTCAGACCCTTGAGGATATGTGTCACGCCCCAGAACCAGAATACTGGAGAGCGGGGGACAGACACAGCCAACTACGTACATTGAAGTGAATCTCACATCGCAATACGGTCACGGCTGTCTAGATGCATGAGGGTTTACTACAAGCCATCAGTCTCTTAAGGTCAATAACAAGCCTAGTGTCTCAATCTCAAGCAACAAGTAGATATAACAAGATGGTAGATCACCAGACATACAAAGTAAGGCGTCCCATACATTACATATTCAGATGATCATGAAGCTAGTCGTACAAAATACGAAGACTAGCAAGAGTTTAAGTCATACATGATCAACCCTAGGATTTGTCAATCATGCTACAGCCCGTAGGCAGACAGTAAATAAAGTTGCAAACGAGCTAACACTTGCTCGGCGGCTAAACGCCTCAAAAGAATATTTTTACAAGGGAGTGGGAGAGCAAAATAAAACTCACTCGTTGCCGGGATTCCTTCTAGTGTTCACCATCTGGCAGGAAGGTTGGAATATCCTCGGAAGCTGCTCCGAAATCTGGCCATACAAAACCAGCTGGGTCAGACCCCAGAAAGAGCAAGTGCCACAAAGGAGGCTTCACTTAAGAACTAAAACCAGCATGTCAGCACATAAATCATAGGTGAAATAACATAAGACATGAATTAACAAAAACATGATGATAAACGATAAGATAAATAAAGGACTATTCCGGTAACCAAGTTACAACCCGTAAACCAAACAAGGACCGGGGTTGTAACCCTTCACCTGAACAGAATTAGCCTCGAACCAATTATCGATAAAGTAAAGCATAAACAAGCATGTCCGGAGATATCCATGCACTAGATCTAGGCAAGACTAGACAAGATAGGACTCCATCCATCATTCACGGCCAAGCAAAGAGTACGGCTTGATACTTAACTAACTAGGGTTCAAGCTTAGTTACTAGCAAGATGCAATGAGGTACGCCTACGGCCATAAGCCCTGCAGACTATCCAGGTTATCCAGACGCAAGGTTCAAGCTTAGAGTTATCATGCCTTGTAAGGTGACTTGGATGCAACACATGACAGTGTGCATAGTAATTGTTTCATGTAGTGCCCCACATAACAGTGAGCTAGAAATGTGCCCTACTCGTCGGCAGGCTACAAGTCCATCAAGGAAGGCGCCCAGATAACGGGATAGCTTGTAGCCGGAATACCTCTCTATATGCTCTACTTGATCAATCTAGTCATTAACCTAGTCAGATTTGGTATGAATCCCTGACCGTGGTAACCAGGGATACATGTCCTAGACATGATGCGAGACAAGACTGGTTGCTTATACAGGCATATTCAATACAATCACCCACGGTGTCAAGAATTCACTTAGCATGTCAGGTTAGCCGTCGCAACAGCGTATCAAGGTTATCATGTCAAGATTACTTGTCAAAGGTACGCCACGGCGGGTCGCCATCATGTCATGTTACTTATTCAAGATTACTTATCAAGGCAAGGGTGCGTCGCGACGGACCACCATCAAGAATTATCATGTCAAATTACTGGTCAAGAGTGCACCACGGCGGGTCACTAATCATGCAATTCCATCAGTAAGCCTTGGTCCGATTAACATTCATAAATACAGTCAGGATCATATCGGGTTTATGTTAAGTTTACGTCAAGGGCGTAAGGATATAAAATGGCTGCAAATTCATAAAGGGGAATATGGGGACATAAGGCACTCAAGGGGGGGAGAAGCAAGAGGTACGCAAGCGTCAGGCGCACGCTCAAGACAGGGCACGCGTCAAGTCTGCATACGCAAAGACACGCTTCCAACAGGAAGCGTACTCAAGGCAAAAGTCACGCACGCTTCTAACATGGAGCATACTCAAGGCAAAAGTCACGCTTCCAACAGGGAGCGTACTCAAGGCAAAAGTCACGCACGCTTCCAACAGGGAGCGTACTCAAGGCAAAAGTCACGCTTCCAACAGGGAGCGTACTCAAGACAAATGTCATGCTTCCAACAGGGAGCGTACTCAAGGCAAAAGTCACGCTTCCAACAGGGAGCGTACTCAAGACAAAAGTCATGCTTCCAACAGGGAGCGTACTCAAGGCAAAAGTCACGCTTCCAACAGGGAGCCTACTCAAGGCAAAAGTCACGCTTCCAACAGGGAGCGTACTCAAGGCAAAAGTCACGCTTCCAACAGGGAGCGTACTCAAGGCAAAAGTCACGCTTCTAACAGGGAGCGTACTCAAGGCAAAAGTCACGCTTCCAACAGGGAGCGTACTCAAGGCTGCGTAAGCTAAAAAGCTCTGCACACTGCTCACTGTCTTCTCCAAACCAGCAAGAACTCCATGGTTAAACCAAAACTTCAAAGTTCATAACTTGGTTCGAACAAGTCCAAATCTAACTTTTCCAAGGTCAGAATTGGGTAGAAGAAAGTTTCCCACCACATGGAACCATCAAAACTTGAAAACAAAGAGGTTTGATAGATCAAAACCACCAAATCCGAAAATAACAAAATTCTAGATCTACAAGATTTAAAACCTCAAAATGGAAAATGACAAGTTCTAATGTGTCATAGAAACATGAGGAGAAGCTAATGGAACAATAAAATGGCTCTCTTGTAGAAGCAAGTTGTACTTGCCTATGGGTGTGGAGAGTTGGGTGGAGGAAGAAGAAGAAGTTAAATGGAGGAAGTAATGAAGAGAGAGAGAGTATTGGTAGAGTTTTTATGAGGGTGGGATGTGGTGTGTTGAGGGTGGAGCATAGGCTAAGGTGTTCCAATACACATTAAACCAAACCAAACCAACCCCAAACCAATTAAAACCGAGCCGTCCCAAAATAAACCAAGTTAAACCATTACATGCTATGATGAACCTAATCAAGATTAAACTGAAATTAGCTAGCCAGGCAGGAAAAATAAAAATACATGTCAGGATTCCGTATACGTATACTGGAAATACGTAGAGCAAAAAACGGCGGTGACAACTCTACCCACCTTAAAAGAATTCCGTCCTCGGAATTTAATCAAGAGGCCAGAGATGTCGAGCAAGCTATATCAATTGTAGACAATGCAGAACTAGTAGTCAATCAAGCAACCATTCATGCAAGCAAGGAACTTAAGCATAAGACATAAGAAGACATTATACCTTACGAGTCAAACAGGTCGGGATATCGTGATCGGATATCGTCCTCACGCTCCCATGTTGACTCACCCAAAGAGTGATGACCCCAAGCAACACGGACTAACTTGATAGTCTTGTTCTTGAGTATCTTCTCCCTCCGGTCCAATATGGATACGGGTCTCTCCTCATACGAAAGGTTGGTACCAACAACCAATTTCGAATGATCAAGGACATGACTCGGATCCGGAATATACCGTCGTAATTGGGATATATGAAAGACATTATGTACCTCACGTAACGACGACGGAAGAGCGAGACGATAGGATACATTATCTACTCGCTCTAGAATATCAAACGGCCCTATATACCTAGGACTGAGCTTTCCCCGTACGCCGAATCGAATGACGCCACGGGTAGGCGAGATCCTAAAAAATACGTGGTCGTCGACAGAAAATTCAAGGGGACACCGATGAGAATCAGCCCAATGACGCTGGCGATCTTGGGCAACCCGAAGATGATCTCTGACTCGTCTGACCACCTCAATAGTCCGCGTTACCATCTCTGGTCCAAGCATTTGCCTCTCACCAATATCGTCCCAAGCTAAAGGAGATCTGCACTTCCTGCCGTACAAGGCCTCGAAAGGTGCCATCTGGATACTAGCCTGGAAACTGTTATTGTACGAGAACTCTACGAGATGCAGGTGATCTTCCCACGAACCACCGAAGTCGAGTGTACATGACCGCAGCATGTCTTCAAGAGTCTGGATCGTACGTTCTGACTGACCATCTGTCTGCGGATGGTAGGCTGAACTGAACTTGAGACGAGTCCCCAAACTCTCTTGAAGACTCCGCCAAAAGTGCGAGGTGAATCTTGAATCTCTGTCGGACACAATACTGACTGACACTCCATGTAATCTGACTATCTGCCTGAGGTACATCTCTACAAGCTGATCCGTCGACTGACCGATTCTGAAAGGAAGAAAATGAGCTACCTTCGTGAGACGATCAACTATAACCCAGATGGCATCTCTCCCAGCTGGAGATCTAGGTAATCCAGTTACAAAATCCATGGTGATGTGCTCCCATTTTTATTCCGGAATCGGTAAAGGTTGAAGAAGTCCAGCTGGTCTCTGATGTTCAGCCTTAACTTGTTGACAAACTAAACAACGAGAGATAAACCGGGCTATCTTCCTCTTCATGCCATTCCACCAAAAATGCTGCCGAATATCACGATACATCTTCGTACCGCCGGGGTGAATGGAATACTGAGAACTGTGGGCTTCTACCATGATCTCCTGTCTGATATCACTACTGGGTACACAAAGACGCCTCCCATGTCGGAGTATACCATCTTCATGAATGCGTAACTCTGGTCTCTGTCCTGCCACACATTCTGTCCTAAGCCGCTGAAGCTTAGAGTCCGTAGACTGAGCTAACTTGATCCTCTCAACTATGCTGGACTGAACTTGCATACTGGCCATCAATGCCACACTGGAAGGAAGAACAACTTCAATACCCATCTTCTGTAGATCTGCTAACAACTCCGGCTGCGCCGTTAGAAAATAAACTCCGGCTCTCCTGCTCAATGCATCTGCTACCACGTTGGCCTTCCCAGGATGATACTGCAAGTTGATGTCATAATCCACAAGTAGCTCTAGCCATCTCCTCTGACGCATATTAAGATCCTTCTGGGTAAACACATACTTCAGACTCTTGTGGTCGGTGAAAATCTCCACCCGATCTCCATACAAATAATGTCTCTAAAGTTTTAATACAAAAACTACGGCTGCTAACTCCAGGTCATGGGTTGGGTAATTCCTCACATGGTCACGAAGTTGACATGATGCATAAGCGACTACCTTACCATGCTGCATCAAGACACATCCTAATCCCTTGCCGGATGCGTCGTAATAAACTGAAAATCCTTCCGTCCCGTCGAAAAGAGTGAGAATGGGAGCCGTCATCAATCTCTGCTTCAACTTCTCAAATGAACTCTGACACTCTGCTGTCCAAGCAAACTGCACATCCTTACGGGTCAACTGCGTCAGTGGGGCTGAAATCCGAGCAAAGTCTGACACAAAGCGTCGATAATAACCGGCCAATTCGAGGAAACTCCGAACTTCTGCAACGGTGCTAGGTACTGGCCATGTCTCTATGGCCACTATCTTCTGGGGGTCAACTTCCACTCCACCTCTGGTGATGATATGACCCAAGTACGAGATACGATCCAACCAAAACTCGCACTTACTGAACTTCGCGTACAACTGGTGCTCCCTGAGAATCTGAAGAACTACACGAAGATGCTGCTCATGCTCTGCCTCGTTCTTGCTATAGACTAAGATGTCGTCTATGAAAACTATCACGAACTGGTCCAAATAGGGCATGAAGATACGATTCATGAGGTCCATAAATACGGTCGGCGCATTGGTCGCTCCAAATGGCATAACAAGGAACTCCCAATGTCCATACCTAGATCTGAATGCTGTCTTCGGGATGTCCTGCTCTCTGACTCTGATCTGATGGTACCCTGACCGCAAGTCAACCTTCGAGAACACAGCCGCTCCCCTGAGCTGATCAAATAAATCATCTATCCTTGGTAAAGGGTATCTGTTCTTAATGGTTACAGAGTTCAAGGTACAATAATCAACGCATAATCTTGACGTACCATCCTTCTTCTTCACAAGAAGCATCGGAGCTCCCCAAGGTGATCCGCTAGCACGAATGAATCCCTTGGTTCTAAGTTCTTCAATCATCTTGTACAGGACCTCCAATTCTGATGGTGCCATCCTATAGACTTTTTCTGACACTGGTGCCGTCCCTGGAATCAAATCGATAGTGAATTCTATCTCTCTTTCTGGGGGCATGCCTGGAAGCTCTTCGGAAAATACGTCAGGAAACTCTTCTACAACTCTGGGAAACTGAACTGCTGCTGCTACGGCCATCCGCAATGCTGGGGAAGAAGGTTCTACTCTGCCTCAAGAAAATAAAAACTCTGGCTCACCGGGAATACTAAAAATAATCTTGCCGACATGGCAATCTATACTAGCATACTGGTCTCTCAACCAATCCATTCCTAGGACCACATTATAATCGGCCATCGGAAACTCTATCAACCTAGCGGGAAACTCTCTACCGCTGACTACGATTCGACACGAGGAAAACACCCTATCTACACCCACAAGTCCGTTACTAGTAAGTATATTGAGCCTTACTGATAATGACTCGGGCTCCAGTCCTATCCGTGTCGCGAATCGTGCAGATATAAATGATTGCGATGCACCTGAATCAAATAATACTGATGCAGGAAAAGAGTTGACGAGAATGGTACCTGCCACCACCTCTTCTGATGCCAACTCCTCTTCTACGGTCAAAGCCATCGCTTGACCGTGCCCTCTGGGTGCTGGTCCCCTCTGCTGGAAACCTCTCTGGCGGTTCTGAACCTGAGCTTGGACCTGGGCATACTGCTGTGGTCGCTGCTACTGGAATGCCTGAGCCTGAGGCGGCAATGGCCTCGGAGGATGATACTGCTGCTGCTGCAATGGTGCTGGTCCCCTCACTGAGGGACTAGTCTGGACCGATGATGATGAACCGGCTCTCTGGGGGCAGGACCCTATCATGTGATCCGGTGCTCCACAAGCCAAACATAATCCTTGTGCTCGGCGACATTTTGACACTACATGCCCTGGCTTCCCATAATGAGTGCAGCCCATTGTGGAAGACTGCCTCCGCTTCTGCTGCTGAGGATGCATCAGAGTCGAATGCTGAACCGACGTAACTGATGCTGCCCTCCTCGGAGCCCCAATGGTCAAGGCCCTAGCTGCCGGGGCTGGGGCTGAAGACTGGATCATCTGACCATGGGACCGCTTCCGTCCTCCAGTTCTGTCTACAATTCTCTGCGAGGTATACTCATGCCTCTTAGCTGCCCGCAAAACAGCATCAAAGGTCTGATGCTCAAACTGCTCCACTGCTAGAATGATCTCTAGGTGGAGTCCCTGCTGGAACCGCCGCGCTCGATCAAACTCGGTTGCCACCAAAATGGGAGCAAACCGACTCAGTCTTGAAAACTCGGCCGCATATCCGTTGACCGTCCTGCTCATCTGCCTGAGATTGGTAAATTTCGTCTGTAGGTCATGCCGAGCCACAGCATCGAAGTACTTGATCTGAAACTTGTCACTGAATACCGCCCACGGAACAGGCGTTGCCAAACCAACTACCATCATCGCCCACCAGGTGCGGGCTAGGTCCAATAACTGTAGACGTACCACAGCTACCTTCTCCCCTTCTGGGGTCTTGGCTGCATCTAAGATAATCTCAATGTCCCGGAGCCACGCATCGGCTGCAATAGCGTCTTCACTCCCATCAAAGAAGGGAGGGTTGAGGTGCTTGAAACTGCTAGCCGAACTGTTCCCTTGATAACCAACACGGCCCATGGCATCCTGTACTGCCTGGTGCAGGGCATCGCCCCAACGATCTTGAGATGCAAGCAATGTCCTGATGAGACCCACCAAGGTGCCATCGTTAGGCTCTGTAGGCTGGACTGGCTGAACTGGGGGCTCGGGGTCCCCAGAATGCTTGACTCGGGAGGCCACTCCAGAGTGCTGGGCTTGGTCTCCAGGTTGCTGCTGGTCCACTGGAGGTGCTCCGCCTTGCTGATCGGTAGGACCAGGAACAATGCCGCTGAAGAAAACGACATAAGGAATAATAAGAAAGGACCATGATAGATCGAGGATATAAACATGTGATCAGGTCAAGGATTCTGAAAGATCAGAAGGCACGAGTAGAGATCAAAGGCGAGTGCTGATTGAGACATCTATCCGGTAAAACCCTCACACATCTTGATCTATAAGACCTGCATGGGCCACCACTTAAACCGTGTCATGCCCCAGAACCAGAATACTGGAGAGCGGGGGACAGACACAGCCAGCTACGTACATTGAAGTAAATCTCATATCGCAATACGGTCACGGCTGTCTAGATGCATGAGGGTTTACTACAAGCCATCAGTCTCTTAAGGTCAATAACAAGCCTAGTGTCTCAATCTCAAGCAACAAGTAGATATAACAAGATAGTAGATCATCAGACATACAAAGTAAGGCGTCCCATACATTACATATTCAGATGATCATGAAGCTAGTCGTACAAAATACGAAGACTAGCAAGAGTTTAAGTCATACATGATCAACCCTAGGATTTGTCAATCATGCTACAGCCCGTAGGCAGACAGTAAATAAAGTTGCAAACGAGCTAACACTTGCTCGGCGGCTAAACGCCTCAAAAGAATATTTTTACAAGGGAGTGGGAGAGCAAAATAAAACCCACTCGTTGTCGGGATTCCTTCTAGTGTTCACCATTTGGCAGGAAGGTTGGAAGATCCTCGGGAGCTGCTCCAAAATCTGGCCATACAAAACCAGCTGGGTCAGACCCCAGAAAGAGCAAGTGCCACAAAGGAGGCTTCACTTAAGAACTAAAACCAGCATGTCAGCACATAAATCATAGGTGAAATAACATAAGACATGAATTAACAAAAACATGATGATAAACGATAAGATAACTAAAGGACTATTCTGGTAACCAAGTTACAACCCGTAAACCAAACAAGGACCGGGGTTGTAACCCTTCACCTGAACAGAACTTAGCTTCGAACCAATTATCGATAAAGTAAAGCATAAACAAGCATGTTCGGAGATATCCATGCACTGGATCTAGGCAAGACTAGACAAGATAGGACTCCATCTATCATTCACGGCCAAGCAAAGAGTACGGCTTGATACTTAACTAACTAGGGTTATCACAAGCTTAGTTACTAGCAAGATGCAATGAGGTACGCCTTCGGCCACAAGCCCTGCAGACTATCCAGGTTATCCAGACGCAAGGTTCAAGCTTAGAGTTATCATGCCTTGTAAGGTGACTTGGATGCAACACATGACAGTATGCATAGTAATTGTTTCATGTAGTGCCCCACATAACAGTGAGCTGGAAATGTGCCCTACTCGTCGGCAGGCTACAAGTCCATCAAGGAAGGCGCCCAGATAACGGGATAGCTTGTAGCCAGAATACCTCTCTATATGCTCTACTTGATCAATCTAGTCATTAACCTAGTCAGATTTGGTATAAATCCCTGACCGTGGTAACCAGGGATACATGTCCTAGACATGATGCGAGACAAGACTGGTTGCTTATACAGGCATATTCAATACAATCACCCACGGTGTCAAGAATTCACTTAGCATGTCAGGTTAGCCGTCGCAACAGCGTATCAAGGTTATCATGTCAAGATTACTTGTCAAGGGTGCGCCACGGCGGGTTGCCATCATGTCATGTTACTTATTCAAGATTACTTATCAAGGCAAGGGTGCGTCGCGACGGACCACCATCAAGAATTATTATGTCAAATTACTGGTCAAGAGTGCACCACGGCGGGTCACTAATCATGCAATTCCATCAGTAAGCCTTGGTCCGATTAACATTCATAACTACAGTCAGGATCATATCGGGTTCATGTTAAGTTTACGTCAAGGGCGTAAGGATATAAAATGGCTGCAAATTCATAAAAGGGAATATGGGGACATAAGGCACTCAAGGGGGGGAGAAGCAAGAGGTACGCAAGGGTCATGCGCACGCTCAAGACAGGGCACGCGTCAAGTCTGCGTACGCAAAGACACGCTTCCAACAGGAAGCGTACTCAAGGCAAAAGTCACGCACGCTTCCAACATGGAGCGTACTCAAGGCAAAAGTCACGCTTCCAACAGGGAGCGTACTCAAGGCAAAAGTCACGCACGCTTCCAACAGGGAGCGTACTCAAGGCAAAAGTCATGCTTCCAACAGGGAGCGTACTCAAGGCAAAAGTCACGCTTCCAACAGGGAGCGTACTCAAGGCAAAAGTCACGCTTCCAACAGGGAGCGTACTCAAGGCAAAAGTCACGCTTTCAACAGGGAGCGTACTCAAGGCTGCGTAAGCTAAAAAGCTCTGCACACTGCTCACTATCTTCTCCAAACCAGCAAGAACTCCATGGATAAACCAAAACTTCAAAGTTCATAACTTGGTCCGGACAAGTCCAAATCTAACTTTTCCAAGGTCAGAATTGGGTAGAAGAAAGTTTCCCACCACATGGAACCATCAAAACTTGAAAACAAAGAGGTTTGATAGATCAAAACCACCAAATCCGAAAATAACAAAATTCTAGATCTACAAGATTTAAAACCTCAAAATGGAAAATGACAAGTTCTAATGTGTCATAGAAACATGAGGAGAAGCTAATGGAACAATAAAATGGCTCTCTTGTAGAAGCAAGTTGCACTTGCCTATGGGTGTGGAGAGTTGGGTGGAGGAAGAAGAAGAAGTTAAATGAAGAAAGTAATGAAGAGAGAAAGAGTGTTGGTAGAGTTTTTATGAGGGTGGGATGTGGTGTGTTGAGGGTGGAGCATAGGCTAAGGTATTCCAATACACATTAAACCAAACCAAACCAACCCCAAACCAATTAAAACCGAGCCGTCCCAAAACAAACCAAGTTAAACCATTACATGCTATGATGAACCTAATCAAGATTAAACTAAAATTAGCTAGCCAGGCAGGAAAAATAAAAATACATGTCAGGATTCCGTATACGTATACTGGAAATACGTAGAGCAAAAAATGGGGGTGACAATATGCTGCGGACGTGCGTCCTGGATTTTGTAGGTTCCTGGGAGGATCATCTATATTTGGTGGAGTTTGCTTACAACAACAGTTATCAAGCCAGCATTGAGATGTCACCGTTTGAGGCTCTGTACGGGCGTAGGTGTCGTACACCCTTATCTTGGGATGATGTTGGAGAGCGAGCTTTACTGGGACCAGAGATGGTTGTTGACACAGCCGAGAAGGTGAAGCTCATCAGGGACAGACTTCGCGTGGCGCAGGACAGACATCGGCACTGGGCCGATAGCCACCGGAGACCGCTGGAGTTTGAGGTATAGATTCAGAGATAGGATTAGAAGTAGGTTGTTTTTTTTGATTGATCGTGTTTGATTTTTAGTAGCTTGAGACCTTGCTTGTGATTAGGTTGGAGACATGGTTTTTCTGCGGATATCTCCGATTCGTAGTACAATACATTTTGGTGGAGGTGGGAAGCTTAGTCCGCGCTTCATCGGCCCTTTCGTTATCAACGGGAGAATCGATGACGTGGCATACAGGCTAGACTTGCCACCTGCACCAGTGGGAGTTCACAACGTATTCCACGTATCACAATTGAGACGGTACGTGGCTGACCCTAGCCATGTGCTCGATCACTCGGAGATAGAGGTTGGACCTACTCTCAATTATCCAGAGCAGCCTGTGGAGGTTTTGGATCGCCGGGAGAAGGTATTGAGGAACCAGGTGATACCCTTGGTACGCGTTGCATGGAGGCATCATTCTCCAAGAGAGTCTACCTGGGAGTGGGAGGATGAGATGCGCGAGCGGTACCCCTATCTTTTTGGACCTTGAGGTATACTTTTCTATCATTCTTAGCAGTTAGTTTCGCCTTTAAATTTCGAGGACAAAATTATTTTAAGGGGGTAGATTTGTCACTACCACTTTTCTAGCTTGAGGGTATTTTGGATATTTTCAAAATTTTAGAATTTAATTTGGAAATATTATTATTATTTATAATTAATGTGATTTTTAAGTAATTTTAGTATAATTGATTTTGGTGTTCTAGTGGACTTTGACTTATGTTGACCTTGGAGACTAACCTAGTGGCTAACCTAGGTCATGACTAAGTGATTAGGATATGAAAACCTAGGTTGACTTAAGTTAGTGAGGATTAACTCATTGGAATTAGTTTGGGGAAATTAGGAGCTAGATTGATTACGGAATGGCTTGTGAAATCACAAGTCATTTTATGACTTAAAGGCTTAATGGCCCATAGGCCCACACCCCTTGAACCAAACCCTAACCCTAAAAATCTGGCCGGCCATAGTGTGTCCCCCTTCCCTATTTATATCACCTTGAAATTAGGGCTTGCCTCTTTAGGAATCATTGCCATTTGGAAGATGTGAGTCTCCATCTTTGTAAATTCTTAGAAAATCCATTTTAACTCCAAATTCCTCCAAACAAATTGCAATAGGACCTAATATTAGCCTATTTGTTGTTGGTGTTGAGTATTTTCAGGAAAGACACAATTTGAGGGAGTTTGGTGGCTTGAGAGACTCTTCCCATTTGGGGATTTTAACCCTTTGTTCATCAATAGGTATAATCCTTTCTACTCCATATAATTTCTGTTAAATTTCATTTCTAGGATGTCCTAACTAGGGCTGTGCACAATTAAGTCAAACCGACCAAATCGAACCAAGTCAAACCGAACCGATTGATTTTAAACCGAACCGATGGTTCGGTTGGTTTGGTTCGGCTTCAATTTTTTCAAAACCGACGGGTTCGATTCGGTTCACGATTTGGTTATGCCAAAAACCGTCTAAACCGAACCGAACCGAACCAAATTCTTATTAAATAATTAGGGTTGGTCGGTTGGGTATGGGTTCATTTGGTTGTATTATGCCTGTTTGGTTCATTTATTCACATCACAGTCATTTATTAAGTTGAAGTTGAAAGTTCTCTCTCTCTCTCAGTCTCAAAGAGGAGGCTCCTATTCTTTTTTAATTGTTCATGTGCACACGAAAGGGGCTTTTGGTTGAATGTATATAATTTTTTTATGTATAATTGGCATTTTTTTCACCTGCAAAGTGCAACTTGAATTGAAGCTGTTGAATTGTTTTTACTGTTGCAAAGTACAAGTTGACTGAGGTTTCAAAAAAAAAGCATATAGTCCATTTTTTTTATGTGATCAAAACCGACCAAGTCGAACCGATCCAAACCGAACCAAATCGGTCGGTTTCAAAACCGAACCGACCATTTGGTTGGTTTGGTTTGGTTTTGTTTATTTTCAAACCGATTAACTTCGATTCGACTTCGGTTGGGACCAAATAGGTCGACCACCGACCGATGCACACCCCTAGTCCTAACCCTAACCTAACAGTAGGATAGGCTAACCCTAGAATTTGAACCCATTTTGTGTCCGTATCGGACACGTATCAACGTGTATAGGAATGTGTTCGACGAAATACCACAAAGGGCATTTCGTTCGATTTTGTGATTTGTGTTTGAATAGGAAAATCTATTTTCACCTCGCTTATGCATTCCTTGGACACTGAGCACATTTTTGTGTCGGGTTGAGTCGACACGAGCGCGTGGACACGCGGTCGTGCACACCCGCGCGCGGGCAAGGAGCTTGCCCTGCTGTTCGGGTGGCACTGCTCTGTGCACACAGGGTTTCAACCTACGAAACTTGACACGTGTGTCATGTCTATGACTGACACAAGGCTCCTCGAGTTTCACGAGCTCTCGTGTCATGTCGGACACGATATGGCCTGTGTACGTGTAGTGCACTGTGTAGTCCAGTGTGCTGATTAGTGTTCTTGTGTTTAATTGTTTTTAATGCTTTTAAATCATGTTATTAATTGTTGTTTAGATCCTAATTATGCTATATAATCTATGCTAGCTTATATTTCACAATGGAAATGGGTTGATATGGAGAATTAGATTCGAATGGGGGAATTTACTGTTTTCTGATACTTATTGATACTGAGATTTCCAGTTTTCCCAAAGACCCTTTAATTCCCTATTTTGTTATGTTTTTCAATTGATTTTGAACCCCACATATTATAATACAAGTTAGCTAAGCTTTTACATTCGAATATAGGCTTTTGGTTGTGAGATTGAGATTTTGAATATGGGATTGGGTTCTTTTCGAATTGGCTTTATAAACCTGAGATGTACACTGTTTCATTGATTTCCTTTCTTTCTGAATTGGCAGAAAATTGAGGTTCCAGATTTTGTTTTCCCTTTGATAACTTGGGTTTTTAACTGTTGAGAAGGGGTTTGATAAATGGGTGGTTTCATATATGTATAAACCTGAGTTTACCTTACATTGATTGTAATGTTGTTTTCTGTAAACCTGATAACCTGAGATTGGGATTGTGTTCCCAGTTATTTGAAAACCTGAGAAGGGTTCTTAAACCAGAGGATTCCAGTTGTCCTATTTAGAAACTGATTTTTGATTCATGATTTGTGTAGAAACCTGAGAATGGGACTGATGACTGTGTGGTTTCAAACATGTGTCAACCTGAGTTTCAGGGTTTAGCACATTTTCCCTCTTCCAGTTTCTATAAAACCCGTTTTCTCTTAATAGAATTTAGGCTTTGATGTATACACTTTTTCTTAAATTCTGATTACATACATGTCTCTAATCTAACACACACACACACACACACCCACAGTTTGCTTACTGTTTCCAGGTTACATTCCCAGTTTACTTTCCAGTTTCACATTGAACATTACACACACAATGCACTCTAGACTCACTCACATGTATATGCCATACCACTGTTGTACCTGTCTATGTCTCTCACACACACACATCTAATACTCATGTGCTTTTCCCCCTTCACTCCCTTCCTATGTATATATAATATATGCATTGTGATATATATAAGTTCCTATAATACATAGTGTTGTACTTATATATATTAGTTATATATAGGAATGTGTGAAAATGTATATATATATATATGATATTTGTGATATGATATGTTATTATATATGGGTAATTCTGTATAGTGACTATAGGATAAATGTATTCCTAATAGACTATTAGACATAGTCATGTCATGTGGTTATGTGACTATGGTATGGTTAGGCATGGTATGCCTAGTTGGAATCTAGATAGACTGCTTAGCCTTAGTAAACCTAGATTAGACTAGTTTGACTTAGGTTTGACTTGGTTGACCTAGTTTGACTTCTAGGGTTGACCAAAGTTGACCAAGAGTTGACTTTGGTCTAGATTGACCTAGATTCATGTAGAACACATTGTAGTGTATTTTATTTCTATTCTGGACTTGTTGTGACTTGTACTGTTCTAAATAGGAGCCAGACACCACTCCTCGGACAGTACTTTCATCTCGGATATTCAGTTAGCAGGCGAGTACATTCTCTGATTTTTTTATACCTGTTTGGATTATATTCTTGCTCTAGATTACTCTACTTGATGCTGACACGTATCTTCACGGATTAGTACTATATGGATCCTTTCCTGAGATATTATCCCTCTACGGGTGCATCGGGTATTTCATATTCATGTACTTTATCATGTGCATCAGGTACTCCTTGTACTCGTACTAGTTCATGTTTTTACATGTTCTCATGTGCTTTCATGTGCTTTATGTGCTTTCATGTGCTTATCATGTGCCTCATGTACTACTCATTACATGAGTTCACGTATCTTAGCTGTATTCATATGCTTATAACATAACTTGAACGGATCCTTGTGTATTGATTGGGACGGGGTGAGTAGAATTGGTTATGTGAACACTATCCCCAGTAGCTGTATTTATGTGCCTCCTTATTTGTATTCATGTGCCCCCAAGCCGTTTACATAACCATATTGTGCTCTAAATCACTTAGCCACTTATAGTCTCTACTATCATGTATTTACTTTCAGTTACAAAATATCTCCTGTTTACTTGTACTTCCATTCAGCACTTCCTGTATTTTACTCTATTGCATGATTTATTTTCCTAACCTGCTATGAATTGTTTGAGAGATATGTGCTCGTTTTCGTCCTGACTGGACCTGTTGAAATATTACAGAGGACGAGGCTGAGGCGTTCTGCCCTACTTACTACGGTGCCACACTAGATGAGTGCCTGGACTTGGACCAGCAGCAGGATCCATTAGCAGTAGACGACACTCCATTAGCTTAGGACTGTCTTACTTTTTTGGATTACTGTATTAGATTTTGAGATATTCTGAGATATGTATTATTTTAGACACTTAGAATTCTGGATTGTATCTCTGTGTTTCATCTGTTCTAGATATATTATCTTTCATTATCATTCTATCTTTCATGTTCTACCTTAGCTGTGGTTGAGTTATATTTCTGTTATGTCACCCCCGTTCGGGGAGTATAACTGTTATTACCTTCAACTGTTAGATGTGTGACCTAGGACAGCGTTCTACCGCCGACACTGCGGCGTAGGCTGGACGTACCCACGTCTCGTGCCCTTACTCTAGGGTGCGGGTCGTGACAAAAATAGATAAAATTGTTAGTCGCTTGCAGCCGAAACCAAATTGAGTTAACAAAATATTAGATTGCATTAAATTCTAGCTTCTTCGCCGGAACATTCTCCGGCGAAGGATACAAGATGAGGAAAAAACTGTAAAAGACTAAAAAAACAGAAAAAAGAAGAGGTCTACGTAGACCCCTCACTAGCCTCGCGGAGGACCTCCGTAAAGTCCTACAGGGTGCGCAAACCCGCCCTATGGCACAGGCGGCGTAACCCTTCCCTCTTCTTCAGAGAATCCCGTTCCTCCGGAGTGATCGGCAACAGGTCAAAGTTGGGCGCCGGATCAAAAGGTCGAGCAATGATCTCCAGTGACAACCCGCAGGAGCTCAGGAAGTCCGCAGCCTCTGCTCGCCAGTCATAGGCCGGAGGCGGCACAGAGGGTGCTCCATGCGGAGAGGCTAGACGACAACAGAAAGAAGACTCTGGCTATGGTTCCCAACCAGATGATCTTTTTGGAGCCATGTTAAATGTGCAACCTACTCAAATGAGTGGGGACCCCTATGTATATATATACACGTTCCTAACCGACTCTTCTTATTCCTTATTGGAAGTTGGGGATATTCAATGACCTCCAGTGACTCTTCTTATTCCAAGCTTAGTTGGTTGTGCTGTTTGGCTTTTACATGGAAGGCCTAGGTTCGACTCTGGTGTGTGGGTTCTGTAGAATTTTTCTATTGTTATCATTTTTTGGGAGCTATTATATGCTTTTAACTAAGTATGGAACAATTTGGGACGGGTAATGGCCATTCTCCGTGCTTCTAACACGGAGAATGTCCATTCTCCGTTCTTCTAACACGGAGAATGACCATTCTCCATGCTTCTAACACGGAGAATGGCCATTCTCCGTACTTGTAACACGGAGAATGTCCGTTCTCCGTGCTTATAACTCCGAGAATGGCCATTATCCGTGGTTTTAACACGGAGAATGGCTATCCTCCGTGCTTTTAACAAAGTATGGTACGTTTAGGATGGGGAATGTTCAAGTATATACAAAATATTAACCCTAATTTATTATTTAGAGTCCGATCTATGTAAAGATTTAATGTAATGCAAATCAAATTAACAACCTACTTTTATAAAAATTAAGAATTCTAATTATAATCAAATTTAATTTGTTCTAATACACCAAGAAATCTGAATATGATTAATCTAAACTAATTTTGAGTCCTTTTCTTTTCCCTCACTGTGCGCCACTAGCTTGTTCACTGCCTCGTCAATTTTCGAGGTTAGGTTAACCCTACGACACCACTGGGTCAACTTGACGTCCGACCAGAAGCATGAACAGTTAAGGGCCTTCTACCACGATCGGCAAACGAAAGACAAGCGAACGACCTCCTCAGACGACATCTCCGCTTGTTTCAAAACCATGGCTAGGATCTCCTTGATGATGTTGGCCCATCCGCAAATGTAGGTTTTGCTCTTCTTCATTTTGAGACTATTCTGAAGGGTCGTGAATTTTAAACAGTTTGGCTGTTTAGTTTTGTTTTGAATCTATATAAATTGGTTTTGAAGGCTGGTGAAGATGAATAGTTTGGCTGTTTGGCTGTATAAATAGATTTTAAAGGGTTATAAAAAAGAAACCAATTTTTTTGTATCTCCTCCGGGCCACTCTTCTTGTATAAATGTCTATCGATCACCATTAATTATGGTGAATGGCACTGATACCGTAAATATGAGTAGAATTTGCACCGCCAAAATTTATCTTGAAGAAGGTAAAATGTCATCACTGTGTAGGAAAATGTCGAAATCTCTTGGATATGATTACACTGAGATGTTGTATTAATATTAAAATATTGATATCATATCTTCCACTATATAATGAGGCTTCAAAACGGCTCAAAAGTGAGCCGTTTAAGCCGTCATTATATCACAGTCCATTTTATTTAAAAAAAATTAATTATGTAAAAAATTGTTGAAAAAAGTAAAATTTTGTCAAATGGAGAATCGAACTCAACCAAACAAGAAAAATACCTTGCACCTTAACCAAATGAGTTAGAAGCGTATTTAACTATAATTGGATAAAATTCTTATTATACGTTTTTATACGTGCAAAGCACGTACATTTACTAGTAAATATGAAAAATAGAAAGAAATGCATGCTTGCATGCTAATGTCAGAAGAACCATTCACCCCAGGACTGATTGATGAGATCTAAATCACTATACATCTCGTATCCACGTTCCCCTGGGATTACATCATCAAAGGGTCGTTTAAACGTCTGTATTAAATCACAAATTTTCCTGAGGTCGTCGTTGAAGTGCACGTTGAAGCACCCATGTATGTCAAGTACGCGAAGACCCTTGCAGTTGCATATGATAGATCACAGCGTGTCTTCATTGAACATGCCTGAGCCCATCTCTAGGTGCTCGAGACGCGGCATCGAATCGGCCATGGCCTTTCCCTCCGTCTCGTTCGACATGTTCAGCACGAATCTGTTCCTGACCATAAAATATGGAGGGGGCTTGTTCCTCCTTATCTTGACCAGACGGTGGCAATACTTGCCGACGAAAAATATTCCAGTCGACGTGATATAGAGGCAGTAGCTAATGTCGAGTTCTTCCAGTACTGGGAGAAACTCCAAGTGTCTCACGAAAGTTTCATCACTCATGTCACACTTCAGAATGCGTAGCACCCTTAGAAATTTTCCACTGTATTATAAAAGGGGAAAACATCAATAGAAATTAACAAAGTATACGTAAAATTTTGTAATAGAAAAAATAAAGTATTAGAATAAGACAAAATACAATTTTGCACAAGCCTTAAACATGCAAAAGGAAAGGCTGCTTCGTCGAGCTTGTACGTGGAGAAGGACAGTAGATATCCTCCACTGCGAGCCACGAGCTTCTTTACGGTCAAACTAATCTTAGCGGTTCGCTGGGTCCTCCGACACCACTGTTCCAAGTCTACGTTGGACCAATAGTCTAAGGGATCGTTGAGCGCCTTCCACCATGAACGGCAAACTGGGGCCACATTACACATTACCTCGTCCGCCGGCATCCCCGATAGTACCAGTATCATCGAGAGAATCTCCGTAGGGATGACGGCCCATCCGCTGCAGTTGATCTTGCTCTTGCTCCTCTCTATTACGACTCTTCATCTTCTCTCCTTTGTTTCTCTCTAGTCTGATGGGTTCTTTTCTTTGGAAAATGCTATTTAACCCGCTCGTGGAGGGGTGTGACCGAACAAGGAAAAGACTATTTGGAAATAACAGTAATGCCACTGTATTAATATTAGTTTCAATTATATTGTTGTAAACCCTTGAATCAATTTTGTTTATATATTTTTACTATTTTCCTGAAGTACTAAATAAGTTATGGGGTGGTGTGAAATCATTCACCCAAACAAATGAAAGAAATAGACTAAATGCTCAGGGACCTTATTGCCATTTTTCGAAATTCAAATTCTCATTGAACCGACCACTTAAAACCCAAGGATCCGCACTCTAGCTCCTGTTAGAGATTCGAACTGTTCTCAACATCAGGAGATAAACTCTAAACCTTAGTTTAAACCAAATTCCCTCTATCAATTATTACCCTTGATCGATCCAAACTTAGTATATATATATATAGAGAAGAAGAGGCAATCGCTCCTCTCCACTTCAAACCCTAAGAAATATGTGCTTCTTTGCAAGACCCTTGGATTCCACTCCTCTGACAAGCTTTGTGCCATTGTCAATCGCGGGTCTTCATCTCCGAGGTAATAACTGAACCCCTTCTTCTTTGTGCATAACCCATCAGGTGTTTGATTCAATAACTAGACAAGATTAGATGGTAACCAATATATCCGATTTGGGTTGGTAAGTATCAAAAGTGGCAATGGGACTTGAACTCTGTTGGTCTATGAGGATACCAAATGTAGGATAGACTGACCAGTTTATATACTGGTAGGACAGTTGTACCTCGTGCATTCCTTGCACATCCTATGTCAGTTATAGGCTGATACCCTAGTCGCATATCATGTACCAGTTGCATTTGATTGCATGTCATATGACACCATGTTGCATTATGAGAGTAAGGGTTAGGCCAAATATACCAACTATGGGAACCATTCATGGTCGAGGGTCTGATACTTGGACCTCTCGATCTAAGTTGCCAATGTAGGAGGAACAGAGCATCCAAGGCTATAGCTGATACCACATACACTTTCCTATACAACTCAACCATACATTATAGACCCTGATAGGCTACATACAGATATTTCTTCCCCAAGTCTACCGTTAGGACACTACACTAGTTTAGACAGAAACCCCGACCTGGGTTTTTAACCACAATACCTTGTGGGTACTCAAGAGTGCATGCCAGTCATGGAAGGAGTATAGGATTACACCATACCAGTTGAGCCTACCTAGGTGCAAATTCCAGCCTAATGTATTAGCTGCAGTATCCAAAAAAAATAGGGGATGATAGAACCATACGCCCTAACACAAGTGCATATTTGAGGGTGTCTTGTAGATTGTCACCAAGGAGTGGGAAAGTAGAAATATGGCAGTACATATACAGTAAACATAGTGATGTACGTACATCAGGTTCAGTAAAGCACTCAGGTTTAGAGTTTACCTACAGTACATGAAGGGTCTGGGTTAATGGGCACAGGTAGAGAAACTAACCTTGACCTGTGTGTATGTTAGTACTTTAGGTATATAGACTATGGGTCTGTGTATCAGAGAATTTAGCAGAGTACCAGCTTTATGGTAAGTACAGGGAAGTTGGAGAAGGGAAGCACATTAACCAATGTGTACAAACATAACAAAGGGGTACCTTACCAATCAGTTTTCATATGCATAGTAGGAAGATTCTGAACCATTACACAGATATGCATTACTCTATTTCTATAGGAGATAACCAAATAAGTTGAGCCTAATATCAATTGTTGGACTATATAATAGGCATAAGCCAACACCCAGGTCTAGCAGTTAGAGTTCCTTGTATCAGTTAAGTATAGGTTGCAATTACTAGTAATTAGTATAGATATAAGTTAATAATAGTTGTGTAGGAAAAGAACATACATTGACCTGAGACTTGCTGACATATAAATTGCATAGCCTGTAATAGAGCACATGATGTGTCTGATATTAATTGTAGATCATGTATTTAGTTATAAGAAAATAGATGAGGTATGTATTCATGTATAGGGAAACTTGTATGAATGTGCAGGTGGTTTTCCAGGTGGACTATCTGAACCTAGTAAGGTTCACATAAGAACGTTGCCAGGCAATAGGATGGCCTGCAGCCACGAGGGTATGCTGGCCTGTACTGCCTTGGCAAAGCTGGGCAAGAGAGTAGGGTTCCTGCAAATTGGTGGGTCAAATACCCATATGTGAGGTGTGTCAATATGTTGACTGCTATGATAGGAAAGTAAAACACTAGGTAGGTACTAGTTGGCAACAGGGAACAGATGAGGGCTTGTGTCTGTTTAAGTCAATTGTTGATGTTCTCCTTTCAATTGGTCATCTTATCATCTCACTTTGTCCTCTATGCAAAAAGAAGCTGGAACCATAAACAATACAAGGGGGAGCATGATATCATGAGGATCTACCCTAAAATGTGAACGTCAGAACCTTAGTACTAGTATAAGGTGCTAATAGGTATCAACAAACCTTATTAATGGGTAGTAGGTTAGTGGATAAGGTCATGTGTGATGCTAAACCAACAGGAGGCCATTTGCCATAGAGACAACAGTATTAAGAGGCTTCATGGTTAATCACTCAAGTACATGAGTACAAAGAAATCTATACAACCAGGTCGATATAAACAATTGGCAGGAATGGATTAATCATGGAACATAATGCCTGCACATAGTTTTAGGCACATGAAGTACTAATAACAGAGATAGATTTGATTTGAGTAAGTTATATCATAGTTAGGGTGAAAAATATGTTAAATAGAAAGATACCAAAATATAGCAGAGGTTGAGTTTAAACAGCAATAACATTAGCCACATGTATAAAAGGCTGCATATAAAATAGATGGTACTTCAGAAATATGGAACATGGCACTTAAGACAAAGGGGTATTGGGCTACCAGTATACAGAACAAAGACTTCCACCTACATAAAAGCCTGGGTACCTGTGAGTGCCATAAACCCTCACTAAATTCAGAGATTAGCATTTAATAGATGGCACATATGGGCAGGGGGTTATGATGGTACCTGAGTATTGTGAATTGAGCAGTGGAACATCATAGAACATAAAGAACAATAGGAAAGTGGATAGAGTATAATGCCTAACAGTATGCTTAAGTAGAAACTTAGTAACAGGGAACACCAAGGACTGGGTATAAGTAAGGGAAGAAAACTATACAAGTATGATAGTGAACCCAACTTTAACCTACAGGCACTAAACCAAGGAGGGGGTAGTCAATAGACCAAGAAGACTGATATTTAAGTAGATTATTAATCTTTAAATTCAATCGTATGTTGACATTGTAATTCATAAAATAGGTCATCTAGACTCGAGCTTAACGCCTGACCCATCTCAACAGCTCAGGACCACAGGCAAGTATACCTTGTCGAACATATGCAGTATTTATATTGTATTCTTTTATTGTACTTTTTTCATATGGTTACCTGTTTCTTATATTGTGATTGGTTGTCATTGACTACTTTACTTATTTTCTAGACTACGTGCACGTATAGGATATTCATTATTGCTTGTCTATTGGTCTTATCGTGTTGTCGTGTCTTGTGATAGAGTTGTCAGTTTCTATACCACGTCCTTGATTTGACCATTCTTGACTGGGAGTATCTTGCATTGTACTACAGTTGAGACATACTATAGATTGGAAGTATCTTACATTGTACTACGACCTATAGCCAATTCTTCTATCTTGATATTGATTGATTGACTTGACTTGTGACTTACTATAGATTGGGAGTATCTTACATTGTACTACGATTTATAGGAGTTTTCGATTGATTGTTAGTCAAGTCTAGTATTACAGTTCTTAGACGTTCTTCTTGCAGTGTTCTTATCCTCCATACATGTTATTTACTATCATATTAGTAGGCTTGTATATTATGTATCTTGTTAGTTCTCTGAGGACCTGATGATCTTTTCAGGTTTAGTCGAGTTTGAGTCGGGTGCAGATGAGCAGGCTTGAGTCAGCACTAGACTATGGTACTACTGCAGCTGAGGGTATCTTTAATATTTAGCAGTTTGGACTTAGTGATTGTATTTTCATGTCTCTATTTTATTTCTGTCTTCTGGTAGTGGATTTGTGTCCACCTGTCACAACCCGTACCCTGATTAGGGACACGAGCATGTGGGTACGTCCAGCCTACGCCACAGAATTGATGGTAGAACGCTGTATAGGTCTTCTGTAAATACTACAACTAATTAGTATAAGGGTACCTGTCATCTCCGCACGGAGGAATATAATATGGCATAACTCAATCACAAGATAAAACTAGGATAGATAGTACGAAATGGAAATGTGATAGAAGTAAAAACAGGAAATGAGTTCAAGATTCAACACAGCTCAGAGATATAAACAACATCATAGAGTCACAAAATATAATATATAATACTACAGTCTGAAAATAATAGCTGCGCAGTCCAGGCAAACCTAACTAAGCTATACTAGTTCGGGTGTACAAAGTCTAGTGGCTAACTATCAGGCCACAGTCCTGGACTAAGTCTCCATCTATCTCGACCCCATAGTAGGTCGAGCAGTCTGCCTCAGAATCATCTATAATATATCAACGATATCCTGTCAGAAAAATGAGCAAATAAAAATACTAACAACAGTTCCATATGAATTGACAAATTCTATAAGAGACAATTCTAATGAAATACAAGAAAAAAATATAGGATGACTTGGGAGCTATTCGGAAGCCAAGTTACAACCCGTAAACCAAATAAGGACCGGGGTTGTAACCCTTCTTCTGAACAGAACTTAGCCTCCAATCAAGGTTTAGCATAAGATCATGTAGAACATGGGAGTACTAAATATCATAACATGGTGAGAAAAGTACTGAATGTAGAACTGAGTAGGATATATGATGTAATAAAATAAGTATAAAATGTGCCATGAATTATTAGAGCATTATGTGATCGGCTTGGAAAAGTACAGGACATGCTATCCACTTGGCCCGACAATCACATGAAAATCACTGGAAAGGGTCATGCCGGCCAACCTGGATAACGAGCACAAGGAATAAGATCTTCCTATACCCTACGTGAGGTAAGAGTGGCACAAGCACAAGAATATAGTGACAGGATGGTATTGATCACATAGCCCCTAATAATTTTCCATCCCCGAATAATATAATGGATCCGGACATGACAAGTCATGACACGGGATTCCCTAAGAGGGTAGCTACTCCCTCTCAGGAATCGGTGTCTATACAAGTACAAGGAATAAGACAGGAAATGTACCAATATACCAAGAAAATCCAGGACCAACATCTCATGTCATAATCCGACGTATACTAGTCCGTGAACCATCGTGTCAGAAAATCAAGTAAGATACTATAACTGAATCAGATATAGCAGATATCAAGACAATGAAAACTATCAATGAATGTACTCACTTGTGGTCCTGAGCTGATAAGGTGAACAGATGCTCAGAGTAATCACAGACCTAAAGATAAGATACTATAAGTCAAAATAGGGTTTAATAATAAAAGGGAAACTAATTAAGTTATGATATGCAAGTCTAAGTCAAACTAGGTCATATTGGGCCAAACTAGGTCATACTAGGTCATACTAGATCATACTAGATCATACTAGGTCACAGGAAGTCAATCCAAGTCAAACTAGGTCAAACTGGGTCAAAGGTTGACTTATAGTTGACTTTTGGTCAACTGGTCAACCTTGGTCAACTCTAGGTCAACCCTAGGTCAAACTAGGCTAATGTTGACCAACTGTTGACTTTCAGTTAACTGGTCAACTCTGGTTTGGTTTCGGGTCAATTCTAGTCACTTTTAGGCTAAATTTGACTTTCGGTTGACTTTTGTTGACTTTTGGTCAAAACGGTCAACCGAGGTCAAAACTAGTCTAAGAGCACTAATCCTAACCATTACTAACCAAGATAATCAATTTCTAACCATATCCTAACACCTTAGACTCATACTTTAGCTTCTAGGTAATTACCTTAACCTTACGTATTATCCTTCACAAAGTATTCCCAATACCTTGGCCCGATACAAAGGCAACCCTTCCTAACCTTGGTAGACTGACCTTGGCTTCTTAGGGTAGCTAGACACTAACCTATCTAGATATTACCAACCCAGAAATCTAGGTATCTAGCCCATCCAATCCATCTTATCCCCATGTTGGTCACTCTCAAAATTATCTTAAGGTATCATGAGACACCCTATGGTATCTTGAGATACCACTCCTAACACTATCCAACCATACTAGCTCTATTAGGATACTAACTTATCTAGTACACTCACTAAACACACCCCACTAGGTCCACAACTCTCAAATCTAACATCTCATATCCTAACTTATACTAACATATAAGCTAACATCTACTAACAATCCTAACTAACAAATATGTAACAACTTGGTAGCAAACTCTATCTAACAAGGGCTAACTAATATAGGAAAATAGATAAATGGAAGGGGCTAATTTCTAAAGGAAAAAGGGGATTAAATGGATTAAGACTAAAGGCTAAAAAGCTCAATAAGCTGTGTTGACACAAAATCACAGTCAACCAAATATTGATACAATTGATGACATGATACTTGTAATATTTTAATACGACACATGAAGACTGAACTCAGTACAAGATGGACGACAGATCGCACCTGCTATGTTAAATGTTTTAAGTCTGTATTTTATGTGAGCACCCTGAATTTCGGGTTGATTTTTTTTCATTTTATTTTATTTTCTGATTTATTGGTTTCATTAAATAATTTATTGAATTATTTTTCCTTAAGTGTACTTTTCCGTGCCATTGATATTTGGAGTATCAGGGATGTTCAATTCTGGAAATCCTCTTCACGAGTTTTGGAGTGGACACGATTACCTTTATGACGGTATATAGTGTCCCATCCAAACTTGTTCTCTTGTGCTCTTTCTGCTTCGCTGAACTTCGGTCGGTTTAGACCATTTGATTGATATTTATTTTTCCCACTATTTTCCTTGATCATTTTCAGCGCGTTACCATGACATTTAAATTGGGAGCGCCAGACCAGTCAGTTTCTTGAAACCAACTCCTCATTGATGATCTACTCGAGACGCTCGTCACCCATGACCTTTGTTTCCCACTCATTCATGTCATTTTGGGCTCCATTTGATTCGCACAACTTTCCGACGCGTGACCCGATTTTATTTCACGCCACGGCGTCACATTCATTTTCCAACTTGATTTGCGGGTCCCCTGTCGACCAAAACCTGTCCGCCCCAATTATGGACATGGCCCACATTGAGCCTACTACCCGTCCGCCACTTGTGTCCCATTTATTGGAATCCCCATGTGCAACTTATTTACACATGATCATCAACGTCTATATTTTAATTCTATTTTCGCATCATGTCCGATTTTCGTCCAATCCGGCTCCACCGAGCCCAGTCCAGCTCCATGATTTTCTCCATCGTGATGCCCTCACATTTTTGCCCAAAAATATTAATATTCCTTCTTCCCATTTTTATATTTATGGGAATTTTCCATTTATTTAATTCCCTTGGAATAACCTACTTCTCTATTAATTCCTAGCCTTTGGATTGTTCAATTAAATCCTATCCATTGATTTCCCAATCAAAATTTTCCTACAGCCTCCTCCTCATAGTGCCGGCCCTAACTTTTATGGGAAGCAACTTTTTACTTTTTCCTCTCTTTCTCTTATCTCTTTCTCTCTCTCTCATTTCTAAATTATCCATACAACTACACTCCAGCTCTCTCCATCAAAACCGACAGCTCCCCCATGCACACTCCTCCTCCTCACCTTTCCCCGACCACTCGAGTTTCTTCTCCTCCTCCCAAACCTGGCCGGACTACCCCTCCAGGCCGTCGGCCACTGGCCGCCGACCAACTCACCACAACTTCTCTCCATCTTCTCCTCCTCTCCATTGGATAACATCTCCACCACCACATGCCATCTCCACCACCACTCCCACACGACAGCCTCCTCCTCCTCCTTGGCTGGCCGGAGCCCGACCTCCTCCTCCTCCAACACCCATTGCTCTGCCACCCCCCACTTCGCAGTGCCACCGCGCGCGCCGCGCGAGGCAGCAGCCGCGGCAACTGCAGCAGGCGCAGCACGAGTGCAGCAGTACACTGCCAGCCCGCGCGCGCGACTGGCCGGCGGTTCAGCGCCGCCGCTGCCGGCGGGTGGCCGTGCGCCACCTCGTGGCCGGCCCCCCATGGCCCACGAGCTCCGGCGACCCCCCCTGGGTCCGCCTCTCCCCTTCCAGCGCGCCGAATAGGCGATTCGTGCGTTTGGCACGGGTTCCCGTCGTGACGAGCTCGGAAACGACGCTGAAATCGCGCCCCGTTGCAGCGACTTCGCGTGCGTTTTCCCGGAGATCCGACCGTTGGATCGGCGATTTCTTTGCTCCGTCGCAATCTCGGTATATCCATCTTCATCCCTGTCAAATTTCGTCCGTTAATTTTATCGTTTGATACATGAAAACCGGCCACCAAGTTGACCGTTTAAATTGTATTAAATTTGGACAGTTTCGTGGGGCCAACTTCGTCAGCTTGTATCTCCTCCACCGCAGCTCCGTTTGGCGTGCTACCAGTTCCGGTGCGAAGCTGGTATAACCCTCTTCCTGTCCCCTTTAGATTTCATTTCAGTTTGAGCTTGTTTGATTGGTTGAATTCGACGCCAAAGTTGGCCGTCCGAATTCATAATTTCCAACTTGTAAAATTCCATTTTTGAACACGGGACTCCAGATTTCATTTCTGACACCACCATTAGACTTGTGGCGTCGTTCTGGCATGTTTTCATATAAAATTTGTTAGATTTGGAGAACGTGGGCCCGGGCACGTTTTTCGGTGCAAAGCGGGTCCCACTTTCTGGGTCAACGGGACTTTTTGACGCCGGCTCATCGGAATCCAATTCCGGATATACCGATGAGTTCGTATCGTCATTCTGGACTCGTTGACATATAATTTGCTGAGTTTTGAGAACTTTGGCTCCGGCACGCATTTCCGTGCAAACCGGAATCCCAAGTTCTGGTCAACGGACCAAATGGAGATCGGGTCAACGGAATCCAATTCTGGAGATACCGTTGGGTTCGTATCGACATTCTGGTTTCGTGGACATATAATTTGTTATATTTTATAGACTTGTTTTCTTGCACGGTTTTCGGTGCAAAACGGCTCCGACACGGACACCGTTTTGATCCGAAATTACCTTTTTGCCCTTGTGTCCAAATTGGACCGTTGGGTAGGCTATCCTAGCTAATTTGACCATTCTGGACACGTTGGCGATGTTTATTTCATCGTCCGACAATGTTTGTTGATAGTTTCTCTGAGTTTAGCCTTGTAATAATTAATTAATAATTAATTCTTATAATGTTCGTATTTCGAGATTAGTACAACGAAACTGAGTTCAGTCAATTCCAATGATCTCACATCGCTGAAATTGACAAGATGGGCACGTGGATCACTGTAATAAGATTATCAACCTTACCATTGATATTCTTATCTCGATTTACGTGTCGTAAGTTTCGACGTACAAATAACGAAGTACATTTTATATTAGACTAGAATTGATCCTGTTTGACCAGAGTTGACCAGTTGACCCAAAGTCAACTGTAAGTCAACACTTGACCTAGTTTGACTAGGTTGTTGACCGGAGTCGACCTAGAGATGTTTTGACTTAGAAGAACCTAGAATAATATAGATGGCTAGTATAGTTTTATTTATTTCAACTTGAACACCTTGTAACCTGTGTTGCTTTAAATAGGACTCTGTGGCTTCAGTTGGACCCTCTATACTTATCAGCTCAGGACCACAGGCGAGTACATTCACTGATAGTTTTCATTGTCTTGATATCTACTATATCCGATTCAGTCGTAGTGTTTTACTTGATTCCCGACACGACAGTTCACGGACTAGTATGCGTCGGATCCTGGCATGAGATGTTATTCCTGGACTTTCTTGGTATATGGGTATGAGATATTTCCATGTTCATGTACTTATATAGACACACATTGGGAGTGGGCTGGCCCCCTGCTCTCGAACCCCGTGTCATGACGTGCCATGTCCGGATCCGTGATACTATTCGGAGGAAATATATTGGGGGAATTATTAGGTGTTATGTGATCAAGCCCCATGTCCCTATTTTGCTAGCGCCATCCTCACCTCACGTAGGGTGTAGCAGATACCCCATGTCCATGTTATCCAGGTTGGCCGACATGACCCTTTCCAGATTTTCATGTGATTGTCGGGCCAAGTGGATAATCATGCCATGACTCCCTAGCCGATCACATATCGCTCTAATAATTCAAATCACTTTTTATTTATTTGTTGTCATATCTTACATTCCAGCTCACCTTTACTTACTGTACTTTTACCATGCTACGATTCATTCTCATTATGCTCTATCTGTCTCTTATACTATACCTTGGTTATGGGACTAGGTTCTGTTCGGAAGAAGGGTTACAACCCCGGTCCTTGTTTGGTTTAAGGATTGTAACTCGGCTTTCGAATGGTTCCCAAGTCGCCTTTACTCTTTGTCTTGTATTTCATTATTACTGTTTCTTATAGTATTTCTCAATTCACATGGAACTGCTGTTGGTGTTTGTACTTGCTCATTTTCCTGACAGGATACGTTGACAAAATTTTACAGATAGTTTGGAGGTTGCCTGCTAGCCTAGAGGAGATATTAGAGATTGTTTAGTTAGCTATTCTCAGTTGTCTGGAGTTGTATTTATTTTGTGGATTACTGTATTTGAGTTTGAGATGTATTTCTGAGTTTGTATCTTAGACACTTAGATTTCTCTCTGTTGTACCTCTTTTGGATTTTATGTTTTATCTATCTTCCTTTATGCTCTACCTTAGATGTGATTGAGTTTACATTCTGCCATGTCACCCCCATTCGGGGAGTATAAACTGTTAGTCTTATACTATTAGATGCATTGAGACCTAGGACAGCGTTCTACCGCCGACACTGCGGCGTAGGCTGGGCGTTGTTACGTTCTCGTGCCCTAACCCTAGGGTGCGGGTCGTGACATTTTATACTTTTATTGAGTCTAGACATATGTAAACTGAGTCGTACTGAGCAATTTGAGACTTAACCTATACCCATACCTCAAAACAAAAGCTCCACAAATATCCAAATAAGCCCATTTACCCATTGGACCAGTTCTGTGCTCTGGAGACAGAGTTCGGGCTGAACTCTGCCTCCACACAGAGTTCGGGCCGAACTCTGCCTCCTAAAATCCAGGACCCTAATTTTTAGGGTTGGCTGGATGCAAGTTGTCCAACGGCCAAATTTTTGAATATTTGACCCAGAATTCTGGCCGAATTCTGCCTGTCTGGTATCCTATAAATAGGCCATGAATTCTCCCATTTTCAATCATCCAATCTTCTCTTCTTTTTTCTCTAAAGCCTTATACAAGCCATACCCTTCTCATCTACTAGCCACAAGCTCCCTAAGCCTCGAAGTGCTCAGTTCTTTTCAGTTAGGAGTTTGTGCAAGGGTTCAAGAAGTCGCTTGGAAAATTCCAAGCATCGCCACTGCGATCTCTGTAAGAAGTTGACGTGCTCTTCTGAAGAAAATGCACGGGGTGTAACTACTATTTCACAAATAGTGGATTTAATCCTGAGCTAGAGTTCTCAGGCCTGGACTAGTCCTCCACGAGGGAAACCAGGTTAAAATCGACTGTGTTTGCGTATGCTTTCTCGCTCTTTACTATTCGTATTTACTCTGATTATTTACTGTTGGTGAAAAGGTTTAATTTTTAATTGGATATTTTTTGTCATAGACTCTATTCACCCCCCTCTAGAGTTGCCTATTTGTTCTTCAATTGGTATAAGAGCTCTGTTCTCTCAACAAGGACTAACATCCTAGAGCTGATCCATGGCAACCACACAATCCATGATTTCCAATCACGGTGAAGGGCAGTCCACTCATAGGCCTCCCCTATTTGATGGGACAAACTACACCTATTGGAAAACAAGGATGAGCTTTTATCTCAAGTCGCTAGACTTCGACCTGTGGACCATTGTTACCGATGGTTACAAAAAGCCCGCCAGGATAGTTGTCAATGGTGATCTCGTTGAGAAACTATGTGACAAATATTCTGACGAGGAGAAGAAACAGGCGAGTCTAGACGCGAGAGCTATTAATGCTTTATTCTGTGCTATAGACATGAATGAGTTTAACAGGGTCTCAACATGCACCACCTCTCACGAAGTATGGAGACTTCTAGAAGTGACGCATGAAGGAACCACTCAAGTCAAGGAGTCAAAAATAAGTCGTCTCACTCAAGAATATGAGGCATTCAAGATGAAGCCAAATGAGACGATCACACAAATGTTCACAAGATTCCTCGACATCATCAACCCCCTGTCTTCTCTAGGCAAGCAATATACAAATCACGAGAAGGTCCGCAAGCTACTTAGGGGGCTACCAAAGATTTGGAACCCTAAGGTGACAGCCATCATAGAAGGAAATGATCTCACGACTATGTCCATGGAGACTTTGATGGAAAAGCTGATGACTAATGAGCTTGACCTCAAAGACTTCGAAGAGCCTGCTCCTAAGACAAAGGAGATTGCCCTTAAAGCTCACCGACGAAGGGCTGATCCTGAAGAGACGGATGACGACAACTCGGAAGGTGATGATCAAGCTCTCCTTGTCCGCAACTTCAAGAAATTCTTTCACTTCAATCGAAGAAAGAAGGAACCGCAAGAAGATGACGAAGAAGAGCCAATATGCTATGGTTGCAAGAAGACTGGACACGTCCGAAAAAACTGTCCATTCGCAAAGAAGAGCAACCGATATGAGAAACCATACAAGAAGGCTTCCTCAAGAAAATATGCCAACACAAGCATTTGGCATGAAAGCGAAGCTAGTGATTCCGAGGAAGAAAAGGACTCTCCTCAAGATACTGCCAATGTATGCCTAATGGCAACATCCGACAAGGTAACTAGCAAAACTCTCGATGATTTTACTTTTGACGAACTTGGCGATGCATTCAATGATTTACTCAATGACCACAAGAAAGTCATTAGTAAATATAAATACGCCAAGGAGAAGATCAAAAGTTATGAAGTCGAGATTCAAAGACTCTCTTCATTGCTTGATAATATCAGAGACACTTCACCCACTGAAGTCACAAATGAGGTGTCTAAGCTTAAATCAAGTCTACATGATGTCGAAGCACGTATTGAAAAGCAAACACAAGAGATCACAGCACTCAACACTGAGATTGCTGAAGAAAAGAATAGACACAAGGTCTCTATTACTAAGGTTTATGGTTTGAATACTAAGATTAATGAACTGCAGGTTGTCTCTAAGAAATTAGAGACTAGATTGGAAAAATAGGTTGCTAAACCTCAAACCCAATCACATGAGACACACACAAAGCACAATACTGCTCAACATAGTTAAATAAGTCATTCACCTACAGCACGCAAATATGCTTACATGTACACCCACTTCTATACATCACACAAACCACATGCACGTAGAAATCATTCTCATCATTCTAATGTGACACATAATCACTATGCTACACATAGATATAATCATCACCATGCTGCACATAAACACAATCACCACCATACTGCTTATAGATTTAATCATATTCCTGCAGCCACATATAGTCATCATCATGCTGCTCCACACCACTCTTACCATGCTACATATAGACATCATCATCATGCTACTCCACACCAATCTACATATAGACATTATCAATATGCTCCTAACATAAATATGAATGCTATTTGTACTTATTGTAGATTACATGGACACATCTCACCACAATGTAGAGTTAGGAGATTAGTAGATAGAAACATATATGCATGGTTGCCGAAAACTAACTTTTCAGGACCCTCAAGAACTTGGGTACCAAAGGTCACATCTACTCTTGATGTAGGTGGACCTTCCCTCCTCAACTAAGAGTAAGTGGATTCTCGATAGTGGATGCTCGCAACATATGACGGGAGACGCAAATCTTTTTGCATCACTATCAATGAAGAGAGAAGGATATGTATCCTTCGGTAATAACCTAAAAGGGTATATTATAGGTAATGGTACTATTGGTCATCCTCCTTCTCTTGTAATAAAGGATGTCTGCCTAGTGACCGAGTTAAAGCATAACCTGCTCAGCATAAGTCATCTTACTGATCATGGATATGATATTAACTTTGGACAATCTAAATGCTATATTTATGATAGGTCAACAGGAGATATCGTTTTTGAAGGGATAAGAGAGGATAACATTTATATTTTCTATCTATCTAGAGATACTAACAGTGCAGGAAGATGTCTCTATGCTCACAAGGATGAAAGATTACTATGGCACCAGCGTCTTGGTCATGCCAATATGGATACTATATCCAGGCTATCGACTAAGAAGCTAGTTAGAGGCTTGTCCGACATCACATTCAAAAAGGACATGGTATGTGCCGAATGTGAGTTAAATAAGGCAACCAAGTCCTCATTTCATTCCATAAACTCTGTAAGTACTACTAGACCCTTGCAATTACTTCATATGGATTTATTTGGCCCTAGTAGAGTAGCCAGTCTTGGTGGAAAACTCTACGCTTTTGTTAAAGTAGATGACTTTTCTAGATTTACTTGGGTTTTCTTTCTTACAAACAAAAGTGATGCCATTTCAGTTTTCAAAATTTTTGCTAAAAAGGTTCAAAATAAAAAAAAGGCTACATGATCACTCGAATCCGAAGTGATCATGGAGGTGAATTCGAAAATACTGATTTTAAAAAGTTTTGTGATTTAAATGGTTTTGATTATAAGTTTTCGTGTCCAAGAACTCCTCAACAAAATAGTGTTGTGGAGCGGAAGAATAGGATTCTTGGCGATATGGCTAGAGTCATGCTGTATAAATTTTCACTTCCGAAATATTTTTGGGCTGAAGCTGTCAGCACAGCGTGCCATATTTTAAATAGGGTGCTCATTCGTCCTATTACGAAGAAAACACCCTATGAGCTTTGGTTTGGAAGAACTCCAAATGTTTCATATTTTCGAGTTTTTGGTTGTCGATGTTTTATCCTTAACACCAAAGACAACTTAGGCAAATTTGATGCCAAAGCTGACGATGGTATATTTCTTGGCTATGCGGCCAAGAGCAAGGAATATAGAGTATTCAACAAATGCTCATTAATTGTGGAAGAGTCTACCAATATGACTTTTGATGAAGATAACAGTGCAGCAACTACTCTTGATGATGATGTTGAGCCATCAACTTCTACTCCGATGAATACCACCACTGAGACCAATTCTCTGGAGGGCTTGCCAAAGAAATTCTCTTTCAAGCCGTCACATCCAGAAAATTTGGTTATAGGTGAGGTTTCACGCGGAGTAAGTACTAGATCATCATTAAGTGACTCCATTGCTAGTACTGCCTTCATTTCACAAATTGAGCCAAAAAACATTGTAGAAGCTTTTAATGATGAGTTTTGGATTTCTGCCATACAAGAGGAACTCAACCAATTTGAGAGGAGCCAAGTTTGGGAACTTGTTCCTAGGCCGGTAAATCACTCGATTATTGGTACTAAATGGGTTTTTCGAAACAAAATGAAGATGGTTCAGTTACACGCAACAAAGCTCATCTAGTAGCTCAAGGATACAACCAAGAGGAAGGTATCGACTACGATGAGACATATGCTCCTGTTGCTAGATTGGAATCCATTCGGATGCTTTGCGTATTTGCTAACTTTCAAAATTTCAAATTGTTTCAAATGGATGTTAAAAGTGCTTTCTTGAATGGATTTATTAAGGAGAAAGTTTTTGTAAAACAATCCCCTGGTTTTGAAAATCACAAATTTCCCGACCATGTTTTCAAGCTCATGAAAGCGCTCTATGGCCTCAAACAAGCCCCTAGAGCTTGGTATGAACGGATAAGCAATTTCTTGCTTGAAAAAGGTTTTTCAAAAGGGAAAGTTGACACTACACTTTTTATAAAATCTTTCAAAGACACTATTCTCTTAGTGCAAATTTACGTTGATGATATTATATTTGGTTCTACTGATGAAACTCTCTGTCAAGGTTTTGCCAAGTGTATGCAGACCGAGTTTGAGATGAGCATGATGGGGGAGCTCAATTACTTTCTTGGACTGCAAGTCAAACAAACAACAAATGGAACTTTCATCTGTCAATCGAAGTATACAAAGGACATGCTGAAGAAATTTGACCTTGATAACGTCAAACCAATCGGCACTCCAATGGCTACTACAACTAAACTAGAACCAGATAAAAGCGGCAAACCTGTGGATCAACGTAAGTATCGAGGTATGATAGGCAGTCTACTATATTTAACTGCTAGTCGCCCTGATATTATGTTTAGCGTTTGTCTGTGTGCTAGATATCAAGCAAATCCTAAGGAATCACACATGTCTGCCGTTAAGCGTATCTTTCGATACCTTAAGGGTACGGTTACAGTGGGCCTATGGTATCCTAAATCAACATCATTTGACCTCATTGGTTACTCTGATGCTGATTTCGCCGGATGCAAGGTCGACCGTAAAAGTACAAGCAACACGTGTCATTTATTAGGAAAGGCTCTAGTCTCTTGGTTTAGCAAGAAGCAGAATTCTGTCGCACTATTCACAACAGAGGCTGAATATATAGCAGCTGGTCGTTGTTGTGCATAAATTCTGTAGATGAAGCAAACTCTTGAAGACTATAACTTATCTTTTATGCACATTCCTATATTTTGTGACAACACTAGTGCTATAAATCTCACTAAGAATCCCATATGTCACTCACGCACGAAGCACGTTGAAATACGTCACCACTTTTTGCGTGATCACCAGCAAAATGGCACTATTAACTTAGAATTTATTGATACTGATCATCAGCTAGCAGATTTTATTACAAAACCACTATTCGAAGAGCATTTCAACTTTTTTGTCGTGAACTAGGAATTTTGGATGAAGCTGTTATTCATTAAAGTAACCTGCGTAAATATCGATTATGTCTTGATTTTTTATGATGAAATTGCTATGGGTATAAGCCGAAAGGGTCCTTCTGACAACAGGCGTAAAAGCCTAAGCGACACGGTACACTAGTCCTCAGGACTACCGCTAGCTGGGATCCGGCCCCTGCAGCTACCCCATGGCAGCTTCAAAATATTGAATTATGGCATAATTCCTTGTTTATTACATGGTATACTTTTATTTATCACATGCTAAAATTTAAAATTTTAAACTTCACTTTGATTCAGCGTTGACTTTTTGCTATTATCTATTTGGTTTTCTCATTTTGTATATACATCTATCCGTTATCGTATTTCTTTTATTTATTTTTTCTTTCTAGCCTGATTTCTGTTCTGGCTACAGAAACCAGAATTCGGGCCGAACTCTGCCTTACCCAGAGTTCGGGCCGAATTCAGTCTGGCCGTTCCAGAACCGAAAGCAGGCTTAGCCGCTGATCAAAATATGATCCAATGGTCCACAATTGTTCCGACCATTCGAGCCCTTACACTTAAAACCGGGTTCTCCTCCTCTTTTGCCTCCATTGCCACCTTCTAAACTTCTCCAAACTACTTCTCTTCAAACCCTAACCCTAGTTTTTCCATCCTAGTGCATCTTTCTTCTCAAAATTCAAGGAGAAGGATTCTCTTACCATTATCTTTCATCTTTCATCAACAAATTGAGGTATATTTTCACACTTCTCTCTATCTAAATTTCCTTAATTTTCTTCATTATTTTATGGCTCCCAAGTTGTTCAATAGAGGGAAGAGACTTCGAACCGAGGGTGCATCCTCTTCGAATGCTCCTCCTCGTGTTGAACAACCCATTGAACAACCTAATCAACAACCTATTCACCCGTTGTTCAACCCACCTCGTCCACTCGACCCCAACACGTATGATGATCGAATATTTGTATCACTAGACGCTTCCAATGAGTGATTTAGTGATTTTCGATCACGTCCTGTGTATGCGGGTCATCCTATAAATTTCACTATCCTTTCACAATATGATTCATTATTTCATGATCTATGTCTTGATGAACTTGTCACTACCAATTCGGTTATATATCTCAATGCCATCCAAATATTTTATTGTAACCTTTCTCACAATGATACACATCTATTTTCATGTGTTGCGGGCATTGATATTTTTTTTGATGATTTTGACTTGGCCGAATACCTTGAAATTTCGGAGCCTGACTCATGGAAGAAACTTGTTGAAGCTCGCAAGTTTCAATTCCCCGATGGGTCATCCCTAGAAAGCTTTAAGGACGATTTGTGTACTCCTAACACACGTCTTCGCAAGCTTCTCGCCAAGTTTCTCAATCCTTACTTTTATGAACTTCATCGTATTGTTTTTAACACGATTCTGCCCAAAGCAGGATCAACTGATGAGGTTATATACTTTAAAATCTCTGCTTTGTACCACCTCCATTTTCATGTTCCTTTTAATCTTCCATGTACCATGGTGGACTGGATGATTAATGCAAGGAAGAAGCCAAGATCCTTGGTTTATGCCCTTTATCTTCCTATGATCTTTCGTGCCTTTCGTGTCCCTCTTGATGAGTGCCAATTCCTTTCTGCCCATTCCTTCCTCTCTAAGGCACGACAACTTCAGGCAGCAGTTGGCTCATCTGATGTGTCTGAGCACTCTGACGATGAGCCCGACGCACCTTCTCTTGGACATGATGCGCCTCTTCCTCCTGCTACTCTTGAGTCAGTACAGACTATGCTCCACGATCGCTTCACTTTAGAGGATGATCACTGGACTCAGTTTGACTACCGGACCACCCTGCAGATGAGTGCCATCAGCAACTCACTGCACGATATTCGGTACTCTATGTCCCGGCATCCTTCTATGCCTATTCCTATGGAGCGGGACCCTGCTCGCGATGGATACCGTATCGATGACCCTTGGGTTCTCCGCTACCTAGATCCGGATGCGGCATTCGTGGACCCTCGTCGTTCCTTCACTGATCCATCCGACGACGCTGGGCCTTCACGAGCTCGATGATGGATGTGGATTTCTACTTGCTGCTGCTGCTGCTGAGGATCGTAGTTTATGCTTTTCTGTATTTTTAGTTGATGTAGTTGTTTCTCTTATGCTCTTTGGTTGTATTAGCACTTTTTATGTGACTCTTGAGACATTTTTATTCTGCTTCTTATCAGTTTATGCAGTTTATTATTATTATTTTTGTGTGTGCTTGCCAGTCATTATTTTTAGTTGTTTGATAAATGCCAAAAGGGGAAGAAATATTTTGCTATATTCATTATCATATCCTTGTGTATATGTGCTTTGGGAAAGAATGTTTGTATCAGGACAACATGACAAGAGCAATGTTTACGGGGAAGCTATTGATAGCTCTGCACTAATTACGGGGGAGCTATGCTACTGCTCTTTAATGTGTCCTGGTATGAATATTGAATATACAAATATCATTTTGTCAATTATCAATATGGGGGAGATTGTTGACACAAAATCATAGTCAACCAAATATTGATACAATTGACGACATGATACTTGTAATATTTCAATACGACACATGAAGACTGAACTCAGTACAAGATGGACGATAGATCGCACCTGCTATGTTAAATGTTTTAAGTCTGTATTTTACACGTTTATTGAGTCTAGACATATGTAAACTGAGTCGTACTGAGCAATTTGAGACTTAACCTATACCCATACCTCAAAACAAAAGCTCCACAAATATCCAAATAAGTCCATTTACCCATTGGACCAGTTCTGTGCTTTGGAGACGGAGTTCGGGCCGAACTCTGCCTCCATACAGAGTTCGGGCCGAACTCTGCCACCTAAAATCTAGGACCCTAATTTTTAGGGTTGACTGGATGCAAGTTGTCCAACGGCCAAATTTTTGAATATTTGACCCAGAATTATGGCCGAATTCTTCTTATCTGGTATCCTATAAATAGGCTATGAATTCTCCCATTTTCAATCATCCAATCTTCTCTTCTTTTCTCTCTAAAGCCTTATACAAGCCATACCCTTCTCATCTACTAGCCACAAGCTCCCTCCCTAAGCCTCGAACTGCTCAGTACTTTTCAGTTATGAGCTTGTGCAAGAGTTCAAGAAGTCGCTTGGAAAATTCCAAGCATCGCCACTGCGATCTCTGTAAGAAGTTGACGTGCTCTTCTGAAGAAAAGGCATGGGGTGTAACTACTACTTCACAAATAGTGGATTTAATCCTGAGCTTGAGTTCTCAGGCCTGGACTAGTCCTCCACGAGGGAAACCAGGTTAAAATCGGCTGTGTTTGCGTATGCTTTCTCGCTCTTTACTATTTTCGCATTTACTCTGATTATTTACTGTTGGTGAAATAGTTTAATTTTTAATTGGACATTTTTTGTCATAGACTTTATTCACCCCCCTTTAGAGTTGCCTATTTGTTCTTCAAGATGCTGCTGAAAAGCTGCTGCTTATTGTAACTGCTTATGCTGCTGATTATGCTTATTGCTTGCTGAAACTGCTGCTGCTGCTTATGGTTGCTGCTGCTGCTGCTTATGGCTGCTGCTGCCGCAAGCTGCTGCTGCTTATGTTGCTTTTGCTTATTGCTTATCAATCTCTTATATATATATATATATTAAAAAATATATATATATAAATATAAATACTTATATATATTTTATGATACATTATGATACATGGAGAAAAAATGTAAAGACAAGCAATAATACATCTCTAACATATAAAAATCTAATATTAAAACATGTATTAAATTATTTAAACACAAGTGTCCAATATTGGGGGTTTCCCACATGGACACAAAGCACAACAAGGACACTCCTAATAACTCCAAATGGACACGAAATGGACACAAATGGAGACACAACCATGGGGGTCATTCCTATGGGTTCAAAATGATCCTATATGCATGTAGGATTGAAATAGAGGGTAGATTTTACCTTCCGAGAGGTGAAATCCAAGTGAACTCCTTCCGATACGACACCGACACGAAGGGATCTCCAAATGGACACGAACCAAAGCCAAAACCTTCCAAACTTGGCTAGCACCCTCTCTTTAGGGAGTAGAGAAGAATAGATGAAGATTTGATGGAGGAAAGGATTGATTTGGGGATAAAATCGATCGAGGTTCCTCTCAAATTTGGGGAAGAACAAGAGAGAGAAAATATTTGTGGATAAAATAAAATGAAGTGACTCATCCCTATCCCCTTGTGGCCGACCAAGAATGGCAAGGTGTCCCCTTGTGCTAAAGTCTAAAATACCCCCCTCTAGCTCCTATTGGTTTAAATTAAAAAATAGGTTTTAGTTTGAGGCTAAATTAGTCTAGTTTGAGTCTCTAATTAACCCAACCTAGTCATGAATAATTAGTCTAACCATACTAACTTAAATATTGTCATGTGGGCCATGTCTAACTAATGAGTGGATCCAACTAGAGTGAAAACTATCCCGGATCCCCGATACAAGTCGGATTGAGTTGAAATTCGAACCCGACTCAAATAACCCCAAAACAATATCGTAAATAATAAAATAATTTCAAAATTATTCTAAAGTGGAAAATGACCAAAATACCCCTGTTCTTGAAAACTGGGGATGACACCACCGGACGTGACTTGGATACTCGATAAACTTGATTTTATATTATCATTTATCATTCAGTTTTATTTGAGTTATTTGATTGTATCTTAGTTCTGTGGATGAGATATAGATTGCCCCAAATGTTCTAGATTCCTGTGACTTGTGTATACTAGACAGCGTTCTACCGCTGACTCTGCAGCGTAGGTTGGGCTTGGACACGTCTCGTATCCAAAAAGCGGGTATGGGTCGTGACAATTGTAAATTTTAAATTAACAGAAATGCCACTGTAGATTTAATATTAATGCTAGTTCTAATAATATTATAGATTGTAAATAAAAAGAATGAAATTTTAACTTTAACTACTTTTAAGTTGTGAATTTAAGTCTAAGTTTAAATGTTAAATCAAAAACTAATTTAAATTTTAGTATTAATATTAGTTTCAATAATATTGTAAATTTTAGATTAACAGAAATGCCACTATATTAGAAACCTTGCTTGTCACGCCCCGCTCTCGTAGAAGCGATCATCCTCACAAAGGCGTGATGCCGCGTGAGCCTAGATTACGCGCACGCAAGGCAGGTCCATAACGGCCGATTACAGGCTAAGCGATGGGGTCATCGCACAGAAGTCCCAAGCAGAAATATTGAATAACAACAGCGAAAAATTAAATGCAAAACACAAGTCATTCAAAATGCTCTTTATTGATATCGAAACAAAGATTACAATTGTGGTACGAGGCCAAGATTACAATCACTCCTTCTTACATTACAAGTCACTCTGCTCTCTCTCATCTCTCAATACAATTTGAGTAGACCAGCGGAAGCTTCGGATAGGCGATGTCCATATATTATGTCTCGTATAAGTCCAGTCTTCAATGCGCCCGCGTGCCTCAAAATGCCAAGGAACTCCATGCCTCGATGCATCCAAGCGAGCTCCGCTCCGAGCAAGCAGGTACCTATCACATGCACATAAAACTGGTGGGGTGTCAGTACTCAACTGTACTGGTGGAGTGAGCTCCTCACCCACCCATACAAAACCAATATGTTACTTTACTTTTGTGCAACATAGTCCCCTTAATATTGTCTTTCTAGTCATGCCTTAGGATCAATTTTAATATTAAGACATAGACATCTTGGTCTATTTATGTCTCTAGACCGTTCGTCGGGCTAACGCACCGATAACTTCCTGATCCTTGTCTCTAGACCATTCTCGTGTTTGCAACATCAACTTATCGACTTGTAACATGGAGAAACTGATCGTCGTTATGCGACAGAGTTCCTGCTCCCCCATGCCACTGATCTTTGATCCCCCGAGCTGCTTTGTATCTTCCTTCGTCTCCAGCTCCTCGACCGTCACATCGACGCTAGCTGTCATACGTAGCACCTCTTGCACTACTGGGATCAGCCTCACTGCACGTCCCGGCTGCCTGTCCCCGACTTCTGTCTTCCAACGAAAAGTGTTAACGTTCCGACGAGCTTCTTCATTCTTGGCCGTCGATGACCCACAGCTACCCCTGGACTGTGTGAATGATGATGCTCCTGCCTCAGATTGAGTTTACTGCAAACCTTGATCTCCTTCCTAGCTTCGAACTGCTGAAACCGATGTCGTACCGTGAAGCTTTGGCAAACCATCCGTCGTCAAAACCGGATCCATAGAGTAACCCCCACCTTGAGACCGACCAGCTGTCATCGAACCGACAGACTGACCCTCAATCTTTGAATCACCACCATCCGTCGATTTGTCTCGACGAACCGAATCCTTCGTATCCCTCAAAGCACCTAGAAGCCCCTCCTCAGCAAGTTCTCGACGATCTACCTCCTGTTGAGCACCCCTCGAGCCTCCATCCGATGTCTGTGGCCTACCTGTACAGCTCAGCAGCTTGAGCCTGTACACGCCACAACCCAAATCTCCTCGAGCCAGCTGTTGGGAACCCTTCATAAGCATCTAATCTTTGTCCCCAAACAGACTGCGACAGCCATCATCTGCCAGCCTCCCTAACGAAACCAAGTTGTAGTGCAAACTCGGTACATGGCGTAACCCTTAAGAATAAGCTTCTCACCGAGCTCCATTGTCAAGTACACATTACCGATGCTTACAACTGCAGCTGTCCCCTTGTCGCCCATCTTCACACGTCCAAACCTGCCGCTGACCTACAGTCCCGACATGTTTACAGTGTTTCCATCGCCCAAGTCATACTTTATATGACGAGCCTTGAGATCGTAGGACTAAGTGACTTGACAACCGCAGACAACAGGGGACAGTGCTTGCTATGACTTCAATAGCCCAACAAAACTCTTGTCTAACGTGTTCGTGCAACGACTTGACAAACAAGGGCTACGTCAAGCCTTGTATCGAGGGAGCGTGCTGTGCACGCGTTCGAATTGAACAATCAAGTTCTTTGGGTGCCTAGACTTAAGCCACAAGTCGTGCAATACGACCTAAACTACGGGACAAGCGAATGTTAATATTAATGCTAGTTCCAATAATATTGTACATTTTAAATAAAAAAGAATGGAATTTTAACTTTAACTATTTTTAAGTTGTGAATTTAAATCTAAGTTTAAGTGCTAAATCAAAAACTAATTTAAATTTTAGTATTAATATTAGTTTCAATAATATTGTAAATTTTAAATTAACAGAAATGCCATTGTATTAGAAACCTAGCTGATGTCACGTTGCTCGGGCTCGGTTAGTGTTCGTCTAAACTCGTACGTGAGAACTAGTTATTAGTAATGAAAATCAAATATTAAATTTTAACTTTAACTATTTTTAAGTTGCGAATTTAAAACTAGTTATTAGTAAAAGGAGCTATTGAAATAAAATCTAGTCGAGCTCGATCCTTTCTCTTTATCCCATCTCTCACTCTCTCTTTCTCTCTCGGGTTCTCTCTCGCAAATTGTGTTCACTAATACCATATCATTAGAAATAATTACACAATAGTAAATGTAGCATTAAATGCTGCCGCATGCTTTATCCTACACAATTTAATAATACATATACACAGAAGACGAGAAGGTTGTGTTGTTGGAAGTTGTTTCTTTAAAATTATGCTTGCTTTTAGGATCACTCAAGCATTTTCTTGAGCTAATAGAAGAGGGCACGTGGCGGAGGTACAAGGAAGACGAGAAGGTTGTGTTGTTGGAAGTTGTTTCTTTCTGAATAATGCTATTTGTAACTCTAAATTGTACCTTCAAACTGTCCCTCCTTACGTGACAGCTGACGTGATATGTTGATGTGGCAGCTGACGTGGCAAATTTTAAAATTAAAATTAAAATTAACATTAAAATTAATGTTAATATTAACATTAACATTAAAATTAATATTATCGTTAACATTAATATTAACATTAAATTAACATTAATATTAACGTTAATAATTAGTGTTAAAATTAATATTAACATTAATATTAACATTAATAATTTGCCATGTCATCGGTCATGTCAGATGAAACATAATATTATTTAACATGCCACATCAGCTGCCACATAAGGAGGGATATATTGGAGGGATAATTTGGAGGTACAAATAACATTACTCTTTCTTTTTGTATTGTTTCTTGTCCTTCGTTTATTCTGTTGGTTTCTAACGCACTCTATTTTCTTCAATGGCGACGTCACATGGAGAAACTAATCGTCGTGTGGAAGAATTAGTTGATGAAGAAAGCTTTGCTTTAAGAGCAGTGTCAGATGATTTGGATGATGAGCAAAGTTTGGAAGCTGTTAACTTAGGAGACAATAAAAACAAGAGGAAAAAACAACGGGGGAATGCATCATAACGATGACGATAACATCAACGCAAACAACGAAATGTTATTTCGCATCACCCTTTCTAATGGATTTAAGAAATACATTATATTTTTACATTGAATTTTCATGCTTATTTTGTTTAATTCTGTTCTTAGGGACGATGGTGAATCTCCATTGGATTTTGATGCAACGACGATGAAAAAAATATTGCAGTCTGCCAACATTAACAAAGACCCCAAAGGATCTTTTAGATGAAGATATTGTTGGCTTACAGTTCAACTCTATTGAAGAAGCAGAGACATTCTACCGAATATATTCAAAAGCAGTTGGTTTCAGTATTAGAAAGAACGAAGTAAAGGAAAACAAATCTGGGATGGTGATGGTCCGTAGTTGGTGTTGTTCGAATGCGGGATTTAGACAGAAGAAATACAATGAAGCTCCTAACAGGGTTCGTGAGCCAAGAAGTGAAAGTAGAAGTGGTTGTAAAGCAATTTTTTGTATTGGGTACACCAATTCTACATATTTGTGGGTTGTCAAAAAATTTCAAGTACATCACAACCATAACCTGGCGAATGATTTTGAAATAGTTTTTTTGAGATCCCATCGTAAGATATCACCCGCATAATTGGAACAAGCTAAGTTTATGAAGCAATCAGGGATGGAGACTGGAGATATATAGAATTTACTTGTCCACCAGAAAGGTGGCTGGGATAAGGTTGAATGGACGAAAAAAAATTTATACAACGCTTTAGCTAAAGATAGTAGAGCACTAGATGATGTTGATGTTACGACAACACTTACATTTCTTCAATCTAAGGAGGGCATTGACCCAGATTTCTTCTACGCGTACATCATTGTAACACCCAGTTTTCTAAAATGAGGGTAATTTTAAAATTTTGTAATTATAATCATTTAATAATGATGTTTAAATTATATTGTGATTTTTGGTGATTTTTAATCAATTTAAAACTATTTAAAATATTAAAATATGATTTTGATGGTTAGCTAGTGTAACTCTAGAATTGCTAAGCCTAGAGACTAACCGTGACCAAGGGAGCCTAGGCATGTGATTAGAATGTTATATTACTATTTTTTAGACTAAGGGTATTTTGGTCATTTTTGACTTTTAAATAAAAATGAATTTTATTAATTAAATATGTGCCATTTGTTAGGTTGAGACTTGACCTAGAAACTTAGCCTAACCTAGATTAGCCTTGAGCTTAGAGTATTGATTAGGGTAACCTAGTAATGACAAGGTTAATAATATCTAGATATTCTAAATAAGATATTTTCTCTTAGGATATTTGTGAAAAAGGAAGCACTATGACTAGTTAAACCAATAGGAAAGCTTAGAATTGGGTGGACAACTCCTAGCCACTCATCTAGACCTAAAACCTAACCCTAAATCATCTAATGACAGCCACAATAGGATTCTCCCCTTCCTATAAAACATCCTTAGCAAAACCTTTGCCTCTTCTTACAATTTCTTAGAACCCTAATAGTTCCTCCCCAAATTTCTCCCCCTAATATCCAAATCAAGCCCAAATTGGTCCTAATTAATTGCATCATCACCCTCTACCATAGTGGAAGCTAGTAGGGGCTTGCTAGCTAGGAGTTGAAGTGCTTTGGTCAATTGAAGTTCAAGGAGAAACCCTCATCATCACCCTTTTCATTGAGATTCACTCTCAATAGGTAAATCCCATAAAACCATATAAAATTATGTTTTATTTTTATTGATGCATGCATATAGGTATACCCTAGCTGTAGGGTTAGTTTGGTGCTAGGTAGTATCCATTTCGTATCCGTATCGGACACGTATCAGCCCATATAAACCGGTGTTCGATGAAATGCCTAAACCAGTGTTTTGATAACCATTTTTGAAACTAATTGCATGAATTGGTAGCCCTATACATGTGTTTTCATTCCCCCATTGACTGAGCACACACTTGTATCATTTTCGTGTCGAAAATTGATACGGACTTGCAGCACGAGACAGTATCTCGATGTCCTGCTGCAACTCGTGTCGTGCTCACTGCACAGACCATGTGAACCTACCAAAATTGGTATGGAGGTCGGGGCAGTGACTGAAAAGTCACTCCCTAAGTTTTACGACTCCTCGTATCGTGTCGGACACAAAAATCGACTCACACTGGTCTTCCACTAACACGCGCGCATGTGAACACCCCGCTCTGATACGGGCTTCGTGTCCCACCAGGACACGTCGTGGTGACGTGTCAGGGACTCGAGCATGTAGCTCTATCCATGGCGAATGTCTAGACATGAGCACGTGTCTTGGTTCGACTTTTGTCGTATCCACGAGGACACGAACACCCTGCACAAGCCTGTGCACAACAGGGTTTCTGAACCCGTGTTTGGTTGTATTGGACACTTCGTGTCCACTCTTGTGGACATGAATGACACACCCTAGACACGTAATTATATGGAGAACACACCTATATGCCTGAATTGTTAAATTCATTGGTTAATTTAGGTTTTTGAATTTAGGTTTTTGTGTATCAGTCATTTCTAGTTTTTGTTCAATATGAACTATCAGTCAATGCATATAAACCTAATTTCCTGAGAATCCCTGTTAAATTGATTAACCTAAAATTGAATGTTAGCTTAGTTTTGGAATTTAGGTTGTATATGTATATGTAAGACTGCTGTTAACCGAAATTGCATCTGTTTAAATTCCTGAGATTTAACTGAACCAAGTAAACCTGAGTACATATGAAAATTCCTGAGATTTCAATAGTAAACTGAGAATGGGCTGTTAAGGTGTAACTGGGTTTAAATGAGTTGGGTTGGGGATTTGAATGAGGAAAGAAAAATGTAATACCTGAGATTCAGTGACTTGTTAAACTGATTACTGAGTTTAAAATGAAGTGAAACCTGAGTTTTTGCATGTGTTAAATCCTGAGAATTTTAGGAATGTGAAATGTTTGTAAACTGGAATGGGTATAAACTGAGATTTCAGTTAATGTTAAACTGAATTTGAAATGATATTGCCTATGTTAACCTGAGATTTAAATTGAAATGTAGAACTGTGATTTCTTATTATATATTTCCTGAGATTTTTAGGGGTTAATGTTAACTGAGATTTCAGGAAAATAAACCTGAGTTTGTGCACCCATTCACTGATTTCAGATTACTACATACACACACACACACACACACACACACACACACACACACACACACACACACACACACACACACACACACACACACACACACAGATCACTTTTCCTGAGATTCAATGAACCATAGCTCAATGTTGAACTTGAAAATTGAGAATTGTTTCATGAAACTGAACTGTCAACTGATTTCCTATTTTCACTGAACTGTCATACATACACACAACTCCCTATCTCCTAAACAGTCACACAGACACACTACTCTAAATCCTGAACACACATTCCATTTATTCTTTTTCCTATTACACACTAACCTAAACCCTCACATGTACCATACACTCACACACACACAAATTGTATGCTACACACACATACCCTTTTTAAAACCCTTGCCTAACCCTCTAATATGTATTGTACTATATATATAGTTGTTATATGTTAGTATTTAAATATATAGCCATGTATGTGATAAGGTAGGTAATGTAAGACTAATTGATGTTGTATGTATGTATTAGGCCTAAGTAATGTGTGCCATTATGTATATATATATTGTGGAGAGGTGCGCCTATTTCATTATGCATGTATACCTATATACAATATGTGTATAGTGTATGTATGTATATTGTAAGTTAAATAGCTTGTGTAGCCTTATTGTTGGTTGTGAGTGCTAGACTAGGCTTGGTTAAGCTTAGTAAGACTTGTTTGGTTAGGACTTGACCTAGTTGACTTACAGTTGACCAAACCCTAAGGTTGAACTAATTTGACTAAAGTTGACTTAGTTGACTTTTAGAGTTGACCAAGAGTTGACTTTGGTCCAGACTGACCTAGAAACATGTAGATGCATTGTATTCTTCGATTATAATCCCCTTGTATACATCATGACTTGTGTTGTTCTAAATAGGACACAATTACCTCGTTCAGACGGTATATTCTAACAGACATTCAGATCGCAAGCGAGTACATTCTCTGATCGCTTCATACTTGTCACGATTTATATTCTTGCTCTAGATTACTTTACTTGATGCTGACACTTGTTATCACAGATTGGTACTATATGGATCTCTTCTTGGGATGTTGTAACCCCCCAGTTCCAAAATGCGTAGGACTAAGTACGTAGACATGCCAGCTGTATACATACGAAGTACATGGGCCTTGTATGTATACATAAGCTGTAAAATGCAGTAAACCACAGCTAACTAATCTCATCCACACAATAAAAGAATAAAAGATATCACATAATGAAGTGTTTTGATACAATATGTTGGGTGGAGACACATCCACTACCAACCAAAAAAAGATAAGTACATGATATATAAAAGGACTAAGTGGAAGTAGTAAGGAGGAACCAAGTCACGTCATCTTCGAATAAATGGTGAAGACCACGATCCCGGCTAAGGTACCTGCGGAAGACATGAACACACACCTAGGGAATAACCAGGTCCTCAGACGGACGTAGCAAGATACATGAAGAACAAGCTAATATGAACTGTCAGAATAATAAAATAATATATAAAAGACTATTCTAGACACAAATATGCAAAGGAGATTCTAACCGCCTAATGTGCAATTTAGAGGACAACTTTCATGCGCATGGGTGGTATTTTAGGCTATGTATACGTAACTGGCATCCAGTCATCTGTATCCGTCCGTAACGTCCAAAACGTCAGAGGGTATTTGCAAATAAATCGCCACAGTTCCATCCGGAGACTGTGGTTTACCTGTTTGGATTTCCATACGCACTAGCGACTGTCCTCCCTAATATTTCCCACACTGTTCAAGTCATGTCCATGGCTCGTCCAGTTTTGTAACTGCTTGAGTCTCTAAAACCTTAGTCATAGCAGTTACGATCATCTATCCGCCATACGACTTTAGAGAGGGCCAGTCCATAAGTCGTGCCCCTAGCAAAATGTCTCATATCGTGTAGTGTGAGTGTCATGGCCAGAGGAGATATAAGAATATCCTCCAACAAGAAGATATTCCGCTAACACTAAGTTAACATGCATATAGTAAAGTAAAACGACTAATAGAGTCGCTTGCACCCAAGTATGGCTTGGACGCGCAGTTTATAACAAAAAAAACTAACAATATGAAACAAAATAAATAATACAGAAAATAAATAATTTGGCAGTTAATTAGCAAGGTATACTTGCCTATTGCGATGCCTGGTGAGCTGTCTGGTGTGGTACAATAAAGGTGGCACAAGATCGACTTCGGTGTTACAACTACACAAAGGGCCTCTGATGATGGTATGGACTGCTCCATCGGGTCCACAATACTCAAGTTAGCTAGGGTCGATGGGAGGATGTACATAATTTGGCGATGGAATAGGAAAGAGGGGGTTGAGTCACGGGCGGATGAATAAAGAAAATTTTAACGAATAATAATTATATGATTTTAGAAAACTAATTATAATACTCAAAATAAATTTGGTTTTCTATTATAAGTCGAGATAAGCATGTGAAAAATACTTAAGAGTCAACAAAATTATTTTTGCCTAAAAACAGTAAATTTGTAAAATTTGATTTTTGACAGAAATGATATTTCAATAAATTACCTTAGATAAACATTCTTAGAAAACCATATTTTTAGGGTAACCTACTTTTACCAAAATACTTTTTAGTATACAAAATAAGTGTTAATATTGTAACAACATATTTAGTCTTCGAAATCCAGTTTTAAAAATAATAGAGGGCAAGCCTAGTACCATATATATATTTAATATTCTATGAGAATACTAATAAATTTATTTACAAATAACAATAATACTTATAATGAAATTAACAACTGAAATATTGTCAATAATACTAATATTAATAAGGTATAATAACTAATATGCAGTTGTCGTAAAGTACACATGCATACATATAGACAGTTGTCCAAAGATACATCTCAATAAAGTATATTTAAATATTTAAATTTCATATGTTTACTAAGAAAATACTACTACTACTAATAATAATAAAAAAAATAAAAAAAACAATTGATAAAATTAATAACAAACAAAAAAAATAGATACACAACTAAATAGAAAGAATAAAAAAACTAAAAAGAACAAAAAAACTAAAAACTAAAATAAAACCACAGCCATTACTCTTTAAGAAAGAGGAAGACTAGATGAAAAGGGAGCTGTAGAGAGAGAAGAAAAAAGAAAAGGGAAGAGAGAAGGAGTCGGAGGAGGATCGGGGCGGCGATCGTCGGCGTCAGAGAAGTGAGGGGCGGAGGACGACGCAGTCCTCGGAGATGCGCGTGCGCGCGACCCGAGGCTCGGCGGTTTCGGTGGCCACCGGGAGAGGAAGCGAGCGGCTGTGCGGCGGAGGGGTGTGCGTGCGCTGGGAGAGGCGGCGGCGGACGCTGATGACCGGGCACGTACAGCACAAGGAGAAGGAGAGGATGAGGCGGCGGAGGCTACAGTGCTCCGGCGCTGCGGGGGAGGACCCGGTCGGCTAGGGTTTTGCGGAGGCACGATGGGATGGCCGGCGCACACCGCGGTGGGTCAGACAGGAGGGTGGAGATGGTGGACGTGGGCTGTCAAGGCTACGGGGGCGGAGCTCACCGGCCATGGAGGAGGCGGAGGTGAGTACAGTGGTGGTGGTTTGGTTTATTTGTTTATTTTCTTTTGGTACTGTTGGTGGTGATTGGCCGCAACGGCGCTGGGAAAAGGTTGATGGCGGTCGTGGTTTGTGGAGATGGAGACGGTGTTAGTGGTGGTTTGGTCGGAGTTGTTGGGGCCAGTGGGTGTTTCGACGGGGCGACCACTGGCCGGGGTTGGCCGGGTGTGGGGTTGAAACGGTGGGTGAAGGAAAAGTCAGGGAGAAGGAGGCGGGCAGGACTGGCGATGATGGGGGCCGGGTTGTCCGAGGGGTGGTGACAGTGGCGATGCTGTGGTGGTCAGGAAGGCATCAATAATGGTTTCTCGTCGATGACGGTGGCGGCGGACAGAGAACGGAATGCTGGCCGTGGGTTGGGGTTAGGTTAGGAATAGGATTTGATGGTGTGTCGGGGGTGTCCGACACGGAGAAGATGAAATTGTATTTGTAAAAAAAATATGGAATAAGAATTTGGACGGGAAACACGGACACGATGCACGCAAGTATACTTGTGGAGAATTTATAGGTGTCCAAAATTTATGGAGGAGTACCTGCCTATTTATAGGATGTGGGAATTCCCAGTTGGATAAAGATTTGGGAGGATTTAAATCCCTATTAGATAATTACATAATTATTCAAATCGATTTAAAATAAATTTGTCGAATCCAAATCAATCTAGATAAAACTTATTTTTAATTTAAAGCTATTTTAAAATAAGGCCAATATAATCTTTTCCAATTTAAAACATCATAGTTAATTAAATATTAAATTAGACAATTTCCAAAATAACTTTTTATAAATAATAAAAATATATTAATAAATAATTTCAAAATTCACAATAAACTTTAAATATTTGGAATACATTTTTATAAATAAACAAACAATTAGTTTTCAAAAAATATCAAAGTGGATAATGAAATAAATTTTATGTCACTCGCACACAAATAGTCTATTTTGACATAAGCAATAGTTTTTCTAAATTATTCCTTATATTTGTATCATAAAATAAAATTGTCTTCTTTATAAATAAAAATAAAGGTTTGACAATCTCGATGCGACACAATAAATAAAAATAAAATACATATTTTCTATACGAAGAATTATTTTAATAAAATATTTGTATATAAAAATATATACCATTTCGCAATTTCGTACGCTACGTACAAATACGAAAAATGTGAACTTGTACGCGACGTACAATTACGAGAAACAAAAAAATCGATACCAAATTTAAAAAAATCGTAGTAAAATTTTAGGAGGTTTACATCCTACCCAACTTACAAGAATTTCGTCCTCGAAATTACGAATAAGTGGGAATTTGAGAAGGTACATGGGTATATCGATACGGAACACAATCGAATCATTAGGCGAGGCAAGGAGACGACGTTTAACACAAACATGTATTTAGAGAGACAAAAATAAATCATGGATATGGTTTGGGTGGGGTCGCTAACTAACGTAAGTAAAAGACCAAGAGTTTTGGAAATGAAGGTAAAATAATTTGAGAACAAGGGCACATAGTCCCTTGGAAAGGATAGTCATCTAGGTTTAGGAGTACGACTAAGAAAATATTTCTAGTCATTCCTAAGTTTAAGTGATTAGAAGGTCCTGATAGAAGGTCGAGGGAGGGGCGAGTAGTTAAGACGAAGATATAGTTAATGGTCGTAAAAGATAGGATAGCTAGAGAAAAATTTAAGTACAAGCACCTTCGTCCTTCTAAAATTGGTGGAGGCGAAAGCAATATAGAGTTCAAAGACGATATTATCGAATACGAATACGTGGTTCAAAGGCAACCGAATAAATTCAAAAAGAATTTTCAAGGCAGTCGTGAATAAGATTCGAAGGGTAAGTTTAACTATATCTCAACCACGTAGAATAATCGCGTGAAAGGCGAGCCAAAGTGCACTAGGTTGATCAGACCATCATGCACCGGTTCTGAGTAGACAATACGTTAGTGGGGGGCCCTAATAAAATATATGTCCTTGAACAAGCTTGATAAAAAATCTTGCAAAAATTAGGCTATTTAGCAGCATTAGTCACGATGGTATAAACATAGGCATGAGAGCGTAAGAGTGAAAGAAGGTAGAATTAGTTCAACTCCTTAAGAATCTAAGTCATGTCATGTGTTGGTCTCTATACAGTCATCCTATAGTCTTTTTGTCCAAGTCCTTGGTTGGCTAGATGGGTTAGGGTCCTCTAAATTCTAGAACCTAAGAGAACTTGCTAATATAGGTCACAAGGACAAAGGGATTGTTAGGTCATAAGGCATTCTACCCAACTTACAAGAGTTAAACTAGTGGTGTGATGGAACAATTGGCCATGTCTACCTAATATAGGTTACCTTCCTAAGCACTATCAAGCACGAAAGAAGAGCACGAATCACGATAGAAGGGATCAAACAAGATACAACTCGAGGAGTCAAGCGAGAAGGATGTAAAACCCCTAAATTTCTACTATATTTTAGTACGGATTTTTTTTGTTTTGTTTTGTAATTATACGTCGCATAGTCGTATTGTACGTCACGCAAAAATTTGCTCTTTCATATTTGCTCGTCGAGTAAAAATTTCGCACGAGGTACATATTTTGAAAAAAGTTTTATTTAGGGGATTTATTAATATAGAAGACATATATTCTATTTCAATATAGCATAATTAAATATCTTATTTTAAAGGTATATTTATATAAATATTATTGTGCATACCCATTTTCGTAAATATTTATTAGTTATTTTAAACAATAGTATAATTTTCGAAATTAATTATTTTATTATTTATGAAAATGGTATTCGAGATATTTTTAATACTAGTATAAATTGTAACTTATAAATTAATATTCTATTTGCATGTGAATGCATGAATTTAATATTCTAATTTTTGAAAATTTATCTCAATTTAGTAAAAGATATATTTTCATATTTGATGTTTAAATAATTATGGTGATTTTCGAAATTATTATTATAGTATTTTTTTGAAAACATATTTGAAAATTTTGTGACAATTTAAATGTTGATTTGATTTTTTTGGAATGATTTAAATAAATAAATTAATATCTATATTTGATATTGATTTGATTTTAAACTAAAAGAATTTAATTTGATTTAAATTGCGTTTGTATTTGGATTTGGATTCTGATTGATTTAAATTAAATTACGAATTATCTATTTTTGGATTTTAAATGAATCTAAATCCTTATCTAACTGGAAATTTCCACATCCTATAAATAGGCAGGTACTCGTCCATATTTCTACCATTCACAAATTCCTCCAAAATTATTTCTCCACATCAGTGCGTGTATCGTGTCCATGTCCGTCCTTTTGCCATTCATTATATTCCTATTAATTTACAAATACAGCGATCTTCTTTTTCGCGCTCGACAGCTCCGAACGCCAACCTATCCTGTGTCTCGCAGGACACATCCCGACACAACAAATTTTTAAATCCTAACCCAGCCCTAACCCTGCCACCTTCTGCTCGAACCTCGCCCCCCTCTTCTCGGTCCCAGCCATAATCCTCCCAGACCGAGGCCGCTCCCGACCACAACCAAAACTGCCATCACCTCCGGCCACCACACTGGTCCAGTATCATCCCGTCAAGCCGGCGACCCAAACCCGTAGTCGTCATCCGCTGCCACAAACTCGCCCACCACAACAGAACCCCATGCGCTCACCTCGATCCCCTGCTCATCCCGAACCCAGCCACCGGACAACCGCCACCACACCCGACTCCTCCGGCCAACCCAACCCCGGTCCCCTCCTCGACCCACTCCAGCACCTACACCACCGTAACCACCACTATCACCATCATCGACACCTCCACCCAGCCGAGAAACCAGCCAGCCACCACATAGAGAAAAGAAAAGAAATTGGAACCCTAACCTGACCGCGGCCAGCACTGCCGACCTCCTCGCCGTGGCGCCACCCCATGCCGCGGATCTGGCACCGTCCTGGCCGTATCCCGACCCTGTTGCCGCGTGCGCCGGCCTCCCTCCGACGAGTCGACCTCCGAGTCGGGCTCCGCACCGCTCCGCCCCTCGGCTTCCAGATCCGGAGCCAGCGTCAGCCACCGACCGTCCGATCCGCCACCGTCCCCGCTTTCTCTCCCTTCCCCTAGCCTTCTCTCCGTCGCGCCACCGCCCCTGCCGCCGAGCTTCCCTCTCTCTCCCTGTGACCTCCGCTTCTTCCGTTCTTTCTCCGCTTCACTCCCTCTACTCTCCGGGCTTCCTCCTCCTCCCTTTCAAAAATTTGTATAGGACCCTTTCAAAGTAAGAAGTCAGTGCCTTTAGTTTTAGTTGTGTGGTCTCTTTGGTTTTTGTCTTGTTCTATTGATTACTGCACCGCTTCCAAGGAGAACCAACACCCAGAGTTGGGTGTACATTATTATTATTATTATTATTATTATTATTATTATATTTTATTTTTCTACCAAAGAGAGAAAAGAAGAGACAAAAATTTTACGAGTTATAATTTGGTAATATTTTTTTTGTTATTAAATTATTATTATTACCTTAGTTTATTATTGTTATGATCATTAAAAACTGTTATTAAAAACTAGGTTGTGAGCATTAGTACAGTAGTTATCAGTTTATTATTATATTTAGTAGTATGACTATTACTATTTGAGAATTTTGTATTATTATTATGATTTAATTATTTTTCAAACTATAGGTATAGAATAAAGGGTAGAGTTATCCATGGAATTTCAAAAAATTCGAGTTTTGTCTGAAAGTTTTTTTTGTAGATTTTATATATCCATTTGAAATATTTTTGACTAATAAAAAGTGTTTCTAAAGTATCATATATATATATATTTCAAGTATTATATAAAATATTTTAAATAAATTATAGTTTTTTTTTACCTAAAACGATTGGAATATATATATTTACTATTTTATGGCGTCTTATCTGTAACTTTTGACCTACAAAATATATTTCGACAAAAGTTAGATTTTTGCCTTAAAAGGGTTTACTATATTTTAATCATTTATCTAAAATATAGTTTTTGAATATTATAAATGGTTTCTATAAATAATATATATTATTTATCAAATTTCCTTTAATTATCCTTTTGTCTGAAACCAATCCCATTCTTCCTGTCCCTTCGCCAATTCCATCATTCCTCCTATTGACCCTAACTAAATTAACCATCTTGGACCTATTGGGACAATCCGTGCCACCATCGGAGGCCCTTGCGTAGTTGTAACGCCGAAGTCGATCTTGTGTCACCTTTATTGTACCACACCAGGCAGCTCACCAAGCATCACAACAGGCAAGTATACCTTGCTAATTAACTGTCATATTATTTATTTTCAGCATTTATTTACTTGTTTCGTATTTGTTAATTTATTTGTTATAAACTGCGCATCCAAGCCACACTTGGGTGCAAGCGACTCTATTAGTCGTTTTACTTTACTATATGCATGTTAACTTAGTGTTAGCGGACTACCCTCCTATTGTGGGATATTTTTATATCTCCGCTTGCCATGACACTTACACTACACGGTTTGAGGCATTTTATTAGGGGCACGACTTATTGACTAGCTATCTTTATTGTCGTGTGACGGTAGATGATCGTAACTGCTATGACTAGGGTTTTAGAGACTCAAGCAGTTACAAAACTGGACGAGCCATGGACATGACTTGAACAGTATGGGAAATATTGGGGGAGGACAGTCGCTAGTACGTATAGGAAGCCAAACAGGTAAACCACAGTCTCCGGATGGAACTGTGGCGATATATTTGTAGATACCCTCTGACGTTTTGGACGTTACGGCCGGATACAGATGACTGGATGCCAGTTACGTACACATAGCCTAAAATCCCACCCATGTGCATGAAAGTTGTCCTCTAAATTGCACAATAGGCGGTTAGAATCTCCTTTGCATATTTGTGTCTAGGATAGTCATTTATATATTATTTTATTCTGACAGTTCATATTAGCTTGTTCTTCCTGTATCTTGCTACGTCCGTCTGAGGACCTGGTTATTCCCCAGGTGTGTGTTCATGTCTTCTGCAGGTATTCTAGCCAAGGCCTTGGTCTTCTCCATTCCTTCGAAGACAACTTCGCTTGGTTCGTCTTGCCATTTTTATCGTTCGATTTATTGTACATTTCTTTCATTAGATAGTTGGTAGTGGACTTTGTCTCCGCCCAACGATTGTATCATAAATATCCAAGTTGATTTTATATTATTATTCTGTTCAATGTGGATGAGATTTAGTTTGTCTTGGATTAATACATTTTACAGCTTATGTATACATACAAGGTCCTATACTTCGTATGTATACAGCTGGCATGTCTACGTTCCTAGTTCTACGTATATTGGGACTGGGGCGTTACAAAGGCGGTCAAGTATGTGGATGAGATCCTAGACTCTAATCCTATACGCAGGGTTGCTTGGTACGGTAAATTAACCAAACAATTTATCTAGACCTGCATGGGCTACCACAAAAACAAGTAATGCCCCAGTCCCAAAATGTGTAGGACTAAGTACGTAGACATGTCAACTGTATACATACGAAGTACATGGGCCTTGTATGTATACATAAGCTGTAAAATACAGTAAACCACAGCTAACTAATCTCATCCACACAATAAAAGAATAAAAGATATCACATAATGAAGTGTTTTGATACAATATGTTGGGGGGAGACACATCCACTACCAACCAAAAAAAAAGATAAGTACATGATATATAAAAGGACTAAGTGGAAGTAGCAAGGAGGAACCAAGTCACGTCATTTTTGAATAAATGGTGAAGACCACGATCGCGGCTAAGATACCTGCGGAAGACATGAACACACACCTGGAGAATAACCAGGTCCTTAGACGGACGTAGCAAGGTACATGAAGAACAAGCTAATATGAACTGTCAGAATAATAAAATAATATATAAATGACTATTCTAGACACAAATATGCAAAGGATATTCTAACCACCTAATGTGCAATTTAGAGGACAACTTTCATGCGCATGGGTGGGATTTTAGGTTATGTGTATGTAACTGGCATCCAATCATCTGTATCCGTCCGTAACGTCCAAAACGTCAGAGGGTATCTGCAAATAAATCACCACAGTTCTATCCGGAGACTGTGGTTTACCTGTTTGGATTCCCATACGCACTGGCGACTGTCCTCCCCCAATATTTCCTATACTGTTCAAGTCATGTCCATGGCTCGTCCAGTTTTGTAACTGCTTGAGTCTCTAAAACCCTAGTCATAGCAGTTACGATCATCTATCCATCACACGACTTTAGAGAGGGCCAGTCTATAAGTCGTGCCCCTAGTAAAATGTCTCATATCGTGTAGTGTGAGTGTCATGGCCAGAGGAGATATAAGAATATCCCCCAACAAGAAGGTAGTCCGCTAACACTAAGTTAACATGCATATAGTAAAGTAAAACGACTAATAGAGTCGCTTGCACCCAAGTATGGCTTGGATGCGCAGTTTATAACAAAGAAAACTAACAATACGAAACAAAATAAATAATGCAGAAAATAAATAATTTGGCAGTTAATTAGCAAGGTATACTTGTCTGTTGCGACGCCTGGTGAGCTGCCTGGTGTGGTATAATAAAGGTGGCACAAGATCGACTTCGGTGTTATAACTACACAAAGGGCCTCTGATGATGGTATGGACTGCTCCATCGGGTCCACAATACTCAAGTTAGCTAGGGTCGATGGGAGGATGTACATAATTTGGCGATGGAATAGGAAAGAGGGGGTTGAGTCACGGGCGGATGAATAAAGAAAATTTTGACGAATAATAATTATATGATTTTAGAAAACTAATTATAATACTCAAAATAAATTTGGTTTTCTATTATAAGTCGAGATAAGCATGTGAAAAATACTTAAGAGTGAACACAATTATTTTTGCCTAAAACCAGTAAATTTGTAAAATTTGATTTTTGACAGAAAAGATATTTCAATAAATTACCTTAGATAAACATTCTTAGAAAACCATATTTTTAGGGTAACCTACTTTTACCAAAATACTTTTTAGTATACAAAATAAGTATTAATATTGTAACAACATATTTAGTCTTCGAAATCCAATTTTAAAAATAATATAGGGCAAGCCTAGTACCATATATATATTTAACATTCTATGATAATACTAATAAATTTATTTACAAATAACAATAATACTTATAATGAAATTAACAACTGAAATATTGTCAATAATACTAATATTAATAAGGTATAATAACTAATATGCAGTTGTCGTAAAGTACACATGCATACATATAGACTGTTGTCCAAAAATACAACTCAATAAAATATATTTAAATATTTAAATTTAATTTGTTTACTAAGAAAATACTACTAATAATAATAATAAAAAAACAATTGATAAAATTAATAAAAAAACAGATACACAACTAAATAGAAAGAATAAAAAAACTAAAAAGAACAAAAAAAAACTAAAAACTAAAATAAAACCACAGCCATTACTCTTTAAGAAAGAGGAAGACTCAGATGAAAAAGGAGCTGTAGAGAGAGAAGAAAAGGGAAAAATAAAGAGAGAAGGAGTCGGAGGAGGATCGGGGCGGCGATCGTCGGGGTCGGAGAAGTGAGGGGCGGAGGACGGCACAGTCCTTGGAGATGCGCGTGCGCACGACCCGAGGCTCGACGGTTTCGGTGGCCACCGGGAGAGGAAGCGAGCGGCTGTGCGGCGGAGGGGTGTGCGTGCGCTGGGAGAGGCGGCGGCGGACGCTGATGGCCGGGCACGTACAACACATGGAGGAGGAGAGGATGAGGCGACGGAGGCTGCAGTGCTCTGGCGCTGCGGGGGAGGACCCGGGCGGCTAGGGTTTCACGGAGGCACGGCGGGATGGCCGGCGCACACCGCGGTGGGTCAGGCAGGAGGGTGGAGATGGTGGACGTGGGCTGTCAAGGCTACGGGGGCGGAGCTCACCGGCCATGGAGGAGGCAGAGGTGAGTACAGTGGTGGTGGTTTGGTTTATTTGTTTATTTTCTTTTGGTACTGTTGGTGGTGATTGGCCGCGACGACGATGGGGAAAGGTTGATGGCGGTGTAGGTTTGTGGAGATGGAGACGGTGTTGGTGGTGGTTTGGTCGAAGTTGTTGGGGCCAGTGGGTGTTTCAACGGGGGGACCACTGGCTGGGGTTGGCCGGGTGTGGGGTTGAAATGGTAGGTGAAGGAGAAGTCAGGGAGAAGGGGGCGGGCATGACTAGCGATGATGGGGGCCGGGTTGTCCGAGGGGTGGTGACAGTGGCGATGCCGCGTTGGTCAGGGAGGCATCAATAATGGTTTCTCGTCGGCGACGGTGGCGGCGGACAGAGAACGGAATACTGGCCGTGGGTTGGGGTTAGGTTAGGAATAGAATTTGATGGTGTGTCGGGGGTGTCCGACACGGAGAAGATGAAATTGTATTTTTAAAAAAAATATGGAATAAGAATTTGGACAGAAAATACGGACACGATGCACGCACGTATATTTGTGGAGAATTTGTGGGTGTCCAAAATTTATGGAGGAGTAGCTGCCTATTTATAGGATGTGGAAATTTCCAGTTGGATAAAGATTTGGGAGGATTTAAATCCCCATTAGATAATTACATAATTATTCAAATCGATTTAAAATAAATTTGTCGAATCCAAATCAATCTAGATAAAACTTATTTTTAATTTAAAGCTATTTTAAAATAAGGCCAATATAATCTTTTCCAATTTAAAACATCATAGTTAATTAAATATTAAATTAGACAATTTCCAAAATAACTTTTTATAAATAATAAAAATATATTAATAAATAATTTCAAAATTTACAATAAACTTTAAATATTTGGAATACATTTTTATAAATAAACAAACAATTAGTTTTCGAAAAATATCAAAGTGGACAATGAAATAAATTTTATGTCACTCGCACACAAATAGTCTATTTTGACATAAAGCAATAGTTTTTCTAAATTATCCCTTATATTTGTATCATAAAATAAAATTGTCTTCTTTATAAATAAAAATAAAGGTTTGGCAATCTCGATGCGACACAATAAATAAAAATAAAATACATATTTTCTATACGAAGAATTATTTTAATAAAATATTTGTATATAAAAATATATACCATCTCGCAATTTCGTACGCTACGTACAAATACGAAAAATGTGAACTTGTACGCGACGTACAATTACGAAAAACAAAAACGAAAAAAATCGATACCAAATTTAAAAAAATCGTAGTAAATTTTTAGGGAGTTTAAATCCTGCCCAACTTATAAGAATTTCATCCTCGAAATTATGAATAAGTGGGAATTTGAGAAGGTACATGGGTATATCGATACGAAACACAATCGAATCATTAGGCGAGGCAAGGAGACGACGTTTAACACAAACATGTATTTAGATAGACAAAAATAAATCATGGATATGGTTTGGGTGGGGTCGCTAACTAACGTAAGTAAAAGATCAAGAGTTTTGGAAATGAAGGTAAAATAATTTGAGAACAAGGGCACATAGTCCCTTGGAAAGGATAGTCATCTAGGTTTATGAGTACGACTAAGAAAATATTTCTAGTCATTCCTAAGTTTAAGTGATTAGAAGGTCCTGATAGAAGGTCGAGGGAGGGACGAGTAGTTAAGATGAAGATATAGTTAATGGTCGTAAAAGATAGGATAGCTAAAGAAAAATTTAAGTACAAGCACCTTCGTCCTTCTAAAATCGGTGGAGGCGAAAGCAATATAGAGTTCAAAGACGATATTATCGAATACGAATACGTGGTTCAAAGGCAACCGAATAATTTCAAAAAGTATTTTCAAGGCAGTCGTGAATGAGATTATAAGGGTAAGTTTAACTATATCTCAACCACGTAGAATAATTGTGTGAAAGGCGAACCAAAGTGCACTAGGTTGATCAGACCATCATGCACCGGTTCTGAGTAGACAATATGTTAGTGGGGCCCCCCAATAAAATATATGTCCTTGAACAAGCTTGATAAAAAAGCTTACAAAAATTAGGCTATTTATCAACATTAGTCACGATGGTACAAACATAGGCACGAGAGCGTAAGAGTGAAAGAAGGTAGAATTAGTTCAACTTCTTAAGAATCTAAGTCATGTCATGTGTTGGTCTCTATACAGTCATCCTATAGTCTTCTTGTCCAAGTCCTTGTTTGGCTAGATGGGTTAAGGTCCTCTAAATTCTAGAACCTAAGTGAACTTGCTAATATAGGTCACAAGGACAAAGGAATTGTTAGGTCATAAGGCATTCTACCCAACTTACAAGAGTTAAACTAGTGGTGTGATGGAACAATTGGCCATGTCTACCTAATATAGGTTACCTTCCTAAGCACTATCAAGCACGAAAGAAGAGCACGAATCACGATAGAAGGGATCAAACAAGATGCAACCCGAGGAGTCAAGCTAGAAGGCGACCAAGTATGTGGATGAGATCCTAGACTCTAATCCTATACGCAAGCTTGCTTGGTACGGTAAAGTAACCAAACAATTTATCTAGACCTGCATGGGCTACCACAAAACATGTAACGCCCCACTCCCAAAATGTGTAGGACTAAGTACGTAGACATGCCAACTGTATACATACGAAGTACATGGGCCTTGTATGTATACATAAGCTGTAAAATGCAGTAAACCACAGCTAACTAATCTCATCCACACAATAAAAGAATAAAAGATATCACATAATGAAGTGTTTTGATACAATATGTTGGGGGGAGACACATCCACTACCAACCAAAAAAAAGATAAGTACATGATATATAAAAGGACTAAGTGAAAGTAGCAAGGAGGAACCAAGTCACGTCATTTTCGAATAAATGGTAAAGACCACGATCCCGACTAAGATACCTGCGGAAGACATGAATACACACCTGGGGAATATTAACCAGGTCCTTAGACGGACGTAGCAAGATACATGAAGAACAAGCTAATATGAACTGTCAGAATAATAAAATAATATATAAAAGACTATTCTAGACACAAATATGCAAAGGATATTCTAACCGCCTAATGTGCAATTTAGAGGACAACTTTCATGCGCATGGGTGGGATTTTAGGCTATGTGTATGTAACTGGCATCCAGTAATCTGTATCCGTCCGTAACGTCCAAAATGTCAGAGGGTATCTGCAAATAAATTACCACAGTTCCATCCGGAGACTGTGGTTTACCTGTTTGGATTCCCATACGTACTAGCGACTGTCCTCCCCTAATATTTCCTACACTGTTCAAGTCATGTCCATGGCTCGTCCAGTTTTGTAACTCCTTGAGTCTCTAAAATCCTAGTCATAGCAGTTACGATCATCTATCCGTCACACGACTTTAGAGAGGGCCAGTCCATAAGTCGTGCCCCTAGCAAAATGTCTCATATCGTGTAGTGTGAGTGTCATGGCCAGAGGAGATATAATAATATCCTCCAACAAGAAGGTAGTCTGCTAACACTAAGTTAACATACATATAGTAAAGTAAAACGACTAATAGAGTCGCTTGCACCCAAGTATGGCTTGGACGTGCAGTTTATAACAAAGGAAACTAACAATATGAAACAAAATAAATAATGCAGAAAATAAATAATTTGGCAGTTAATTAGCAAGGTATACTTGCCTGTTGCGATGCCTGGTGAGCTGTCTGGTGTGGTACAATAAAGGTGGCACAAGATCGACTTCGGTGTTATAACTACACAAAAGGCCTCTAATGATGGTACGGACTGCTCCATCGGGTCCATAATACTCAAGTTAGCTAGGGTCGATGGGAGGATGTACATAATTTGGCGATGGAATAGGAAAGAGGGGGTTGAGTCACGGGCAGATGAATAAAGAAAATTTTGACGAATAATAATTATATGATTTTAGAAAACTAATTATAATACTCAAAATAAATTTGGTTTTCTATTATAAGTCGAGATAAGCATGTGAAAAATACTTAAGAGTGAACAAAATTATTTTTTGCCTAAAAACAGTAAATTTGTAAAATTTGATTTTTGACAGAAACAATATTTCAATAAATTACCTTAGATAAACATTCTTAGAAAACCATATTTTTAGGGTAACCTACTTTTACCAAAATACTTTTTAGTATACAAAATAAGTATTAATATTGTAACAACATATTTAGTCTTCGAAATCCAGTTTTAAAAATAATATAGGGCAAGCCTAGTACCATATATATATTTAACATTCCATGAGAATACTAATAAATTTATTTACAAATAACAATAATACTTATAATGAAATTAACAACTGAAATATTGTCAATAATACTAATATTAATAAGGTATAATAACTAATATGCAGTTGTCGTAAAGTACACATGCATACATATAGACAGTTGTCCAAAAATACATCTCAATAAAATATATTTAAATATTTAAATTTAATATGTTTACTAAGAAAATACTAATAATAATAATAATAATAAAATAAAAAAACAATTGATAAAATTAATAACAAAAATAAAAAATAGATACACAACTAAATAGAAAGAATAAAAAAACTAAAAAGAACAAAAAAAACTAAAAACTAAAATAAAACCACAGCCATTACTCTTTAAGAAAGAGGAAGACTCAGATGAAAAAGGAGCTGTAGAGAGAGAAGAAAAGGGAAAAGGGAAGAAAGAAGGAGTCGGAGGAGGATCGGGGCGGCGATCATCGGGGTCGAAGAAGTGAGGGGCGGCGGACGGCGCAGTCCTCGGAGATGCGCGTGCGCGCGACCCGAGGCTCGGCGGTTTCGGTGGCCACCGGGAGAGGAAGCGAGCGGCTGTGCGACGGAGGGGTGTGCGTGCGCTGGGAGAGGCGACGACGGACGCTGATGGCCGGACGCGTACAACACATGGAGGAGGAGAGGACCCGGTCGGCTAGGGTTTTGCGGAGGCACGGCGGGATGGCCGGCGCACACCGCGGTGGGTCAGACAGGAGGGTAGAGATGGTGGACGTGGGCTGTCAAGGCTACGGGGGCAGAGCTCACCGGCCATGGTGGAGGCGGAGGTGAGTACAGTGGTGGTGGTTTGGTTTATTTGTTTATTTTCTTTTGGTACTGTTGGTGGTGATTGGCCGCGACGGCGATGGGAAAAGGTTGATGGCGGTGGTGGTTTGTGGAGATGGAGACGGTGTTGGTGGTGGTTTGGTCGGAGTTGTTGGGGCCAGTGGGTGTTTCGCCGGGTGTGGGGTTGAAACGGTGGGTGAAGGAGAAGTCAGGGAGAAGGGGGCGGGCAGGACTGGCGATGATGGGGGCCGGGTTGTCCAAGGGGTGGTGACAGTGGCGATACTGCGGTGGTCAGGGAGGCATCAATAATGGTTTCTCGTCGGCGACGGTGGCGGCAGACAGAGAACGGAATGCTGGCCGTGGGTTGGGGTTAGGTTAGGAATAGGATTTGATGGTGTGTCGGGGGTGTCCGACACGGAGAAGATGAAATTGTATTTGTAAAAAAAACATGGAATAAGAATTTGGACGGGAAACACGGACACGATGCACGCACGTATACTTGTGGAGAATTTGTGGGTGTCCGAAATTTATGGAGGAGTCCTTGCCTATTTATAGGATGTAGGAATTCCCAGTTGGATAAAGATTTGGTAGGATTTAAATCCCCATTAGATAATTACATAATTATTCAAATCGATTTAATATAAATTTGTCGAATCCAAATCAATCTAGATAAAACTTATTTTTAATTTAAAGCTATTTTAAAATAAGGCCAATATAATCTTTTCCAATTTAAAACATCATAGTTAATTAAATATTAAATTAGATAATTTCCAAAATAACATTTTATAAATAATAAAAATATATTAATAAATAATTTCAAAATTCACAATAAACTTTAAATATTTGGAATACATTTTTATAAATAAACAAACAATTAGTTTTCAAAAAATATCAAAGTGGACAATAAAATAAATTTCATGTCACTCGCACCCAAATAGTCTATTTTGACATAAAGCAATACTTTTTCTAAATTATCCCTTATATTTGTATCATAAAATAAAATTGTCTTCTTTATAAATAAAAATAAAGGTTTAGCATTCTCGATGCGACACAATAAATAAAAATAAAATACATATTTTCTATACGAAGAATTATTTTAATAAAATATTTGTATATAAAATATATACCATCTCGCAATTTCGCACGCTACGTACAAATACGAAAAATGTGAACTTGTACGCGACGTACAATTACGAAAAACAAAAACGAAAAAAAAAATTGATACCAAATTTCAAAAAATCGTAGTAAAATTTTAGGGGGTTTACAGATGTTATCCCCCTTAGTAGGCGCATCGGATACTTCATGTCGTGTGTTTCATGTACATCATGTATTCCTTGCTCTTGTGTTATTCATGTACACTCATGTTCTTTCATGTACGCTTATGTACTTTCATGTGCTCTTATGTACGTTCATGTTTCCTTATATGCTTCGTGTGTAACCAAAACATCATGTTCGTAATGTAACTTGACTGGATCCTTGTGTATTAATTGTGGGTAGGGGTGAGTATAAATGGTCTTGTGATTTACCCATCATGTTCACTCTGTTACATTTCATGTGTTATCATGTACAACACAGCCCTCGCGGCTGGTGTCACTCATGTTCACCCATGTATATCATGTTCAACCCAAGCCAGTTACATGCCATCTCGTACTCTAAATCACTAGTCACTTACAGTTCTTACTTATCATGTATATATTTCCAGTTATCAAATATCTCTCCTGTTTTCATGTACATCTTCTTACAGTATTTCATGTATCTTACTCTATTGCTTGCTTTATATTTCCTGCCATGATATGAACTCCATGAGATGTACTGTGCTCGCTCCCGTCCTGACTGGACCTGTTAAAAATATTATAGATGATACCGAAGACTTCTGTCCAACCTACTATGGAGCCCATCTAGACGACACCTGTGAGTTGGACCCACAGGAGGATCCAGCTCTAGCTGAGGACGTCATCCCTACTGCTTAGACTAGATTAGCTAGGCTTTATCTTATTTCTTATGTCATTTGTATTGACTTTAGAATGGTATTATTTTTTGGATATTTGTGATGTTGTGTCGTTTAGACACTTAGACTTTCTTTTCTGTTTGTACCTCAGTTAGAGGATTTTATATTTATCATATCGTGCTATTTTTATCTCTAGATTTGTGATTGAGTTATATATTATATGATTTTTCCTCCGTTCGGAGAGTATATTATATTGTATTTAGTTTGTGATAGTGACCTAGGACAGCGTTCTACCGTCGAAACTGCGGCGTAGGCTGGACGTACCCACTTCTCGTGCCCCTATACTGGGTGCGGGTCGTGACAAACATAGACGAAGATTCCAGATTGACCCATCTCTTTTGGGCTGACAGTGCATGTCGATTCGATTACGAATTATTTGGAGATTTACTAGCATTTGATTCTACATATAAAACAAATAGAAGTCAAATACCGTTGGTGGTACTAGTGGGTACAAACAATCATACAATGACTTGTGTGTTTGGGTTTGCAATGATCCATAATGAGACCGTAGAGACATATTCTTGGGCTTTACAAAAATTCCAAGAGTGTATGAATGACAAATTACCAGTAACAGTTCTCACGGATGGTTGCAGATCCATGAATAAAGCAATTGAGGATTTAATGCCCAATATTGTTCATCGAACGTGCTTATGGCATATCCTAAACAATTCAGCCAAACATGTACACCGAGATGGTTTTGCAAATGAATTGAGTATTCTGATTAAAAGGTGAATCGCACACTTGCTACTTTACTTTGAAGTATGTTGTTGTTACAATATTAAAATTTTAGTTACTGTCCATGTTTTCTAAACATGTACTATTCAGTCAAAGAATTTGAAAACCGTTAGCAGCAGATGCTAATGGATTATAATATAGAGAATAATGAGTGGACCACTGCATTGTACAGAACGAGGGAGCGATAGGCGGACACATTCCTATGTGGAAATTATTTTGGTGGTTCTACTGCAACAAATAGATGTGAATCTATGAACGCATTTCTGAAAAGATTTTTGAATAAGAAGCTGCCACTATGGAAGGTCCTTCAAAATTGTGACCACGGTTTGGCGGCCTTATGTTACGGCCAGATAAGTAAGCATGCATGTCACTGATAAACTCTCAACACCAGTTATGAAGCAAACTAGAATGGCCGAAATAGAAGATAAATTTGCCGCAATTTACACTAAAACGGTGTTTATAGAGGTAAGGAAGGAAATCACACGTTCTGATACATATATTGTTCTCCACTATCACATCATAAGAGAGGCAGAAGTTTGCACTATCCAAAAGTATATGTCGCCAAACAGTATCAATCGGAAGGTTACATTTGATCGGGCCGACAACATCACAAACTATGACTGCTTGTGGATGGAGACCAGGGGATTCCTTGTAGGCGTATTTTTTTAGCAATAAAGAGATTACAATTGGAAGATATTTCAAAGAACTTGATAAAAACTCGTTGGCTCAAGGATTGCAAAGAGAGTTATCTCTCCGGACCTGGCATAGAAAGAAAATTCATCCACCCAGACAGTATTGGAATCAGAAGGTATGGTGGTATTAATGAACAAGTTAATTTGTTTACGTATTATTGTAAAAAATAAGCAAAATTCAAGAAAAGGGAACAAAGTTGATGTCGTCTGTTCTGATGGAGTTGAAAAAAATGGTGACCGATATTGGTGAAGAAGAAAAAATGGTAGCTGATGAAGTTCATGGAGTGTATAAATCTTTTAAAGAGCCAAATCCGGTAGCAACAAAAGGAATGCCTTCTCAAGGAAAATCAAGCCAGCCTAAAGTAAGTCAGACTATCCCGAAGCCTAGAATTTATAGAAAATTGGGTCACAATTTTTGTAATTATAAAGTACGGAAGCGAGATAGCAATAAAGAGTAGATGGAATCAAATGAACCGTCGTTGACTTAATTATCAACTTTTTTTACAATTCTCCATCAATTTAACAAGGAAAACGACAATCCTCAGTCAATTTTAACACGAAGGATGGTAATTCTCCGTCAATTTAACAAGGGGAATGGTCATTCTCCGTCCTTTTAGTACGGAGAATGGCAATTTTCTATGTTATTTAAACGGAGAATTGACATTCTTCGTGGTTTTAACACGGAGAATGTCCATTCTCCTGCATTCTAACACGGAGAATGGCAATTTTTTGTCAATTTAACAAAGAGAATGGTAATTCTCTACGATTTTAATACGAAGAATAGTATTGATGGGCGCACTGGCCAGTGCTCCATTGGGCGCATCAATACATGGAGAATGGTGTTGACTTGGCAGAATTCGAAGGGGCAGATTCATTGGTATTAGTGGCATATAAATGACAGTGTTGGAAGAGTTTGTTCTCGTCTTACTTAGCTTTTCTTTTGAAGGGGCAGATGCATTGGTATTAATGTAAATTAATTGAATTGAATTCAAAGTGACTGCCACTTGGCACATGAGTACGAGTTGTCCTTGCCTATAAATGATAGTAGTGTAGGTTGAGTTTGTTCTCGTCTTACTTAGCTTTTCTTGTGGAGATGGACTCGATCGATCCCCCGCCTTGGCAAGATGCTTTCCTGTGGGTTGTCGATCTCCTCGTTCGAAGAAGCTTTGGTGGTGAAGTCCTTCAGAAGACTGAGATGTACCTAGTGGACTGTCCGTGTTCGTGCACTTCATCGATTGTGTGCCATGATATTGGTTACTAGAAGAGCCCTAGGGTTTGGGTTGATTGCCAACCCACACTCTGTCGAAGCACCCGCACGTTGATTCGCTCTGACTATGCACGGTGTTTCGTCTACGCATGTTGACGATGAAGTGATTTGCTCTGACGATGCACGGTGTTCCGTGTTCGTGCACTTCATCAGAAGACTGAGATGTGCCGAGTGGACTGTCCGTGTTCGTGCACTTCATCGACTGTGTGCCATGATGTTGGTTACTGGGTTTTGGATCGCCGCGGCCCAGTTTTTGTTATGCTAGAAGAGCCACAGGCTATCGAAGGTGCCTGTTGCATCCAAAGATCGGGGTCGGACGATGGAGTAATTTGCTCTGACGATGTTACGCCTACGCACGTTGAGGATGAAGTGATTGCCAACCCACACTATGTCGAAGCTATAGCTTTTAGGCTTTTTTCTTAGTAGTAAGATTTTAGGTAGTAGTTCAGACTTTCATATGTAAATAAAAGTCAAACTTTTCATGGTTTTGACACGGAGAATGGCCATCCTCCGTGGTTTTAACAATGTAAATATAATTCAAAAATGATTTTATTATAAAAGACAGAGCATACCAGACGTTACAAAAGATGCAGACGAATAAAAGACAAACATATGATATAGAAAGAAGTTTCTTGCCCAATTATATTGTTGTCTTACAATGTCATTGCTAGGTTGGTAGTATTACATATTCGCTTGAAAGAAACTTCTTATCCCATCCCAACCTCATCATTGTAATCTTCTGGTGAGTGTCATCGTCATTTTCTCTCGGTATTTCGAAGGGAGTAGTCATCAAGCTCTTCATATAATACGTCGTGTACAAGAGGAAGTTGGGTGCCTGTTGTTGTGGGCATCGTGGAGAAAAATTCAGTACTGTGCTCTCATACTCTATCTTCGTCGGGCATCTCTCCCTCATCATATCAACTGTCCTCCTGACGATAGGCTCTAAGGTCTTCTTCATTAATTCTGCATCCACCTTGCCCTTTTCGTACGTGGTTTACCTCAAAGAGTTGTAGTGTGTCCAGTCATAGGAGATAAAGTTGAATATGAGCAGCGTATAGTATTTGATGGATACATGAAAGAGTGGGATGAATGGCAACTCTATGTCGTCCTCTAAACCCATAACGAAGTCTTCTGCATCTGTTTTGAAAGTGTCAAGGGCGCCGGGTTTTTCTTCTGGTTCAATGGCACGTTCAACGATGTTCTGTTTTCCAAAAACAAAATACAATATCATGAGTAATTTTTTATGTCATTTTTTATCAGTGTACACATGAATATGGATTTTTCTGTTTAGATTCTTACCAATGTGTGGGGCATCAAGAATGCAGACCACTTATGTTGCACGTCCTTTGAACTTGACTGGGCATACCTTCTTGCATAGCCTTGAATTTCTCTCAGCTTCCTTATTATTAGGTTGAGTATGCCAGCCTCCATGCCTTCATAGTTGAGTATGTCTTGCATGTCTATTGCTGACAGCTGGATTTCAACTTCATTTTTACCCTCTTTCGACACACTCCAGTATACAATATCACTGCACATAAATTTAGTTTAGATTAAATTAATAGAGATTCTCAGGACATAATTATGAAAAAAGTCTAGAAAGGAAAAGAAAAAAAGGGTTATTCGTCGTCCAACAGACACGAAAAATGATAATTCGACGTCTAACTGACACGAAGAATGATAATTCGCCGTCCAACTGACACGGAGAATGATCATTCTCCGGACAACTGTCACGGAGAATGGTTGTTCTCCGCTATAAATTAGATGGAGATTGGTCGAGTTCAGAATACATACTTTGGACTCATCTTTTTGGAGAATACGATGTCGATGTAATGCTTCTTCAGCTCTTCATCCGCATCCATCCAAAGTACGAGTTCATCGCATTCCCTTAGTATGACATCCTTCCTCTTTAGTTTAGCCATTTTGGCGTCTTCTCCAGATTTCAGAGCGGCATTTATCTTCCGCTTTTTATTAGCATCTCTAACTGTATTCTTTTCCAAGGGAGTAACATCTTCATCGGCTAATGCCGTTAATAGTTTTTTGGACCTCTTTTACCCCATCCTCCTCTTCTTTTGACTTCTTTTGGAGCAGCAAGTTCAGCAGCTGCTTGAGTCTCCTCATGCTGTGATGCTACAAAAATGGCTTCGAGATCGGCAATTTTTGCATCCTTTTTATTGGCTTCAATATTCAACGATTCAACTTTATTTTGAAGCTCCATTTTCTCATTAACGAGCCTTTTATTTGTTTCTCTGAGCTGCTCGATTATTTGCACTGAAATAAAACAAACAACAATGAAATGTATGATGTCAATCAATATGATGTGAATCTAACATGGAGAATGACTATTCTCCGTGACCTTAACACGGAGAATGGCCGTTCTACTGCATTCTAACACGGAGAATGGCCGTTCTCCTGTATTCTAAAACGGGGAATGGCCATTCTCCGTCTTATTAACACGAAGAACGGCCATTCTCCTTCCATTTAACACAGAGAATGTCCATTCTCTGTGATATTACCACGGAGAATGGCCATTCTCCGTGGTAAATAATGGAGAATGGATATTCTCCATTATTTTAACACGAAGAATGTCCATTCTTCTACATTCTAACACGGAGAATTACAAATAAGAACTTCAAAAAAGAGAGAATTTTACCTTGTGGCTGTAGCTCTTTAACCTTTTCGCTAAGCTTTCCATTCAGCAAGAATCTCAGATTTCTCTCTTTGCAAGAAGTCCAATTCCTGCGCCAACATCTCCATCAAGGTGTTCCTTTGAATTTGTTGGGCTCCTTGTTCCTCTAGCTCTTTAAACTTCTTATGGAGATTCTCGTTCTCAACATGAATCTCAGATTTCTCTCTTCGCAAGGAGTCCAATTCCTGCGCCAACATATCCATCGAGGTGTTCCTTTGAATTTGTTGGGCTCCTTGTTCCTCTAGCTCTTTAAGCTTCTTATGGAGATTCTCGTTCTCAGCAAGAATCTCAGATTTTTCTCTTCGTAACTCCTCCAATTCATGCACCGAGCCCTCCATCACAACGTTGACTGGATGTTGTTGGGCTTCTTGTGCCTCTAGCTCTCTAAGCTTTTCATTGAGTTTTTGTTAAAATTTTCAAAGGTGTGACCGGATCTAAATTTTCTTACATTTTTTTCGAAGAACTACTAAAGTCAGTTTCTTCTAGAGGACACAATTTAAGAATTCGGTCCATTGCTTTATCACATTTCTTTAGCCGCACGTCCTCCTCATCGGAAGATTCAACGAAAATCTCCTCCACATTATTAATTACTCCAGATGAAGATGCCTTCTTCAAAGCTGAAGATTCTTCCATCTTTTTCAAACGTCGAGATATATTCATTTGTTCAATTTCGATTGAACCAAGCTTAGAATTGATCAAAACAAGTTGATCTGAAATCTTCGACGGTTGTTCTTCAAACCTGCACATCATACGCGGAATGAAGGTTTCATTTGGAGCTGGCATCCAATCTTCTACATCTTCTACATGTTCCATACGAGTAGACATCTTTCTCTAGTACTACAAAATGAAATAAGAAAACTATTCTATGTATTTCAGAATAAATAATAGTTGAAACAAGAAAACTATTGTATATATAGCAAGAGAAAACTATAAAAAGTGAGGAAGATGGAAAGACAAATAAATTTCGAGACTAGCAAAGAATCTACTAGCCGTTTGAAGGGTTATCATAAATTTTTTTGAGGAGGGCTCGACGAAGAATCTACTAGCCGTTTGAAAAGTACAAAGGTTATCATGATTAACAATTTGAGGAACTCTATAAGAGGTTTAATTTCGCTGGTACTCCTCGTTGTTCGAGGAGGGCTCGACGAAGTCCGCTGCGAACCGAAACTTCTTCTTCTTTCCTTCTTTATCTCCGTTTCTCCTTCCACCACCACCACCATGGCCTGTAGCTTTATAACCAAAATATTAAATTATTAGATAAAACAAAAAAATAAATTATGGAAATATTACTAAATCAAAATCAAACAGAACACATATTCATAGAAAACATGAGACTAAAGATGAAAATATTACAGAAGCAACACCACAATTTTATAACAACTAAGCAGACTCTACTAAGCGAAAACTAAAATTTGGGATCGTGTCCTCCTTGGATTTAATTTACATAAAGAAAAGATTTGAGAGAAGGAGCTTTTATCGGCTTCATACCCTTCTTCTTCCTCTGAATTCTTTCCTTACTATTATCCACATTGGCTACATGATCTTTGTCCATGTCATCGTCGGTGTCATCATCTAGATCGCCAGCAGCTATCGGAGCATCGGTGGTATCGTCGTCTACATCGCCTACAGACCTGGCACATTGTGTCCTTCCTTTCCGGCTGTCACGATCCGTTACCCAAATTGCTAGGCCGGGCCGAGCCATGTCCAGCCTACGCTTGGTTAAAGCGTAGTAAGCTGTTCTAAAAGTATATACGTGAATGATACTAAGTGTGCTAACATTAAACCAGATAAGATTTTATCACAACACAGCTTCTATTGACGAAAGTAAAATAAGTACAGACTTAATAATACACTTCCAAAGTATCTAACTAGAGACAAAGTCCAGTAATCAAATATAAATTCAAACCAAAGTCTAAGTCTCAAAACACATGAAAGATATCTAAGCAAGGTTCTCCGTTGGGGCCTCTTCTGGAGCTAAGGTCAGGTCCTCAAATGCAGTTGCATAATATGTATCACATAGAATTTCCTCCTCGAAAAGTGAACCTACAACGTTATTCTGTCAGGACGGGAGCAAGTACTTGTACTACAAACATATAATACTGATCATGTGATGGAAAAAGATGAAATAACATAATCATGGCATATCTTGATTTAACCAGTTTTTATATACATTTTATCATGGCAACACATATTCGTTTTAAAGTTTAAAATTGTAGCATGTACGTGATCAGTCAATAGGTAAATAGGATGTACAGTGGTACATATCAATTTTTTCTGGAATGCACATATGTGCACTAACGGCATCGGTGTATATCCATACACAAACGAGGGATCAGACCTACGACAAAGTTACATATAGAATGTTACCGTACGTGGTAAATACATACGGAGAAGGGGGCATGATCACGTACTCTACTAACAGTTTCCCCATTACCCGTTTTATAACATGTGAGTGATACGAGAACAGTATAAAGTATGGTGGATACTGAGAGCAGTATAAGCATGGTAGGTACTGAGAGTAGTATAAAACATGGTGGATACTCAGAGCAGTATAAGGCATGTGAAACATGAAGAGATATGACTTGCAGTTATCCAGAAAGCAGTATTTTAACCTGATTTAATCACAGTTTATTGTTATAAGCAGTAAATAAGCTTGTAGGGGTACTTGCCTCGAGCAAAGCAAAAGTAAGAATATGAAGATACAGATGTCCAGTGTCCTGTCAATAATGATATACAAACTCAGCTCTAAGCTATGTTCAATATTTTACACTAGTGGTGTGACACGACTTCTAACTGGATACTAGCGAAGGGATGTCCTAGCATAGAAAATCAATTTGGGGTGACATTAAGCCTATAACCAACCATTAGAACCCTTAGAAACACAAAGATCATTTTAGAGTTTTACAAATCCAAACATATAAATATATACACTAATAATAATAATTAATTACAAATTAAGGATGACACATAAGCAAAATCTACAGATGTCATCGGATGACAAAACAAATATCACCAACGCGTCCAGAATGGTCAAATTAGCTAGGATAGTCTACCCATAAGTCCAATTTGGACATAGGAGCAAAATAGTAATTTCGGGTCAAAATGATGTCCGCCGTTGGACATACTTTGCATCGAAAAATATGTCAGGATAGAAGTCTACAAAACTTAGCAAATTATATGTCCATGAATCCAGAATGATGATACAAACCCAACGGTATGTCCGAAATGGAATTCCGATGACCCAATCACAAAATGGTCCGTTGCCTGGATATTGGTATCCGATTTGCACGAAAATACGTGTCGAAGCCAAAGTCTACTAAATCTAACAAAGTATATGTCAACGAGTCCAGAATGATGACATGAACTCAATGGTATATCCGAAATTGAATTTCGATGAGCCGATCCCAAAATGACATGTTGACGCGGATATTTAGAATCCGGTTTGCACAAAAATACGTACCGGAGAAAATGTCTTCAAAACTCAATAAATTATATGTCAACGAGTCCAGAATGACGATACGAACTCAACGGTATATCCGAAATTGGATTTCGATGAGCCGATCTCAAAGTGACCCGTTGACTCGGACTGTTGGACCCGTTTTGTACCAAAATACGTGCCAGGGCCCACGTCCTCCAAATCTAACAAAATTTATATGAAAACGTGCCAGAACGACGCCACGAGTGTACTGGTGGTGTTAGAAATTGAATCCGGAGTCCCGGGTTCAAAAATGGAATTTAACAAGTGCAATATTAAGAATTCAGACGGCCAACTTTGGCGTCGAATTCGACCAACTAAACATGCTCATAATGAAACAAAACTTAAGGGGCAGGAAGATGGTTATACCAGCTACGCACAGGAACTGGTGGCACGCCAAATGGAGCTGCGACGGCGGAGTTACGAGCTGACGAAGTCGGCTCCGCAAAACTGTCCAAAAATAGTACAATTTAAACAGTCAACTTGGTGGCCGGTTTTGATGTATCAAACGATAAAATTAACGGACAAAACTTAAGGGGAGTAAAGAGCTATATACCGAGATCGTGATGGAGCCAAGAGTTCGTCGATCCAACAGTTGAATTTTTTGAAAAACGTGCACGAAGTCGCTGTTCCAAAACACAATTTTGAGTTCGATCTCGTGCGCGTCACGCCGGGATTTCGTACGAAATGCACGAATAGCCTCTGATACGCGTCGGGGAGGTTGGCGAAACACCCGGGGGGAGCTCGCCGGGGTCGCCTGGATCCAGGGGTCACGGGGGGCTGCCCACGTAGCGGCGCACGGCCGTCGGCCGCTGCTGTTGCAGCGTGATGCGCTGCCGGCCCGGCGCACCCGTACGGCGGTCGTCGGCGGTGGCTGAGGCCCGGCGGCGCGGGGGCCAGGCGGTTGGCCGTGGCGGTAGTGGCATTGGAGATGGTGGTGATGGGAGTGGTGGTGTGTAGTGATGGTGTGGTGGGGATGATGATGATAGTGGTGATGGTGGTGGTGTAGTTGTGGTGGTGAAGATGGTGTTGTTAATGGTGGTGATGGTGGTTATGGAGAGGGTGGTGGTGTTCGGCTGTGGAGTAGGGGTGGGGTGTGCGTGTATGTATAAAGAGAGAGGGAGAGAGAGTTATTTGAGTGTGTGTGTGTGTATAATATATATAGGAAGAGAGAGAGAGAGAAGAATAGAATAGAGAGAGAGATATTTAAAAGAAAGAGAGAGAGAAGTCGGTTGAGAAGGGGGGAGGGAATGTTGTGCTGGTGATGGGGAGGGTGAGGTGGTGTGTGTGAGTAATAGGAGAGAGAAAGAGAGTTAGATATTTGTATATATATATATATATATATATATATATATATATATACATATTAGAAAGAGAGAGAAGGACATTTATAAAAAAAGAAAGAAATATTTTAAATAGGGAAAAAGTGAGAAATTGTGTGGGGTATTTGGGTAGTCATGAGAGGACAACATAGAGCTTGGGTTTGGGTTCGGTCGAGCCGGGTCGGGTCAAAATCGGACATGGTGCAATAATTGAATTTAAATATGTATTTATGATCATGGGTAAATAAGTAACATATGGGAACTTAAATAAATAGAACACAAATATCATGTGGGTAGTAGGTTTCATGTGGGCCATGTCCATACTTTGGGTTGACAGGTTGGATCGACGTCGGGTCCCAAAATTAAATTGGAAGTCAAATCAGGTTTTACGGTAGATAATTAATTGGCCTAAATTGACCCGAAAGTTGTGCGAAGCAAATGAAGCACAAAATAGAGTGTCTGAGAAGGTCATGGGTATAGAGCGTCTCGAGTAGATCAGGCATGAGAACTTGGTTCTGAAAAAATGACTGGTCTTGTGCTCCTAAATTAAAAGTCACGACAACGTGCAAACGATGATCAAAGATAAAAGTGGAAAATCAATTAATAATTATTTAATTGATCAAATGGTCTAAATTGACTCGAAGTTGTGTGATGCAAAAAGAGCACAAGAGAACGAGTTTAAGTGGGACATGATATATCAAAACGAAGATAATTTTGTCTACTACAAAATCCATAAGGAGAGTTTTTAGAGATTGACATCTCTGACGCTCCAGATTTCAAAGTCACGAAAAAGAACATTAATGATCAAAAAAAATTAAATAATAATATTTATTAAAAATAATTTATTTAGAAAATTTAAAATAAACCCTAAAATTCAGGGGGCTTACATCCTACCCACCTTATAAGAATTTCGTCCTCGAAATTTAAAATCATCAAATAGGTCAAACTATAACATATAGCTGCTCTGGCTACGATACTCAATCTGTTATCCTTGTGATCATCTCTTCCGTTTTTCTTTACAATCTTTTTGTTTCAAGTTCAACAAGGTCCTTCTATCATAAACTACATCATATATCCTTTAGAATCTTCCATACTAATATGACACCTTTATGTATACCCTAAACTATAGGTCATTCTCTGGTTATGTTTATAAGCTAACAATGCTTGATCATCAACCATATTTCCAACCTCAATTGTAAATACTTGATTTCCTTATCATATCCTAAGTATCCTTATTCTATCAATCCACTAGCCCTTTGCATTATTTGTCGTCAATCTCTTCCTACAGCTTCTCCTTGAAATTATATGTTCAATACTTATCCTTGGCGTAGAGCCTTCTTCTTTTTACTTAATAACTCCTCCGAATATAAATCCTCGATTTCAAACTCCCGATTTACTAATTACCAATGTACATATGTCTTTGCCTTGTTCTTTGTCTTTTTAACTGATATCTTTCCGATCTCGTATGCAATATTATATCTCATTCTAACTTATTCTATACCATTCCACATATCGATATACCCTCTAATCACATGTAATTAGCTTATAAATAACCAATAATCACTTGGTCATCAAAGTCCTACGAATGCACAATCCTCAAATTCTAAGAACAAGATTCTAATCCTTAATTCATAGTCACAACAATATAATATCTCATTACTCCATCTTAGATACCCTATCATCAAGTCATACTATCAATACAATCGTTCTTAATGGTTTCCAAGTCTACTACAGTCAGTCACTTGTACTTGTCCTATAAGCTTAATCTAACCAATCCCTAGGAAAAGTATTTATCACAAACACACAATACATTTATAGTTATACTATAGAATCAGTTAACAAGGTTTGGCTATTTCGGTCGTCTATCAAAATAGAAGGTAACAAGGCCTAAGACTGGGTCAAGCAATCCATAACAGTGTCCAAACAAGTTAAAGGTCAAGCAAGACAGGAAAGTTTGTCGGAATATATCCAAGAATGGTACGAAGACAACGAGATGCATAGGACGTTGTCGAGGTAAAACTCGAAAACCATATACCTCCGTGATTAGGTCACGTGAAGTTATTGCCAAGTCAGTATGCATCTGGCTGGAATAACTTCTTTGTTCCGTAATACGTCGGATGGCTGTAGTGCACAGCTGATAATACAGGTTCTTGAACTTATCTTGGCTAAAATCCATGAAATATTAATTAAATACACATGGTATGGTTCAAGTAAGATCCATGAAACATATGTAACCATGATACCGTCATCTAAAGTCCTGTCTCGCCAGTATTTTTCTGGCCGCAAAACTCTCGATTCCGTAATACAAGGTTAAAATATAATTTCTCGAACCTTCCTTGGATCAATCTATAAGGCATTTCCAACAATTACCGAGAAAGACGAGAAAAATTACCCAAGAGGTTAACGAAGAAGGGTTTAGTCAAATCATAGGAAAGATGGAACACAAAAATAATTATGTCCAAAAAGATAACATGAAAGCAATCCTGTTGGAGAGTCCTGGAGAACCTGTAATCCTAGTTGTAGATGTAGATAGAAAAGAGTTAATCAAGACGGAGAAGGATGATGATAAGAATTTATTTTTGCTCATTCGGTCATAACGAAGTAAACCAAGTTGAGATATGATCTGATAACCATACCCGTCTTCCTGAAGTCATGTTGCCAGAATTTTTGCCACGCCAGTAAGCTTAGAAGCAACAAACGATAGAGTCATAACTAAGGTATACACCCTGTAATCATATTATCTAGAATTCTTGCCACGCCAACCGGTATGGCTACGAAAAAATCTTAATTCCATAACTAAGATAAGTATACCCAAAATCAGGCCCTATGTTTTTGTCATACCAGCTAATATGGCTGCGATAAATTCTAAACTCCATAACTAAAGCAGACATTTACCTTATCAGGATATATAACAATTCAATCCACAAAATTTATCACGATGCAAGATCAAGGTTAACAACGAAAATCAGAAATCAATTTCAACAACGAATCAAGTAAGAGCAAATGAAAATAAGTGGAAATAGATTTCGAGGTAAGATTAGAGTAAGATTCTCAGGGGTCATCCCAAGGGTACTATCATGGTCAAAATTGTAATCCACTGAATTTTCAAGCAAGAGACTAAATATAGTTAACGGTCCTATGCTGTGATGAATTTTTCTATGTTGCAATCCTAGAAATCCTCTAGGTGTTCTAATTTTGTCCCTAGCATTAACAAGTTGTCCTAAGATCCTAATTGCAGGCATGCTTGGTACAATAATGTAACCAAACAACTTAAGTCTGGACCTGCATGGGCCGCAACTAAAAATATGTCACGATCCGTTACCCAAATTGTAGGGCCGGGCTGAGCCATGTCCAGCCTACGCTTGGTTAAAGCGTAGTAAGCTGTTCTAAGAGTTTATACATGAATGGTACTAAGTGTGCTAACATTAAACCAGATAAGATTTTATCACAACACAGCTTCTATTGATGAAAGTAAAATAAGTACAGACTTAATAATACACTTTCAAAGTATCTAACTGGAGACAAAGTCCAGTAATCAAATATAAATTCAAACCAAAGTCTAAGTCTCAAAACACATGAAAGATATCTAAGCAAGGTTCCCCGCTGGGGCCTCTTTTGGAGCTAAGGCCAGGTCCTCAAATGCAGTACCATAATATGTATCACATAGCATTTCCTCCTCGGAAAGTGAACCTACAACGTTATCCTATCAGGACGGGAGCAAGTACTTGTACTGCAAACATATAATACTGATCATGTGATAGAAAAAGATGAAATAACACAATCATGGCATATCTTGATTTAACTAGTTTTTAGATACATTTTATCATGACAACACATATTCATTTTAAAGTTTAAAACTGTAGCATGTACGTGATCGGTCAAGAGGTAAATAGGATGTACAGTGGTACATATCAATTTTTTTTGGAATGCACATACGTGCACTAATGGAATCGGTGTATATCCATACACAAACGCGGGATCAGACCTACGACAAAGTTACATATAGAATATTACCGTACACGGTAAATACATACGGAGAAGGGGGCATGATCACGTACTCTACTAACAGTTTCCCCATTACCCGTTTTATAACATGTGAGTGATACGAGAACAGTATAAAGCATGGTGGATACTGAGAGCAGTATAAGCATGGTAGGTACTGAGAGTAGTATAAAATATGGTGGATACTCAGAGCAGTATAAGGCATATGAAACATGAAGAGATATGACTTGCAGTTATCCAGAAAGCAGTATTTTAACATGATTTAATCACAGTTTATTGTTATAAGCAGTAAATAAGCTTGTAGGGGGTACTTGCCTCAAGCAAAGCAAGAATAAGAATATGAAGATACAGATGTCCAGTGTCCTGTCAATAATGATATACAAACTCAGCTCTAAGCTATGTTCAATATTTTACACTAGTGGTGTGACACGACTCCTAACTGGATACTAGCGAAGGGATGTTCTAGCATAGAAAATCAATTTGGGGTGACACTAAGCCTATAACCAACCATTAGAACCCTTAGAAACACAAAGATCATTTTAGAGTTTTACAAAATCCAAACATGTAAATATATACACTAATAATAATAATTAATTACAAATTAAGGATGACACATAAGCAAAATCTACAGATGTCGTCGGATGACAAAACAAATATCACCAACGTGTCCAGAATGGTCAAATTAGCTAGGATAGTCTACCCATAAGTCCAATTTGGACACATGGGCAAAGTGGTAATTTCGGGTCAAAATAATGTCCGCCGTTGGATACACTTTGCACCGATAAACGTGTCAGGATAGAAGTCTACAAAATCTAGCAAATTATATGTCCACAAATCCAGAATGATGATACGAACCCAACGGAATGTCCGAAATGGAATTCCGATGAACCGATCACAAAATGGTCCATTGACCTGGATATTGGTATCCAATTTGCACAAAATGCGTGTCGAAGCCAAAATCTACTAAATCTAACAAAGTATATGTCAACGAGTCCAGAATGATGATATGAACTCAATGGTATATCCGAAATTGGATTCCGATGAGCCAATCTTAAAATGATATGTTGACACGGACATTTGGAATCCGATTTGCACAAAAATGCGTGCCAGAGCAAATATCTTCAAAACTCAACAAATTATATGCCAATGAGTCCAGAATGACGATACGAACTCAACGGTGTATCCGGAATTGGATTCCGATGAGCCGATCTCAAAGTGATCCGTTGACTCGGACTGTAGGACCCGCTTTGCACCGAAATACGTGCCAGGACCTACGTCCTCCAAATCTAACAAAATTTATATAAAAATGTGCCAGAACGATGCCACGAGTCTACTGGTGGTGTCAGAAATTGAATCCGGAGTCTCGGGTTCAAAAATGGAATTTAACAAGTACAATATTAAGAATTCAGACGGCCAACTTTGGCGTCGAATTCGACCAACTAAACGTGCTCACAATGGAACAAAACTTAAGGGACAGGAAGATGGTTATACCAGCTACGCACAAGAACTGGTGGCACGCTAAATGGAGCTGCAACGACGGAGTTACGAGCTGAGGAAGTCGGCTCCGCAAAACTATCCAAAAATAGTATAATTTAAACGGTCAACTTGGTGGCCGGTTTTGATGTATCAAACGACGAAATTAACGGACGAAACTTGAGGGAAGTGAAGAGCTATATACCGAGATCGTGAGGAGCCAAGTGTTCGTCGATCCAACGGTCAAATCTCTCAAAAAATGTGTACGAAGTCGCTGTCCCGAAACACAATTTTGAGTTCGATCCCGCGCGCGTCACGCCGGGATTTCGTATAAAATGCACGAATAGCCTCTGATACGTATCGGGGAGGTTGGCGAAACACTCGGAGGGAGCTCGTCGGGGTCGTCCGGATCTAGGGGTCACGGGGGGCTGCCCATGCAGCGGCACACGACGGCACGCGGTGGTGCACGGCCGCCGGCCGCAGCTGCAGCTGCTGCAGCTGCTGCGCTGTCGGCCCGGCACACGCGCACGGCGGTCGCCGACGGTGGCTGAGGCCCGACGGCGCGGAGGCCATACGGTTGGCCGCGGCGGTGGTGGCAATGGAGATGGTGGTGATGGGAGTGGTGGTGTGTAGTGATGGTGTGGTGGGGATGATAATGATGGTGGTGATGGTGGTGTAGTTGTGGTGGTGAAGATGGTGTTGTTAATGGTGGTGATGGTGGTTATAGAGAGGGTGGTGGTGTTCGGCTGTGGAGTCGGGATGGGGTGTGCGTGTATGAGTAAAGAGAGAGGGAGAGAGAGTTATTTGAGTGTGTGTGTGTATATAATATATATAGGAAGAAAGAGAGAATAATAGAATAGAGAGAGAGATATTTAAAAGAAAGAGAGAGAGAAGTCGGTTGAGAAGGGGGGAATGTTGTGCTGGTGATGGGGAGGGTGAGGTGGTGTGTGTGAGTAATAGGAGAGAGAGAGAGAGTTAGATATATATATTAAAATATATATATATATATATATATATATATATATATATATATATATATTAGAAAGAGAGAGAAGGATATTTATAAAAAAAGAAAGAAATATTTTAAATAGGGAAAAAAAGAGAAATTATGTGGGGTATTTGGGTAGTCATGAGAGGACAACATGGAGCTTGGGTTCGGGTTCGGTCGAGCCGGATCGGGTCAAAATCGGACATGGTGCAATAATTGAATTTAAATATGTATTTATGATCATGGGTAAATAAGTAACATATGGGGACTTAAATAAATGGAACACAAATGTCATGTGGGTAGTAGGCTTCATGTGGGCCATGTCCATACTTTGGATTGACAGGTTGGATCGATGTCGGGTCCCGAAATTAAATTGGAAGTCAAATCAGGTTTCATGGTAGATAATTAATTGGCCTAAATTGACCCAAAAGTTGTGCGAAGCAAATGAAGCACAAAATGGAGTGTCTGAGTGGGATACGAAGGTCATGGGTGTAGAGCGTCTCGAGTAGATCAGGCATGAGAACTTGGTTCTGAGAAAACGACTGGTCTTGTGCTCCTAAATTAAAAGTTACGGCAACGTGCAAACGATGATCAAAGATAAAAATGGAAAATTAATTAATAATTATTTAATCGATCAAATGGTCTAAATTGACTCGAAGTTGCACGATGCAAAAAGAGCACAAGGGAACGAGTTTAAGTGGGACATAATATATAAAAACAAAGATAATCTTGTCTACTACAAAACCCATAAAGAGAGTTTCTAGAGATTGTCATCTCTGACGCTCCAGAATTCAAAGTCACGGAAAGGAACATTAATAATAAAAAACAATTAAATAATAATATTTATTAAAAATAATTCATTTAGAAAATTTAAAATAAACCCTAAAATTCAGGGGGCTTACACCGGCCGAAACACAATTATTGTTACATATACGTAGTTGCACAAAATATTAAATTACATGGACGAAAGAGAAAGTAAATATGAGTTAATTTAGGGTGTTCATTGAAAAATTGAATTGAAGAATGACCTGCTATAGCAAGTTAATAAGAGGTCAAAAGTCAAAAATAACATTAAATAATGTCTCCTGTATTATTTAATCTGAATTTAAACTGAACCATTGGATGAACATCCAATGGTTTAGATTTGGGATGTATCGATACATCCCAAAAGGGTGGATGTATTATAGAATTTTCCTATATTGATATATATATATATATATATATATATATATATATATATATATATATATATTCTAAATTTTTTTATATATATATATATATAAAAAAAATATATATATATATATATATATATATATATATATATATATATATATATATTCTAAATTTTCCTAAATATATATAAGTCTGGTTTCATACATTTTAAATAAAAAATTTAAATCCTAAATTTATCCACTCAAACTCTTCAACTCCTTATTCTAAATCTTACTGTTTGCATTTTGTAATGATTAAGACTTGATTGCTATTTGATTATATGTCTAATATTAGTTTTGTTTAAAATTATTTCAATATTATATTAGAGCCCGATAAACCCGATGGGCCCGACCCAACCCGAGTTCAACCCGATCCTCCGGGCTCGGTCTTGGGCTTCATATGTTGAACCCGAAGTCGGGCCGGGCTTGGGCTCGGGCTAGGCTTATGATACATCGGGTTGGGCTCGGGTTGAGCTTAAGCCCGACCCAACCCATCCGAGTTGCACCCCTAGTTGGGCGAGGGTTTCAAATAATAGTCTTAGAAAATCGAAATTATACTAAGGGTCTGCTTGGTAACGATGTTTTCACCAGTTTGGGGGTGTTTTTGAACCGACCGTGTATGAAAACTCCTGCTTGTTAATTTTTTTGAGGCATCGGTTTTGGTCGGCTCAAAAATCCTCCAAAACCGGTGTAATGTATTTTTGGATGGCTTTATAAACACCCCAAATCGATGGGTTTTGAGCGGCTCTATTTTTTTATTCCATTTATATTCTCACAAATATATATAAAATTATAACTACTGATAGCCTTCCCTATTTAATTTATTCGTACAAAAAACATTCAGAACCGCTCGTTAGTGAATTACCAAGCATGGATTGGACTGGTTTAAAAGTCGCTACTTAAAAACCATCCAAAATCGGACCCCTCATAATCGCTCATAATCGGTACTCTAAAAATATCTCATAACCACTACCCCTACAATTGCCAAGCAGACCCTAAAGATTTGTGTCACCTACTAATGGATACAAGAAAAATAACCCTCCTATATTTCATGAATATTACTTGGACTATTCATATTCCAAAATAAGTACACTGACCACCCTTATTATTTATTAATTTTATAAGTAATTTTTTTTTACTTTTATCTCACTTATTAATATGAATTTTGTACTTACATCCAACTTTTTAATTTTATTAGACTTACATTCCAATTTTGTCATGACAAATATTTTTTGTGACAACGAATATTTTTCGTGACAAAATGAATATTTTTCGTGACAAAAAGTAGAATATAAGTCTAATAAAATTTAAAAGTGGGATGTAAGTACTAATTTATATTAATAAATGGGATGAAAGTCAAAAATTCCTATTTTATAAACATAAGGGTGGTCAATGTTATAGGTTTCTATAAAAAATATAAACTATAGGTGTGGCTCGTGTAATTAATTTTAAAGTAAGGACGGTTTTCTGTAATAATTGTAAAACATAGGGGTAGTTAACCTAATTTGCCTGATTGATAAATATTCGTTTGAAATTATTGTTGCCCAAAGAAGAATACATATTTTGTTGGACAATTAATTTTAGATTAGATATTTAGAAGTGATTTGTATTACTTATAGTCTCAGATCAGTTGTGTGAAAGCCAATGACGTCAACATGGATACGATCTTCATTGGCACTCTCTAAGGAGTTGTCCTTAATTGCTTCAGAAGCCTTTGTTGGCTCATTGGTCTGGTAACACCTGATTTTGATAACCGACAAAAACTACCATTCAATATATACAAATAATATACAGGTACGGCGCTACTGTTGAACGACTACTACCATGCTGCTACATTCAACCAGTGTCTTTGCAATGATAATCACGTCGTTTATCAAGACATTTTTTTCTATGTTAGTATGTATTTTCTAATTTATTAAGTCTAAAAAATATACGGTTGAACGAGATTGGCACCTGGCTCAACTACACGTCCACTTACAAAGTAGCATACCCAATATATTCCTTGATCAGTCTATATATACAAAATCTAGTCCTCTAAACAAATAGCCCAAAAATCCAAAACCTAAGCCCATTCTTCATGAACCCTTTTTGGATATAGGACAACCGACTCGGACCAAGTTCTACCCGAACTTAGTCCCCTCTGACCCAGTTCCCGAGGGACATGATCATCCTGAAGAACGGGCTCTAAACGTTCGAATTTTTGAATGTTGGACTACCGAACTATGCCCAAGTTCTGTCCAAGAAAACACTATAAATAGAGGATAATTCTTCATTCTATTGACTCAATCATCTTTTCTCTTATGTATTTATTTAAATGTCCTCAAAGAGCTTTTCACTTTCAAATTAGAGCTTTACAACTCCCAGCCAAGCCGGTGCCAATTTTGGTTTAATCTAGAAGTTTGGTCGAGTTGTACAGAAGGCTTAAAAATATCTCAGTTTTATCATGTTCCTGAAGTCAGCAAGTCCTTCGGATTAAAGGCTTTCAAGTTGAAGTAGTACTCTTCGGATAAAAAGCACGTGTTGTAAGGTGCTGCAAGCACTTCAGATTCAAAGATTGTGCTTCACGAGGTAGTGGATTCAATATCGAGGTGAGTACTCGATACTGGACTTGTCCTCACAGAGGAAAACCAGTATAAACCTTGGTGTTTGAGTTTGATCTCTCTAATCTCCTTTTATTGCACATTTATTTAAGTACTACTTACTTCATATTATATTGTATTGTCTTATAAATGTTTAGAGGTGATTTTAATTCTGCTGCACACACGCATTCCATTCAGTCCCCTCTAGAGGTGCGCAACGGTCCTACAGCCTTCATGCACGCAATATCAATTTGTGGCATGACCTCGACATGCATTTTCTCTCACGGTTTTATAAAAATCACGATGAGGTTTATATGGCCAACCTTCTTTACACTTTGTAAATGGAAGGAGAATTGATCAGGGACTTCATCAAAAGAGTTCGCGATATCTCAATCGATGCACTAGTGGTATACATGTGTCCATGTTGATGCAAACACCAAAACACAACTTTTTTGTTTAATTGGATGTATCTATAGGAGTTGTTGACTCCGGCACTTGGAAACAGCTCATCTGGCAAGCTGAGACTGTCGAGCGGTTAATTGAAAGGGTTGGTTTTTCAAACTTCCCCACTAAATTAAGCAAGCAAGGGGATGATGATGTTTACATCATACAGCTACATGTCGCCAGTGATAACGAAGCAGATTCAAATTTAGAGGATGAAACCACCGCCATTTACGATGAATGAGGATATCTTATTATCGATCTTTAGTCTCTTCGTCTAGTTAAAGAGTATGCAGAAGGCAATTATGGGCATACATATGGAAGGAGTTTTCAACCTTACAACTAGTGGTCATGTCCTCTTTACCTCTGAACCATTAGCTTTCTTCCCTATAAAATGTTGTATATTCATCGTTAGTTAAAGATACTTTTTTCATAAGAGAAATGATGGCAAATGTCCATCTCTTATCCCAATTGAGTAATTGTGAAACTCTTTTGTTAATATCACCTCTGACATAGCTCGTCTCTCATGTTAAACATGTTTACTTTACCAGAAGGATAAGATCCCTGGTAAATGCCATCGAATTTTCCAACCATTTTTCAAACTCATCAAGTTAAAGATTGCCTCTAATGGTCAATCCTAAGTAGATTTTAAATTTATCCATCTTACATATCTCTGATAGTCTTATTCGTATTCCCCGATAGGGTGGGGATATATGTTGTCATGTTAATACTAAACCTATGACAAGTAATTCATTCTCAAGCAAGTCGGAAGAAAATACCTAACTTCATAGCAAGTCAGGAACCATGAACCTTATTTCCCCAACAGAGTTTTGCACTATCACGTCCTCCATACCTCTAATAGTTATTCTTTTCTTGGAACATTCAATTTCACTAATCGTACCTAACAACAGGTATGCCTTGGGTAGTGGGTCCACTTCAAAATTATCTAGTCGAATTGTCCTATAAAAACATGTCCCAAACTTTTCAAAATTTTCTTGGTTTTAAAACTTATTAGGCTATATAATACTTATTTCAAGAAATAGTTATAAAGGCAAACTCAAAGCAAATAAATATCAGCTAATTTAGGTTAAAAACTAAAATAATAGGATTAAGAAATTAATATAGAGGTTTATTTAGTTTTAAAGTAACATACGAATTAGTGTAAAATAGATACATAAATTGCATTTTAAATAAAACCTAATATAAACTAAATAATAGGATAATAAGAGAGAAAAAAAAGATAAAGAGAAGAGAATCAATCATCATACTGTAAATATATGTATAAAAGAAGAGAATCCTATAAGTAACCACCTACGTGTGTGTGTGTGTGTGTGTATTATCATGTGCAGAATCATAATAACTATCTGTCACGATCCGTCCGCATGATCGGGTATGACTGCGTGAATACGTCCAGCCTACGCCGTAGTAACGACGATAGTTAGCTGTCTAAACCTTAAAAGTTATCAAATGATTATGATATCAATATATGCTTAATCACAGAACTAGTAAACAAACCCACAACATACACTCACACGATCACCAATCTACCATAATCATTTAATATATAGTACATGTCTACTTCAGAGACAAATCAGGTAATCATCATCACTATACATCTACTATATCCATAATCATCTGATACATAAAAATCTCATCTAAATCCTCCAAGTATAGTCTTCGATCTACGTGCTATCTCTATGTTATCTGAAATAACAATAGTCCTGTCAGGACAGAAGCAAAGTACATCCAAATAACATGTCGCACTATACAAAATAAAGCATGAAAATAAATGCAAAATAATAAAAACCAGATAATGAGACACTAGAAGCTGTTATGATCATGATGCCTGCAATATGAAAAACTATAAGAATCATAAAAATATAATAACACGACTAGCCACAAAATAAATCATGATCAAGGACACACGACTAGCAACTACGTGATTTGAAATACGATTTCGATATATGGCCGACTAAGGTTTAGATTCGGGCTGATCAGGCTTGGACATACGTATAGTGTATGTCAAGTTATGCTTCGAAATATAATAGGTTGACCACATATCTACTCGGTATTTCCTCTTTCCCTCAATTCTGAATCAAGAATCAAGCAAGATGCAGAACTTAAAATCATATGATGCAAAGTCAAGTTTCATGTATATTGATTCAGAATCATAATTCAAGCAAGATTCAAAATTTGAAATAAAGGCACGAGTCATGATATGTGTACGAGATCGTGTCGCAATATGATTTATTAATTTAAGAAATAAAGATAGCATTTATAATGTATAGAAAAATATCTTGTAAGGAGTACTTACTTTAAGTCCAATGCTTTGCTGATGTTGTGACCTAGCCCAAACCTAGTCAAAATACAAGATTCGGTATGGGGTTTCCTAGACGAATTTCATATATAAAACCCATATAGAATGTCCTTATCATGAGTCTTTGGTTCAATCTCCTAAAATGATAAAGGCCTAATGAATATAGAAGTTAACCTACTATTATACTCCAAATTATCAATTAAATTCTTATACTTATTGCAAACCCACCATTTAGTCTAAATCCTATATCCATAAATCTATTACTTAATGAAATATAAATGACCCAATAACATATGCTTTTTATATATAAAAGTCCAAAAACCAATAAATCTGTTTATTTAGTCAATGGGATTTGACCCAACACCAAATTTCTAATTTCTTCCATGCAATAATATCAAATAGATAGAGAGTATTCCTGGTTTAAAACTATTTGTTTATATCCAAAGAAATCATAGCTCGACCCAGGCTTACTCCTCCCATGAAAAAAATCTATATATAGGCACAACCCACTCACCGACCTGCAAACCCAGCACAAAACTATTCCCATTTACTACTGCTGCTCTTAAGAGTAAAGAATTGAAAGAGTAATGAGAGAGAAAACATTTGGGGGTAAAAGTAAAAAAGAAAGAGAACTGAGGAAAGAGAGAGGAAGAGTCAAGAGAGAGGCTCGCCATGGCTGTAACCGACAATCATCGGCGCTGGAGGAGCACACGATGTCGGCCGAATTATAGGAAAGCGGCTGCGGACTACGAAAAGATGCCCAGATATGGGTGCTCGACCTCTGGATTGGTATAAATCGTCAGAAGATCGACTAGAGCGGTGGTTGTTGATGGATGGCCGGTGGATATCGGTTTCAGACACGATTGGTGTCGTAGAGTGTCGATCCAGTCGCACAACTTCGGATTCGCAGATCGGTGATTGACATAGAAGGATGCACGCCAGGGTCACAGTCGTAAAAAGATAACACGGCTCGAAATCTTGGCGTTGGATACTTTTTGGGGGTAACGGTCGAAGGCTTGAGACGGTGCCACGGGTCGAGTTATGAGACTCGTCTCACAGTATCAGTATTTATATACAGATATGTATTTTGTACTGTATTTCGTATTTCCTTGGCTTTCAGAATGGTTTAAATTTTTTTCCAAATTGTAGATTATCTTCTTGATCGACATACCGACGGTGTACCAGTGTGTGCCGACGGTATACCTCCTAGGGGATAATTTTCCACATTTGAGATATTTTCGATTTTAGATATTTTCGTGAATAGTATTTTCGATATTTTGTGAATAGTATTTTAGATATTTTGATGAATAGTATTTAGATATTTTGGTGAATAGTGTCGAAGCACCCTATTATCCATTGGATATACAGTTTTCTTTCGACGGACGAGATCGCTTTAGATTGAGTTGCGGATCGCGATCCAACGGTCACAATTAATTCACCCTTTATATATATACCCATTGAGTTTCTCTCTCCTCTCTTTTCTTTCCTTCTTCATTTTCTCTTCACTTTCCTTTATCTTCCTCAATCTTGGGAAAGCTTGGCCTTGAGGCCTTGAGTGTGATTTCGTACCCCTCTTGGTGGTGGAGTACAAGATTAGGCTTGGTTGCTAAAACCTAGGCAAGTACATCTTGCTCAAAAGTGATATGACCATGCTTTATTTTTGGTTTTTCATAAAAACTAAAGTTTTATTGTTCTATAATATGCTTCTCTAAATTGTTAACATCTTTAGTATATAGCATTTTTGGTTTTGATCGGTGGTATTGCGGAGATCTAAGTTTCTAGATATAATTTTCAAGTATTTTGAGGTATTCATCTTTTAATTTTCAAAATCAGTAAACTAATGATTCCATGTTGTAGGAAATTCAATTCTATGCAATTTTGACTTTTAAAAATTCGAATTTCGATTTAAAATGAATTTTTACAGCCGAAACAAGTTTTGGTAAATTCTGGAATTTCGTTGCTGTCTAGAAAAACGGAATTCTGACGGAATATCGATGTATACCAACGGAATTCCAATTTTCTGCCCAAAAACTTACTGTCTTTTGGCCGAAATACCATTGGTATGCTACAGTATACCGCCCGTATATCAATTTTGGCTGTTTTAGACTGATTTGAGCCATTTTTGTTCGTTTTTACTATTTTCTTCGATTGAAATGATATCTTAGCAAGCTCTAGTATTGTTGTATAGTTAGAAAGTGATTGTACACCATATGTACATGGCACATGCTTATGTTTATGTATTGTTCTTTGTTCAGATTCTAGATAGTGGCTCGTAGTAGCGCACTCATGTACTGATTTTCTGATTGACTTCTAGATTGAGATTGAATGCATGTTTTTCCTTGACACCATGGATATAGCTTGCTAAATGTTTAATCTATTGTATCTTGGCACTGGACAATCAAGTGTGAGTATTGTTCTGTGTATCACGTGATGTTAGTGATGGAACTGGGGATTCCCAGGACCCTTCCTTTGGTGTGCGTATTGATCGATAGAAAGTTAAACAGATCTAATACGTGTTCTAACCCTTCATAGGCGGAAACTAGGGTTCACGAATTATACCTGCGGTGGAAAGGAGACAAGTAATTCCTGGCAATCTCGAGCGGATGACCCCAAGATCTTTTGCACGTATTCCTTCCTCGAGTTGGACGTCGTGTGGGCGACGATCTTCCAACCTTTTCTTCTCCTTGGCAGCCCTCTCTTTCTCTCCTTACGTGAATCACGAATTTAGAAAAAATTTCAGATTTCTGATCAGTAATCTGGCAGCCAAAGAATAGAGGATATATATAGGCTACGGCAGGGACCATGAGGAGAAATTAGGGTTAGGCCTCCTAACGGATCTGGATATCCCGTGTTCAGCCCGAACACACAATCCAGGCCCATTAACAATAGCTCGGTCCACTAATGAGCTATTGTTGCACTACCTCCCTAATCCCAAATTATGTTTGTGGGCTCCTTTTATTATATGCTCGTTTGGCTCTCCATGTTAAGATATCGTATGTCCGTCGATCAAATTAAGTTACTGACAACTATATTGATTCGACATCTTTTATCCTTAAGTAGTACCGCTCAACTTTATTTGTCATGTCGAATATAATCCACCTGCAGGGTTTACATGACAATCCTTATGAGCTCCTTAAGAGGACATCATCAACCCGATGTATCGGGACATGGATTCCATTTATAATCAACAACCCATCATACATATAATATTATTACCCAATTCATAGAGATTGTTGATCCATAAAGAATCTCACTCTTTTATGAGTCAAAGTAATGCACACTGCATATACATGTCCATTATTATATCCGAATTAAGAGCACAAGCATCCATAATAACAGAGGTGTTTGTTCTCTTATGTAGTCAGTACAAAGAGAACAACCTCAAGTGGTCCTGTTCAATACACACAAAGTATACTAGTGTAAACCTATAGTCAAGATAGACTAATACCAGATTGTACTACAACCTTTCCAATAGATTGTCCAAGTCCATCTAGGTTGTGAACTATTTATATACTCCATAGGAAACTGATAATATGATCTTCTGTGTGACACCATACACCATATTATCTACAATATAGAATATCAGACATTTGCATTAACACTTGCAACAAATATAATATGCAAACATTTGCCCATATGATTCTTATTCAAAATTTAAGGAAATAAGGTTACTACAAAAGTGATGCTTTTAGTATATAACCCTAACAATCTCCCACTTATACTCAAAGCATTGCTTTTCAGTATACTGTTACAAATCTTCCACTTATACTTAAAGCCATGCTGCTACACATCTGACTCCCATTCCCTCAACATGACTGTCAAAAGCCTTAGCTGGTAAGCTCTTTGTAAAGGGATCAGCTAGGTTGTCGGCTGATGCTATCTTAATCACAGCAACTTTTTCTTTCTTTACGAAATCTCGTATCAGGTGGTACTTACACTCAATGTGTTTGCCTGTCTTATGGGGTCGTGGTTCCTTCGAGTTTGCAACTGCACCACTATTATCACAATAAAGTATAATAGACTTAGGCAAACTAGGTACCACATCCAAGTCCAACAGAAAGTTTTTGAGCCAAACCGCTTCTTTGGCTGCCTCAGAGGCTGCCACATACTCGGCTTCCATGGTGGAATCAGCAATATATTTTGTTTGATACTCCTCCACACGATGGCTCCATCTCCCAAAGTAAACACATAACCTGAGGTAGATTTCCTGGAATCCCTATCTGATTGAAAATCTGAGTCTGTATACCCCAAAGGAACTAAACTATCTGCCTGGTAAACTAGCATATACTCTTTAGTCCTTTTCAGGTACTTCAAAATATGCTTTACGGCAGTCCAGTGCTCTTGTCCTGGGTTAGACTGATATCTGCTGACCATGCCTACAGCAAAGCAGATGTCTGGTCTTGTACATAGCATTGCATATATTAAGCTTCCTACTGCTGAAGCATAAGGATCTACCTTCATGTTCTCTATCTCTTTAGGTGTTCTCGGACACTGCTCCTTTGATAGAGCAATTCCATGTCTAAAAGGTAAGAAACCTTTCTTAGAATTTTATAGACTAAAACGAGTTAATACAGTATCGATATAGGAAGCTTGGGATAAGCCCAACATCCTTTTCTTACGATCTTGTAGAACTTTGATCCCAAGGATGTGACCTACTTCTCCCAAGTCCTTCATATCAAACTGTTTGGATAACCATACCCTTATATCAGATAATACCTTCACATTGTTTCCAATGAGCAAGATGTCATCCACATAAAGTACTAGGAACACCACCACATTTCCGTCACACTTTCTGTATACACATGATTCATCCTGACAATGATCAAATCCATAATATTTTATCACCTGATCAAAACATATGTTCCAAGATCTGGAAGCTTGCTTAAGTCCATAAATGGACTTCTTGAGCTTACAAACAAGATGCTCCTGGCCCTTTTCAATGAACCGTCTGGTTGCTTCATATAGATGTCTTCCTTAAGACTTCCATTAAGGAAAGCTGTCTTGACATCCATTTGCCAAATCTCATAATCGAGATGAGCTGCAATAGATAAAAGAATTTGCATAGACTTAAGCATGGCTACAGGAGAAAAGGTTTCCTCATAATCGATACCCTCTCTTTGAGTAAAATCTTTTGCTACAAGCCGAGCTTTAAAGGTTTCAACCTTACCGTATGATCCTCTTTTTCTCTTATAGACCCACTTGCATCCAATGGCTTTTACACCAACGGGTGGTTCAACAAGCACCCAGACCTGATTAGAATCCATAGATTCTATTTCAGATATCATTGCTTTTTGCCAAGACTCTGCATCTTTATCTTGGAGTGCTTCATTGTAGGTATAGGGATCATAATCTTGTTCTTCAGAGACGAAGTCTGACGACTCTCCCAAGAACATATATCTATCAGGTTGTATCATAACCCTCCCACTACGACGAGGCACTATCGGTTATGGTATAACATTTGTGACGTGTTGTGCAGTTATTTGTGGTTCGTCCTCTTGTACTGTTGGTACTGAAGTACTTGGTGTCTCACGTCTCAGTTCTTCTAGAACAACTCTACTTGTGGGTTTATGGTTCATCACATAGTCTTCCTCTAAGAATCGGACATTGGTGCTAACAATGACCTTCTGATCCTTAGGACTATAAAATAAACCTCCTTTCGTTCCTCTTGGATAGCCTACAAACAAGCGTACTTCTGTACGAGATTCCAACTTATCTGCTTTTCCATTCAGCACATGTGCTGGACTACCCCAAATACGAACATATTTCAGACTAGGCTTACGCCCAATCCACCGCTCTGTGGGAGTAAGAGGTACTGACTTAGAAGGAACCAAGTTTAAAATATAAGCTGCAGTCTCTAAGGCATATCCCTAAAACGAATCTGGCAAATCCGAGTAACTCATCATTGATCTAACCATCTCCATAAGAGTTCTATTCCTTTTTTCGGCTACACCATTCTGTTGGGGCGTTCCAGGTGCAGTTAATTGGGATACAATCCCAGCCTCTGATAAATAATCCCTAAACTCTCCAAAGAGGTACTCGCCACCATGATCTGATCGTAATGACTTGATACATTTTCTATGACGTTTCTCCATTTCAGCCTTGTACTCTTTGAATTTCTCAAAGCACTCAGACTTACGGCACATCAAATAAATGTATCCATACCTTGAATAATCGTCAATAAATGTGACAAAATATTCAAAGCCACCTCTAGCTTGGATAGTCATGGGTCTACACAAATCAGAATAAACCAATTCCAACACATCTTTGGCCCTATACCCCTTTGCCGTAAAAGGTCTTTTGATTATTTTACCTTCCAAGCAGGATTCACAGACTGGTAGTGCCTCCACTTCTAATGAACTCAAAGGTCCATCTTCAACCAGTCTTTGAATCCTTCTTAGGTTAATATGCCCCAATCGCAAGTGCCAAAGATATGTTTGGTTCATACAAGAAGGTTCTTTTCTCTTATTTAAGTTAGATGACATATTATTCATTTCCATAAGTTGCATTGTGGGTGAAATAGGATTAATGACATACAAATTATCAACCAATGCACCAGAACAGATAAAATATTTATTCTTTCTAATAACAATATTGTCATTAAAATAAACTGAATATCCATCCTTAACTAACATAGAAATAGAAACTAAATTCCTTCTAAATGAAGGTGCATAAAGACAATCTCTTAATGTCAAAGACTTATTTCTACCAAAAGATAAAGTAACATCTCCTAATACAACGAGCGATACTTTTGTAGCATCACCCATGAACAAGTATATCTCTCCATCACTGAGCCGTCTGGTTTCCTGGAACCCCTGCAATGTATTACAAACATGATTAGTGGCTCCTGTATCTACATACCAGGTGCCAGTAGATAACACTGCTAAACATGTTTCAACTACTAGTAAATGAGATATACCTTCTTTGTTCCCTTGTTTGAGAAGTGGACAATCAGTCTTCCAATGTCCTGACCCTTTGCACTTGAAACATTTGCCTTTCGGCTTTTTTACCGCGCCTTGAGGTCTTATGCCCTTCTTTGCTGAGTTTGCCTGTTTGTGAATGTTATTCTTCTTCTTACCGCCTTTTAGCTTAGAAGTAGAAGCCTTTTCAGAAACAAAAACATGACCACTCTGCCTAAAGAGAGATTCAGCATCCTGTAGCTCTTTTGCAAGTTCTGCCAAACTATACAACCTTTTGTTCATATTGTAATTAAGGCAGAAATTGTCAAAACTTTTAGGCAGAGTCCCGAGAATGATATCGACCTGGGATTCCCCATCGATTTTAGCTCCAAGGATCTCCATCTCATTCAGATGACCCATCATCTTGAGAACATGATCCCTTACTGGTGTATCCTCAGCCATTTTTGTATTCATCAAACATTTTATAGCAAACTGCCTAGCTGCTCTACTCTAATGTCCGAAGAGTTCCTTGAGGTTATACATTGTTTGCCATTAAAATCTTTTGATTGCAAATTTCAATATAAACAGAACAGTGTTACAATATAGGACTTAGACGTAGTCCTAGGAGTACACTTTTGTTTATCTGGGTCCCTTGTACCGATGGAGCGAGTGGTAATGCGTTGACTCCGTTGACGATCTGACGACGGTTATCGGTTCTCTGAAGGTTTGGATTGCTCTGGGTGCCGGAGCTTGCTGAGAGGAGGAAGATGTTGAGTGTCTGTATCTGCCTCTCTGGTTGTGCGATGTCTCTGTCTGTCTACAAATATTTGTCTCTGTGTGTGTAGCTATGGAAGAAGGAAATGATCCCTCTATTTATATAGTCTGCAGGCTAGCTGCTCATGCACGCATATGTAGGATAGGCCTGGACGTGGGGACGCCATATGGTGATTGTTGATAGAGGCGCATAGACGATGTGCCCTGATTGAGGGGTTGAATTCTTTATACTGCTGTTGTGGGCCGGCACGTAGCAGAGAAGGGGATTTTTCTGTTGCTGAGATCTTGGGTGAATCGAGTCAAAGGACACGTGTCATTGGCCCATGGCTCGGAGATCTCGGATTTGGTGGAGAATGATCTGGTAGGATGCGCCTGAGATTGGGCGCATGAGAAGACTTTGGCTCGTAACCTTTGGGAGTCACGAACCATTCAGGGCGCATGGCTTTTGAGGCGCATGCGAAGCTTCAGTAGTGACTTTACTTCTGTCTTTTGGGATCAGAAAGAAGTCTGGGATGTATGGCTTTTGAGGCACATGCAGAGCTTCAGTAGTGACTTTACTTCTGTCTTTAGGGATCAAAGAGAAAGTCTGAGACGCATGGCTTTTGAGGCGCATGCAGAACTTTGGGCGCATGACCGTGGAGGCGCATGCGAGTGGTTGGGCGGCCACGTGGCTTGTAACCGCCAGAGGAAAGTAATGATGATGCTGACGTTGGCGATGCTTCATTTTCTGAAAAAGCTGTCAACTGTTCAGTCCTCGAGAGGCGTGCTACCAACTCTGTCAGACTTTAGCATTTAATGTTCTTTGACAGTTGATGGACTGTTGGAGTGGGCGCATCGATCGTCATTCCACTAGGTGCATGGGGCCGCATGGAGGCACATTCTTGTGAAGCGCTTGGTGCTGTGGGGCGCGTCTGTGTGATGTGCGGTCTAGCCGACGCATCCGTTCCACTTGATACGTCTTTTGGTGCGACTGTTATGTTCTTCGAGTGCTTTAAATAGCCGTTTTTGACATGGCTGAATTCGAAGCGTCAGGTTCATCCATTTAATGCAAATTCATTGCACGGGATTCGGAGAGCCATCCACTTGGCGCATGGGTTTAATTTGCTCGGCCTATAAATAGTGGCATGGAGAGAGTTTGCTTCTCGTTCTCTCACGTCTTCCCGAAATGAACTTGTTTACTCGAGTGCATTCTGTTGATGAGATACTCCCGAGGGTGAAGATGTGATGCATTGTCTTCATTGATGCAGTTGAAGGTGACTGTTACATCCAAAAGTCGGAGTCGAGGGCTTCTGAGGCAGACAGAAGGTGCCTGTTGCATCCAAAGATCGGGATGCACGAGCCTTGTCTCCGTCATGTGGGAAGAGCCGCAGATCGGAATTGCGGTGCTGCGGCTTTGGGGGCTCTTTCTTCCTTCAAAGTGGGTGTTGCCCATTCTGGTTGTGTTGAAAGCTGCTCCTTTAGTCGCGGTTTTGATTGCGGTCTTCCTTCGCCTTTGGAGGCTCTTTCGAAGCCTCCCCGGGCCACCGGTTGGCTTGCGGTGCTCTTCTCTTCCTCGGTTTGGGGAGCTCTTCCTCCAGCTAGAGGGTTGATTGCCACCCTCGTTCTGCTCAATAAATGTTTTATTAGTCGAAGCATTTAGACGACGGTGAGCCTGGCTGGAAGGATGGTACATAACTGAGCTGCTGAAGGGATGTACATAACTGAGGATGCACATAAATAAGCTGCTGAAGGGATGCGCCCGGCTGGGAGCGCATGGTGGGATGCGCTTGAGAGCGCATGGTGAGATGCGCCTGTTCGAGAGCGCATGATGATGCTGCGCCTGGCTGTAGACTTAGGGTCTTTTCTTTTTGTAGAAGTTCTCCTTTGTACAGCCCTTTTTAAGACATATAATAGACTTTTATATGAAATAAAAATCTTCTTTTAATGTCTCTATTCTTGTTTTTCTCTGAACTTCCTGGCGTATGTAGTGTTCGGCGCATAGGATTTCTGATCGTAAAATTCCATGCTTCTACAAGACCCCCTTCAAAGTTTTCAAAACTTTTTTGTCAAGTTTTGGAATACTTTGAATAAGAAGCATGGTGGTTGGAGCGCATGTCTGTTCGGGCACATGGATACTCCGCACATCAGTGACGGGGTGCATGCTCTTCTCAGTTAATGCAAATGATAACGCCTCGATAACCAAGAAGATTAATGATGATCTTTTTGGTTTTATCTGCAGTCATCTCTTCACAGAACCTGAAGCGGCGGCTGAGGTCACACTTCATCGGTTCACGCGTGCGACTGAGCCTATAAATAGGCATGGGGAGAAGAGAGAGAGTTCTATCCTGATTCCACTTTTAGAGTTCTTTTTTGAAAAAATCCTAACTTTCTCCTTTCAAGAAATGGCTCCCAAGACTCCTCGTGGTGGTGCTGGCAAGGGAAAGGAGCCTGCGGAGTTCGCCGAGGAAGACGCTTCTGTCACCATTGTGACTCCGGCCGACGTTAGGCCTGTGGTGACGGGTGGGTGTCGTCTTTTTCTTTATTTTTTTTGTTCAGGCGAGTTTTGGTACCGAAGCGCATGGACTTCTGTCCTGATGATGCGCCGAGGTTTTATCCCACCGACGTGCATGGGTTTAGGCCCTTATTATGCACTGAGGTTTAACTGCTAACGTGCATGGGTTTACACCCTGATGATGCGCCGAAGCTTCACTGCTGACGCGTATGGGTTTGTACCCTGATGATGCGCCGAAGCTTCTCAGCTGATGCGCATGGGTGCCCTGTTGATGCGCCGAAGCGACACTGCTGATGCGCATAGGTTTGCACCCTGATGATGCGCCAGGCTGCTTGACACACTTTGTCTTGGTTGGCTTTTTGCCTGACTTTTGTCTTTATTGTATCAGTGCTGATGATAATCCCTTTGCTGAATGAAGTCCTGATTGCTTCTCTTTGTCAAATGGGAGTTGATTTTGATGAGGAGGTTATCAACCCTGCGAAGGATGCTATCCTACAGAATCAACCTCCTGAGAGAATGCTGCAGATCCAGAATCAGTTGCCGATTTTCTTTCAGAGTATGATGGAGAGCGGTAAACTGAAATCTGCTGAATCCGAGGATGTGACCTTCTTAAAACCTACCTTTTTGTTCGGTGACCGCTGATCTCCACTGAGGCGAAGATACTGAAGATCAAAGAAGACTGGTTCTTCTCTGCGAAGGGCATGGTTCTGTATATGCGACAACTTGATCGCCAGTTGCCGCTGACGGCCTTCTACCGTTTAGCTTCCAAGAGAAGGATGCCCTGGGAACTTACTCCTTCTCAAGGAGGGGCATTGGGAGGTACTCTTTCGATTGATGCTACTTCGAATCAAAGGGATACCTTGGCCGCTTCGCGAGCCGGACCCTCGTTTAGTTGCAGAACTTTGCGTCCTGGGAGCCTTTATAGTGAGGTTCCTAATGACACCTTTGTTTTCAGTGCTTCGACCTTTGCAAATCGGATGCTAACATCGAGGGTCATGTATCCGAAAGATAGCTTTAGGTTTGAAGGTTTGTGTCACCACATGCCGAAGTGGGATGACTTGACCGTTTGGGTGTTGTCGAAGTTCAAGGCTGAGCTTAAAGAGATTGGGCTGACGGCCACTGTCCGTGCCACACAGGCTGGCGTGGATCTCAATAAGCATATGTTCCTTGCTCTCTTGGAAATATTCAATACCCAGACTGGCACTTTCTTTACTCCAGTGGGAGAGTTGGGATTGGCTCTCCATGAAATGTACGAGGTATCCAGGCTTCCCTGGGGATCTGAACCGTACGATAAATATTTTTCGTCGAACGAAGAGATCCTTGTCTTGGAAAAGAAGGACCCGAAGATGATGGCTGTTTTCAAAGAGGTAGCGAGCCATCATTATCTGATGCAACGGAGGGAGAAAGGCAAGTCTCAACCTCATGTGACTGCTTGGAGGGATTACGTCTTCAAGCAGGATTTGGCGGATTCCTCGAAGATCCGATTTATGACTCCACAAGGGCTGAAACCCGCGGAGTTGACCTCTGAAATGAGCTGGTTGGATGAGAGGGCCCCTCGTTCAAATGAGAGTGGCGAAAACGCGTATAGCTGCTTCTGGCATTGTGCCCACCGGATGTCATCTAAGGCAGTATTGGCTGCTTATTTAATGATATGGCTCCGGGATTGTGTGTTCGCGGGCGGATCGGGTTCCGTGGAGAGGGTACACTGGAACCTCATTTTGTCGGCAGTGAAATTGGCCTTTGGTCGTCCTTTGGCTCTTCTCCTCGCGATGGTGTGTATCCTGTTGCGGGGCTTGAGGACCTTCACTGAGGACGTGATCCATGAGAGAGGTAGAAATGACAACTTTCCCCCGGGCCGAACTACCATTCCATTATCTGATGGGATGGTTGATTCTTCATCACCCGAACGTGATGAGTCCAGGCTCGGAGGAAGATCACGTTGAAGGTGACGCCTTTATCCGCCGCTTCTACAAGAGGAAGTGGTTGCACACTGGTGTCCCCGTCTGCAGGAGAGTTTTGTCCTATCTTCAGGGGTGGGAGATTGTCAAGGTTGGTCCCATCTTCAAGGATTTCGAGGCCGACCAAGATTTAGACGACTTTGGTGAAGATGCGATTACTCTGCCGAAATGGGGTTTTCGTTGGTTGCAAAGTATTCGGCCTTCCTACTTAGTTTACCGCAACCAGAATAGGTATTATCTAGAGCCATACCTGCCAAGCCGGTTTGCTCGCTAGTTCGGCTACACCCAATTAATATTACGGAACCCCAGTAACAGTTTGGGGTTTGCCGAAAGTTTGCTGGACGGAGCCCGGGGTTGGCAATATTACAATGCCGGGTGCACTGGTGTTCATTTTACTATGCCAGTTCGCAACCCTCGGCCACAAATCCTGTATTCAGCCGTTAAACTGTATTGCACCATGAATACTGTGTCTCCTGGTTATGATAGGGAGACCAGTTTCATCATTGGAACTCAGCTAGAGGCTACGACAAATATGTTGGTGGCGGCTCGGTCATATCGTCCACCAGAATTGGCGGGATATCGGGCTGCTGCTGTAGCATCAGTGAGAGATCCCCCTGTTGGGAAGAGACGGGCTGACGCAGAGGTCGGTTCGTCCGTACCAAAAAGGCCGAGGAAAGTGACGACTCCAAAGGCTGCGTCACTAGAATCAGTCCCTGCTGAGGTAAAGAGTCCTCCGTAATCTGGCTCATCATGTTATTTTGGTGACTTGTGCTTTTCTTCTTGTAGGGATCGTTGAAGAAGAGAACCCGTGTTTCGAAACCGGGTGTCAGTAAACCGAAGGAGGTGGCAAGCTCCTCTGATGAGCGAATTCCTCCGATGGTAATGTCTCCAACGGAGGAGAATCCTGAAGATGTTATTCCTGCGAAGATTTTAGTATCCCCGAACTTTGTCGGAAGAGATGCTGAGGTTGCAGCAACTTCCAGGATTGTGCAAACTGCCGTAGGGGCCTTGGACGTTGAGGGTCCTGTGGACACGGGGCTTCCTGATGATGAAGTGGGGTGGAGTTCGTCGTCTTCGAAAGACGTTCCTCCAGAGATGCGTGAGTCTGTTGCGGGGGTAACAGACGTGATTGCAACAGAGGAGAGGGTTGATTCCCCTCCTTGTCATGATGCGGGGAGGTCGGCTGTAGCGTTGCCGAGCCCTACCCCAGGCTCAGTAATAGAAGCTGAGGTGGCTGCCGGTCGGGAGGTGGCGACAGATTTGGCCCCCGCGGAGGGATTCGATGATGAGGGGGAGACTCGTCTGCCGAGCCCGACCCCAGAAGACGCACCCCGCCAGGAAACGGAAGCTGATCCGGTTAGCGTGCCAGAGGAAGGCTCCACGCTGGTTATAGATCGCGCCTCGGTGGTGGAGGAGGCAGCTCCGGATGCTGATAGTCCCTTTGAGCCGGGAAAGGGCAAGGGCTTGCTGATGCAAGAGCCCTCTGTTGCTTCTTCGACTTGGGGGATGATATCGGCACCCCACCCAACTCCTTATGCAATCTTGGCATCTGGCACTGGTAGCGGAATTCAAGTTCCTAGTGCGGGAGAGTCTGCTGAGGTCGATGTTCAAACCTCGCAGAATAAGATCGGCGGGTCTTCTTCAGGTCCGCCATCCAGGGTAACTCCTCCAACTCCTGCCATGACACCACAAGTGTTGGCGGATGCGGATGAGCATGTTAAATTTATCGTTGAGGCAGTATACAAGATGCTGCAGAAGGGTCTATCGACAGTGAAAAACACCAATAGGAGTTTCACGATGGCAAAATTCATGGCGCTTCCACACATCAACCTGATACGTCTCTACCAGGGCCATGATCATATGGCCGAGATTCTGGAGGCCTCGGTGACTGAGCTGGCTCAACTGCTTTCCGAGTTTCAGCATATCCAGCGGAATGATCTTTCTGCCCTGATAGACGCAAAAAAGGAGAAGCTGATTGCTGAAATTGAGTCCTCTTATCTGGCCACCGTGGGTATCTGGGAGCGCGAAGTGGCTGAGACTGAAGCTGCAGTGGAGCGGTTGTCTCAGTCTATGCAGGAGAAGATAGAGTTGCGAACTGCGTTGGATGCTAGTATCGCAGAGGTTGATGCCCAGATTCGCCATCTTGAGGATCAGTGGGCCCGACTCCTATTGGATGCTGAGCGTACCCAGGCTGAACATGTAGCATTCAAGAAGGAGGAAGCAGCTTTCACCCACCGGGCTCTTACTCTGGCTCAGCAGCGGCAGCAGCTGGATGAGAAGCATGAGGATGACACTTCTCCAGAGGCCATAGAGGCGATGCGTCAAGAAGCTGAACGTCGGATCCTGGCGACTGTGGAGACTCGAGCGACAGACTTGAGGCGCCGGATTGAAGAGATTTCAGCCAACCCTGGGGATGTTTAGGGATTGTAGTCTCTTCTTTTTGTGCTTTTGCAACTCTTGCTGGGGGGAGGGGGTGTAATCCTTTACTCTTTAGAATAAAAAAATACAAAATTTTTGTGATGTGTTCATTTTTGCTGTCATGAACTTGATGATTTATGTGGACCTATTATCTTTTGCGCACCTTGGTTTTTAGGTACAGATAATAAGTTTGAGAGAACCAACATGTTTGCTCAGAGGTGATGTAGACGTGGCAAATATAGGATTCAAATGATGGAATCTTCCTACTCAGAGGTGTTATAGACGTGGTAGGAATGACTCTGGGGGATATGCGGAACTACTCAGAGGTAATGTGGACGTGGAAGTTCTGCAACCAATGTACGACAACGCAGGGGTTGTCTGTACGGGATATTTACTCAAAGGTAATGTGGACGTGGTAAACATGATGGGTAGCGTAGTCTTACGGAGTGTAAGATTCCGCTTTGTAGGGCGTAGGGGGACAACTCAGAGGTGATGTAGACGTGGTTGTCCTTCTACTGGAGGATGCCACGGAATAGCTGGGTTCCGGAAGCATCTGATTTTGTGGAAGTACACGTCTGAAAGATGTCAAAAGTAGTACTTTTTTAGGAACTTGCCGTTGATGGGCATCATGAACAAGTCTCCATTGGGTTTAGCGAGGCGATAAGCACCGTTTGAGTATACCGTCTCTATGATGAAAGGTCCTTCCCACTTGGGCTCGAACTTTTCTGGTATCTTGTGAGTCAACACCATCGGCCTCCTGACTGCCAGAACCAGGTCGCCTTCTTGGAAAGTCCTTTGCATGACCTTCTTGTTGAAAGCCTATGATATACGGGCTTGGTAGAGTTCAATACGTTGTTGAGCTAGAAGACGCTTTTCGTCAAGTGCCTCCAGTTCCCACAGACGACGACGTTGATTGTCCTCTTCTGTGAGTTGGTTTGTGATTGCTACACGGAGTGAGGGTATCTGGATCTTGAGAGGTAGTACCGCTTCGCTCCCGTAGACCAGGGAGAATGGTGTGTTGCCCGTTGGGGTCCGTACCGTTGTGCGGTAGGCCCAAAGGCATTCGCCGAGCTTTTCATCCCAGTCGCGTTTGTTGGATGACACAACCTTTTTGAGTAGCCTGACGATGGTCTTGTTGAACGCCTCGGCCAATCTATTTGCTGCCGGATTGTAGGCGGTTGAGGCCACGTTTTGGATACAATTCTTGTCACAGAATCTGCTGAAAACATGGCTGATGAACTGAGGACCGTTATCGTGGATAATCCTCCGAGGTACCCCAAAACGGTAGATGACATGGTGCTTGATGAAGCTGATCACCCTAGAGCTCTTCACTTCCGCCAGTGGGACTGCTTCTGCCCATTTGGAGAAGTAGTCAGTGATGGCTAGGATGAAGCGGTATCCTCTCGATGAAGGAGGGGTGATCGGTCCTACAATGTCCATGCCCCAAGCTTCGAAAGGCCAAGTGGCGACTGTAGGATGTAGTGGTTCTGACGGTGTATGGATGAAGTCTGCATGAAGCTGGCACGCATGACACTTCTTAGCATAGTCAACAGCATCAGCGGCCATGGTTGGCCAGTAGTAGCCCATGCGTCGCAGTCGATCCTGCAACTTAGGGCCAGGTTGATGGGCTCCGCAGATCCCATCGTGAGCTTCTCGAAGGGCTTCGGCTGCTTCTTCGTTGGACAGACATCGCAAGAGAAGTCCATCGTAGGAGCGTCGGTACAGCATTTTGGTAGCTGTATCGTAGTAGAATCGAAGGAAGCGTCTCCTGACTGAGACGGCTTCTTTTGGGTCTTCTGGAAGAATTCCGTAGACATCAAAGTTGATGAACGGGAATCTCCAGTCTCGAACAATAACACCAGCATTTGTTGACATGGCATGGGTCACTTGTGAGCACAGGTTATTTTTAGGACAGACCAAGTCTCGACCAACTACCGTGACGTAGTGTTGAGTCCCGAAGGGTGCTGCTAACGAGGCTGCGAGGCCAGCCAGAGCGTCAGCCTTCAGATTTTATAAACGAGGTACATATTCGATGAAGAACTCGGCGAAGGTTGAAATGATGTTCAACGCAACTTCATGGTAAGGAATCAGGTCTTCATGGCGAACCTCGTATTGCCCTCTGACCTAGTTTACGACGAGTTTTGAGTCGCCGTAGGCTTCCAGATGATCCACCCCCAGCTGTTGCGCCAACTGGAGTCCCATGATGAGAGCGTTGTACTCGACAACATTGTTGGAGCACGGCTTCGAAAGGAAGTAGGCGCGCTGGATGACCAGCTGATCGGAAGAGACCAAGACTACCCCCACTCCTGCGATAATTTAGCCTTTGGGGCCTGTTCTTGAAGCGCCATCGAAAAACATCCGCCAGACGGAGCTTTCTTCAGTGACGTTAGATTTTTGGACCTCATCTGGGATGTCTTTATAGAGTCTGGAGGACTTCGGGATGGGGTGTGCAGCTAAAAAGTCGGCCAAAGCCTGACCCTTGATGGCTTTTTGTAGAACGAACACCATGTTGTATGGTGTTAGCAGGATCGCCCACGTAGCTAGCCGGGAGTTTAATGACCCTGGCTTCGTCATGAGAACTCTGAGTGGATTGACTCGGGAGATAACATGAATCGTCTGGCCTGAGACATAATGGCGAGTCTTCTGGATGGCAAATACCAACGCCAAGCACTCCTTTTCAACGGGGTTGTACCGGTGTTCGGCCCCGATGAGTGTTCGAATGAGGTAGTAGATGGCTTGCTCATAGCCTGTATCGCTGTTCTGAGCCAGCAAAGCGCCGAGGGAATGATCCATGGCACGGACGTAGAGGAGGAATGGTTTACCGGCGACGGGTGCCACTAGGACTGGCAGACTCGTCAAGTAAGCTTTGATGTCGTCGAAAGTATTTTGGCATTCCTCTGTCCAGACGTAAGAGACTCCCTTCTTCATAAGCTGAGTGAAGGGTCGACATTTTCTGGAAAGGTTTGCTATGAACCTCCGGATGTATGCCAGACGCCCCTGCAGGCCTCGAAGTTCTCGAAGGTTCTTCGGAGGGCCCATGTCGAGGATGGCTTTGGTCTTCTCGGGATCGACATGAATGCCTTTTGCCGTGATAATGAAGCCCAAGAACTTTCCGCTGGAAACCCCTAAGAAGGATTTAGCGGGGTTCATCTTGAGTTGATGCGCCCGTATGAGATCGAAGACTGTCTTCAGGTCTTGTAGGTGATCTCCTTTGAGACGGCTCTTGACTGCGATATCATCAACATAGCATTCGACTGTCTTGCGAAGATGTTGACGGAAAATAGTGCTCATAGCTCACTGGTATGTGGCACCGGCGTTCTTCAAGCCGAAGGGCATCACTGTGCAGCAGAAAATGCCCTTTAGAGTCCTAAATGACGTATGTTTTGCGTCATCGGGGAACATCTTAATCTGGTTGTAGCCCGAATATTCGTCCATAAAAGACATGCGTTCGAAGCCACATGTGTTGTCGATCATCACGTCGGTGATTGGAAGCGGGAATTCGTCCTTCGGGCAGACGGAGTTAAGATTCCTGAAGTCGATGCAGTCTCGAATCTTCCTATTCTTTTTGGTGACAGGGACAACGTTGGCCACCCAATCCGGGTGTTGTTCTTCACAGATGAAGCCGCTGGTCAAGAGTTTATCCATCTCCTGATCGATAGCATTCATGATATCCGGACGAAAGCGTCACTGTTGTTGTTTGATAGGCTTGGCATCGGGCAAGATGTTGAGCATATGCATCGCGATCTGAGGATCAATCCTGGCATGTCTTCGTAGCTCCAGGCTAAGACATCAATATATTCTTTAGCCAGTTGGATTAAAGACCTGGGAGTCGGGGAAGGTGGTACCACCTGGAGTTGAGCATTCGAGGGCTCCGACGTCCAGGGGGCTTCGCGATGATCCGTATCCAAGGATACCCGTTGAGGGGGTACACTTGACTCTCCATTGGCCCCTGGATCGGGACTGGTAGAAGGTGTCCTGGCCAAAGCTGACCGTATCTCAAATACTGCTTGAGTCAGTGTTTACATAGAGGCAGAGAGGGTTTTGAGTCCTCCCTCCAAGGTATCCATGCGCTGGACGAGGTCTGGTGGTGGCGCATCAGACTCGGTATCACCTCCAGCCATATAGACTGTCATGAAACGGGTGGAGTCGGATGGCTCAGTTGAGGCTTCGCTTTCGGCCTCACTCTCCTGTAGAGGAGTTGTTGTTCCCGGAGCTTCGTCTTGGCTACCCCCAGCTAAGCTCCTTTGGAGGACGCCTTCGTCTTCGGGAGAAGTATCCGTAAGGGCCTGACTACCCCCAGTCATGTCCTGAAAGACTTCTTCATCTTCGAGATGCAGGTCCACAGGGGCTAGACGACCTCCAGCTACGTCAGGGAGGCTGACTTCGCCCTGAGGATGAAGATCCATCCCAGCTGTGCTTTGGAGGACACCCTCGTCTTCGAAAGGAGGATCAACAGGGGCTTGACTACCCCCAGCTTCCTCCAAGAGCTTCTTCCTCCTCCGAGTGCCTTCGAACACTCCGGAGGACGAGACGGTTGTTTTGGATTTCCTCGACTGGCTCTTGGACGAGGAAATGTCAGTCGTCTTTCGGACTGACGAGGAGTTGGAAATTACATTGCATGAAGCAACCTCTAGTTCTGGCTCCTCTATTGTTGACACTTTCTTCCCGAGACGACGTCGGAGGGGTATCGATGACTGCAGCCGCTGGAACACCGACTGTCTTGGTGGGACTGCTGACTTGCAACAGCAGTTGATGGTAACCACAGCACAAGTGTGCCCTGTAAAAGGCATATCGTACTTGACAGTCGACTCTCCTGATCGGTGCTTGTGAGTGATCACGTTACGCAGATCGTTGGAGAAGAGTGCTACCTTCGTATCCCCTTCAGGCGCATGACAAGGCCAAGCACCGGGGTGGTCAGGTGAATGCTGCGCCCCCTGGTCCAACACCAAACAGGTGTTCAGATCAGTATTTGGGGAACAACCTTTAAAGTGACTTGAACGAACCTCAGACGCACAACCCGAGGGGGCGCGGGGGTTCAAGACCACTGGGTTTGCCTTACTCGACTTGGTTGCGAACGCAACAGATGCGTCCAAGTGAGATAAGGACTTTGAAGGTCGGCTTATTTCTGGCACAGAAGCACCTGAGTCGACCTTATACAGCTTACCATCAGCAGTGCGCATGATTATGAGCGCATGCTTCTGGCTTGCTGCTGGCATAGCACGTTTGGGACGCATGGCCCGTGCTGCCTTGGACTTCTTCGTACCAGGCCGCTGGGGCGCGTAGTACTCAGAATCCAAATTCTTTTCGCTACTACAGCGAGTGAGTCTGTCAAAGACAGAGACCTTCTGTGGCGCATCGGAGGTGATGCGCGGGGCATTGGCTGCGCCCCTGCTCCGTCGATGCATCTTTTTCGCCTGAGAGGAAGATGGCTGGGGAATGTGGTCAGTCGTACGTTTCCCCGAGAGATGCGCTGTACCGGTGGGCGCATCTTGGTTGCTGAGGACGTCAGCAGGAAGGGAAGGCTGGATCAGCGTATCCCCTTCGGTGGTGGTGCCAGAGGCGTCGACCTTGCGCACCCAGACTCGACGGGTCTTCTTCGGCTTTGGTAGCCGCTTCGAAGGACTCGTACTGCCTTCAGAGATGAACTCCTGATACGCCTGTTGATTGAGGCGTACGACCAGCGTCTTGTGGAAGGAGCCCACCTTCACATCGTTGGATTACGACACAGCTTTCTCGGTGGAGGAGAAAGAGGTCCCCAGCAGAGTCGCCAGCTTGTTTGCCATTAAAATCTTTTGATTGCAAATTTTAATACAAATAGAATAGTGTTACAATATAGGACTTAGACGTAGTCCTAGGAGTACACTTTTGTTTATCTGGGTCCCTTGTGCCGATGGAGCGAGTGGTAATGCGTTGACTCCGTTGACGATCTGACGACGGTTATCGATTCTCTGAAGGTTTGGATTGCTCTGGGTGCCGGCGCTTGCTGAGAGGAGGAAGACGTTGAGTGTCTGTATCTGCCTCTCTGGTTGTGCGATGTCTCTGTCTGTCTACGAATGTTTGTCTCTGTGTGTGTGTAGCTATGAAAGAAGGAAATGATCCCTCTATTTATATAGTATGCAGGCTGGCTACTCATGCACGCATATGTAGGATGCGTCTGGACGTGGGGATGCCACGTGGTGATTGTTGATGGAGGCGCATGGACAATACGCCCTGATTGAGGGGTTGAATTCTTCATACTGCTGTTGTGGGTCGACACGTAGCAGAGAAGGGAATTTTTCTGTTGCTGAGATCTTGGGTGAATCGAGTCAAAGGACACGTGTCATCGGCCCATGGCTCGAAGATTTCAGATTTGGTGGGGAATGATCTGCTAGGATGCGCCAGAGATTGGGCGCATGAGGAGACTTTGGCTCATAACCTTTGGGAGTCACGAACCATTCAGGGCGCATGGCTTTTGAGGCGCATACGAAGCTTCAGTAGTGACTTTACTTCTGTCTTTTGGGATCAGAGAGAAGTCTGGGATGCATGGCTTTTGAGGCGCATGCAGAGCTTCAGTAGTGACTTTACTTCTGTCTTTAGGGATAAGAGAGAAAGTCTGCTATGCATGGCTTTTGAGGCGCATGCAGAACTTTGGGCGCATGGCCGCGGAGGCGTATGCGAGTGGTTGGGCGACCACGTGGCATATAACCGCCGGAGGAAAGTAATGATGATGCTGACGTTGGCGACACTTCATTTTCTGAAAAAAGCTGTCAACTGTTCAGTCCTCGAGAGGCGTGCTGCCAACTCTGTCAGACTTTAGCATTTAATGTTCTTTGACAGTTGATGGACTGTTGGAGTGGGCGCATCGATCGGCGTTCCACTAGGCACATGGGGCCGCATGGGGGCGCATGCTTGTGAAGCGCTTGGTGCTGAAGGGCGCGTCTGTGTGATGTGCAGTCTGGCCGGCGTATCCGCTCCGCTTGACACGTCTTTTGGTGCGACTGTTATATTCTTCGAGTGCTTTAAATAGCCGTTTTTGACTTGGCTGAATTCGAAGCATCAGGTTCATCCATTTAATGTATATTCATTACACGGAATTCGGAGAGCCATCCACTTGGCGCATGGGTTTGATTTGCCCGGCCTATAAATAGTAGCATGGAGAGAGTTTGCTTCTCGTTCTCTCACGTCTTCCCGAAATAAACTTGTTTACTCGAGTGCATTCTGTTGATGAGATGCTCCCGAGGGTGAAGATGCGACGCATTGTCTTCATTGATGCACTTAAAGGTGACTGTTACATCCAAAAGTCGGAGTCGAGGGCTTCTGAGGCAGGCAGAAGGTGCCTGTTGCATCCAAAGATCGGGATGCACGAGCCTCGTCTCCGTCATGTGGGAAGAGCCGCAGATCAGAATTGTGGTGCTGCGGCTTTGGGGGCTCTTTTTTCCTTCAAAGTGGGTATTGCCCATTCTGTTTGTGTTAAAAGCTGCTCCTTTAGCCGCGGTTTTGATTGCGGTCTTCCTTCGCCTTTGGAGGCTCTTTCGAAGCCTCCCCTGGCCACAGGTTGGCTTGCGGTGCTCTTCTCTTCCTCGATTTGGGGAGCTCTTCCTCCAGCTAGAGGGTTGATTGCCACCCTCGTTCTACTCAATAAATGCTTCATTAGTCGAAGCATTTAAACGGCGGTGAGCCTGGCTGGAAGGGTGGCACATAACTGAGCTGCTGAAGGGATGCACATAACTGAGGATGTACATAACTGAGCTGCTGAAGGGATGCGCCCGGTTTGGAGCGCATGGTGGGATGCGCTTGAGAGCGCATGGTGAGATGCGCCTGTTCGAGAGCGCATGATGATGCTGCGCCTGGCTGTAGACTTAGGGTCTTTTTCTTTTTGTAGAAGTTCTCCTTTGTACAGCCCTTTTTAAGACATGTAATTGACTTTTATATGAAATAAAAATCTTCTTTTAATGTCTCTATTCTTGTTTTTGTCTGAACTTCCTGGCGCATGTAGTGTTCGGAGCATAGGATTTCTTATCATGAAATTTCATGCTTCTACATACATCATGTCATAAGCTGTGGCCATGGCCTGATGCTGATGTTGCAGTACATTTGACATAGATGCCAGAATGTAATACCGCGCCATCTCATCTGCCTTTTTCTACTTCTTATAAGCCTCTTTGATCTCTTCATCAGAGTTAGCATCAGGCTTAGGTGGGCATTCTTCAACAAGTACATATTTGTACTCCTCAGCAGTCAGAACAATATCTAAATTACGTTTCCAGTCAATATAATTAGGTCCAGTAAGTTTATTTTCTTTATGAATCACAATAAGTGGACTGAAAGAACCCATTTTTGAAATTCTGAGAATCACATAAATAAAATTATGTAGGGCAAAAAAAAAACTTTTTGAATTAACTAAATATTGATTCCCTCAAAACAATAATAAAAAATTTACCAACACCTTGAACACCATGAATTTAGCATGCCACGATAGTATGGACGTATACAAATTCAACTTTTTTCAAGTAGATTTTTCTTATTAACTTTACTATCATGTCAATATAACTTTATGACAAATAAAATTAATATGCTGGTCTTACTCTGGTCATACAAATAATAGCAGTGACTCCGATGGGGAGGATACCATTATTTGTATCTAAGTGTATACCATTACTTAATACTAAGTCCATTACCTTGTAATGAGTTCCTTCAGATGGAGAAGTGAACACATACTAGGTAACTTTCTACAATTATCCCTAAGAAAGTTTGTACTGGTGATCCATAATTATACTCATCCGATATGGAGGAAAGTACTAAAGCCAACACGCAAGTATAATTACATCACCTACAAACTAGTAATGGAGACCATAGGATTTATACTAAATAAAAATCCTCTCCCACTTAGTTATTTAACAATGAGGGTTTTTCTACTAGTTAATATTATGTCCATGCTGTCCATTATTAATGTAGGCTTGGTTTTTCAAAAAAAACAACCACACAATAATAAACATGCATAATCAGAAAAAGTAAAATAACAAAAATAAGAGAAAATATCCAACTATTATGGTCATCTTTGCTGCTCCGTCCTCAACTATCCGAATCCAAAATCTGGCGCTGCGCAGATCTATTTTTTAGGTTTTGGCTGTCGATTCCTTCATCGAAAATCCTCTGTCTGCCTCTGGACTGCTTAAAACCAGCATCTCGTCCGGCGTCAGAAACAGCTACCACTGCCATCACGATTGATCAAAAATAATTAAAATTACATCAATCCTGTGCCTCCCGAAGGAGTTCACACATAATCTAGATTGAAAAATTAAAATAATAAGCACGATCAACCCTCGTGATTTTAATTACATCCACAGCAACAACAACATCCACGACATGTCCGTAGTTTAAACAACACAATCAAAAAACATATATTGGACCATAATAGTTGGATCTAAGATGCCTGCAAAACCGAGTTAGAACAGATCTACATCTACCGACTATTACACAGTGCAGGTTTTATTGGACAAGTTGGACGTATCAATCAATACATAGATCCAAAGTGGCTCTGATACCAATTGATGGAACTGGGGATTCCCAGGACCCTTCCTTTGGTGTGCGTATTGATCGATAGAAAGTTAAACAGATCTAATACGTGTTCTAACCCTTCATAGGCGGAAACTAGGGTTCACGAATTATACCTGCGGCGGAAAGGAGACAAGTAATTCCTGGCAATCTCGAGCGGACGACCCCAAGATCTTCTGCACGTATTCCTTCCTCGAGTTGGACGTCGTGTGGGCGACGATCTCCCAACCTTTTCTTCTCCTTGGCAGCCCTCTCTTTCTCTCCTTACGTGAATCACGAATTTAGAGAAAATTTTAGATTTTTGATCAGTAATCTGGCGGCCAGAGAATAGAGGATATATAGGCTACGGCAGGGACCATGAGGAAAAATTAGGGTTAGGCCTCCTAACGGATCTGGATATCCCGTGTTCAGCCCGAACACATAATCCAGGCCCATTAACAATAGCTCGGTCCACTAATGAGCTATTGTTGCACTACCTCCCTAATCCCAAATTATGTTTGTGGGCTCCTTTTATTATATGCTCGTTTGGCTCCCTATATTAAGATATCGTATGTCCGTCGATCAAATTAAGTTACTGACAACTATATTGATTCGACATCTTTTATCCTTAAGTAGTACCGCTCAACTTTATTTGTCATGTCGGATATAATCCACCTGCATGGTTTACATGACAATCCTTATGAGCTCCTTAAGAGGACATCATCAACCCGATGTATCGGGACATGGATTCCATTTATAATCAACAGCCCATCATACATATAATATTATTACCCAATTCATAGAGGTTGTTGATCCATATTGAATCTCACTCTTTTATGAGTCAAAGTAATGCACACTGCATATACATGTCCATTATTATATCCGAATTAAGAGCACAAGCATCCATAATAACAGAGGTGTTTGTTCTCTTATGTAGTCAGTACAAAGAGAACAACCTCAAGTGGTCCTGTTCAATACACACAAAGTGTACTAGTGTAAACCTATAGTCAAGATAGACTAATACCAGATTACACTACAACCTTTCCAATAGATTGTCCAAGTCCATCTAGGTTGTAAACTATTTATATACTCCATAGGAAACTGATAATATGATCTTCTGTGTGACACCACACACCATATTATCTACAATATAGAATATCAGACATTTGCATTAACACTTGCAACAAATACAATATGCAAACATTTGCCCATATGATTCTCATTCAAAATTTAAGGAAATAAGGTTACTACAAAAGTGATACTTTTAGTATATAACCCTAACAGTTAATACGAGGATGTTCGCAAATGATAACTTGCGAATTACTCGTACATAGCACACGTCATATTAGGAAATTCTTGAGTATCCACGACTTGAGAATTTGACATGAATATGATAAGGTAAATGATTAGTAAATTCAAGTAGATCATTGTAGGAGAAAATTCACACTACCAACCCCGAGCTCCAAAGGCCCCATGAGGCATGACTCAACCCTGCTAGGCAAGGGCTCCATGACCTACCAAGATTGCATGTATTGATACACGATCGAGTCATATGTCATGCAGGGTTGTGGCACACTTAGTTATATATTTTATACAATACTTTCAGTCATACGTCGTGCTGGATTACATCACAATCAGTTATATATTTTCCTTCACAAGTATATGATATGGTTGTTCATGTTATAAGACAAGACACGTTTCATCTGCCAGCAGTCTTATTGGGCAATAGATGCACAAGTACTCGTATCCCTGGACATCCGGGTATATGCAGTCAATGATAGCAAGCTGTAGGCAATGATCCGCCATGAATTTTTGGTTGTGTGTTACTTTATATGCTCTTTAGGTCAGTGAGTGGCCAGAGGCTAAGTTCTGCTTGGGAAAAGATCTACAACCCTGGTCCTTGTTTGGTTTAAGGGTTGTGGTTTCGATTTCTAGTAGTTCCTAAGTTCCCTTGTTGCTTATCGGCTTATTCATCTTTATTGCTATATTTTTCAGTATTTCCATTCAGTCATTTATATTTTTGAGATTTATGCATTGGTACCGTACTAGTCTCGACCCGCATTTATTTATTTTTGTCATTATGTTGTTGTATTGTTGTTGGACTTTGTCGTTCACCTCAAGCCTTCCTTGTGGTACTTACTATTTGGGATCTGACCCTACTGGTTTTGCATGGCCAAGTTCCATAGTTCATCTCAAGGATCTACCGTCTTCTTCTCCGGATGGTTCACACTCAGAGGACCGACACGGATTGGCGAGTAGATTACCTTTATCTCCCACTCCAGTTTTGTACTTTTATTTGGTAGTGTTTAGCCAAGGACATGTGTTAGTCCTTGTATCTAGGTTTTGTTCCCTCCGTCTTCGTACGACGTATATGTATATTTTGGACCATGGCTAGTTGTACATTTATGTACCATTTCTATATTCAGTTGATGTATCTTTTTATTATGTCAGCTCTCATGATTATGTATGCATTTGTGTTTGGGATGCCTTATCCATCTCATATGTGATTTACTCTTTATTGCTTCTTATGTTGATTGAATTGAGATAGGATTTGTTCGACCATAGGAGTCGTCAGTGGCATGCTAGAGTCCACCCACTTCTCTTCTAGACAGTCATGATCGTATATTCGGGTACTGGCGTACTCTGATATATGTAGCTGGCTTTGTTTTGCCCCCGCTCTCTATTATTTTGGTTCTGGGGTGTGACACGAGTCAACTGGAGATAAGGGTTGCTCGTAAGTGGCAAGGCAGGATCTTAAGGTTAGCCACCAGTCGGAGAGCGCTGGTGGCAGATGATATAGGATACTGGGTTCGAAGTTGGGTTCGAAAAGGAGCTGTCGACTGTGGGGATGATGTCACGACTATCGATTCCGTAGAATCGATAGTCGTCCCCTGGGCGTGATGCCGTACGAACCTAAATTGCGATCGCACAAGGCATAGTCATAAGGTTATCCGAAACACAACAATAAAAGAATGCGCAGAGTAAATTGAACACACACTATAAAGAAGGAAACTTAAGCTTTATTGATAATGAACATCACTTTACAGACTCGATACAAAGACGTCGTGCGAGCTTTTTACAAACTGACTCCATTACAAAATGAACGTCGATGAGATAGCCGTTCCATACATTTCATCCATTAGTTGGTACAACCAGCATTACAAAATCCACCTGGGATGGTGGGGAGTCGCTCCATCTGTCTTCTGGTCTTCGACAGTGGAGTCTTCAAAAGATTGGATCTAGGCTTCGGCTGCACGGACGAAGCTTCAAAACACACGAGCGTTGCCTTTCTTCACGTAGCACGCTTCTCTTGATTTATCGTACATGTAGAGAGAGCGAGGATCAGTACAATCAACATGTACTGGCGAGTGGCTAATTAATTTCCAAGCTCTCATTTGGTTCAAGAATTTAGATAAAACATGTAACTTGTTTGTTTGTGATCTTTCTAACCATCCTAGTTATTTTCATGCGAACAGTTTGGCGGAACATAAACCAAGTGAATTACGCTAGAATTTCCCCCGGCAGAGCGTGCCGTGTAACATAAAACTTACCGTCACCTTCCCTGTTAATTGATAATAATTTTATTAGGTGTATTACCCACAGGTCTCCGGCATTAACTAGCCATCTTGGACATAGCCTGGTAAACGGGATCCTTGCACCGCAAGTAGCGAGCTCCGATGCAAGTCCCCGAACTACCTATTGCTGCACACTTAGCTCGGCTATACCCCATTTCCTCCATGGCCGGATCGGTCCCCTGGCCCAAGGCTTTTCGATCCGAAGAAACAATAAAAACACCCCTTGTCGACAAGTTGTCCAACGACCTTGTTATGTTAATAAGGTATAATTTAGGGTATCGTTGGGGCTGTTAAGTAATCAATTCATTTACTTGGTTTATTTTCAAACCCTAAAATAATTCTATCTCTTTGCTAAAATCTTATATTTTCTCATCTGAACATAGGACTTGTATTTTCTAAGTGAACCATTCAAATTAATACTGTTACCTGAGTTCTCATTTTGAAATAGAGGGTCGAGGAGATGGAGGTCAGCCATTCACCTTGAGTTTGCTTGAGGCGAGAGAACTTGTTGGTCGTGCTAGACGTCGCCTATATGATTACCTGAAATTGCACAAGCAACCGATCAGAATACTGTATTATTCAAGAAGTTCGATAGGAAATGCGAGTTCGAAATACAAGCCATGAAAACCATCGAAAACATTCATGAAAATGTATTCAGAAAACCAAGCCAAAACCAATACAAGCGGCATAAAAAACCAAGCAACGGGAGGTCTCTCTCGACTCAACCGCAGAGTCAATCCTTGAGGCACAACCCGCTGAATATGGGACTTGGTTCCGAAGAAGCCATTCCATAACGGGGAATGGATCTTAATTCAACCGTTTCCGTTCGACCGATTCGATCTATTCCGACCTATCAGTTCCGACCGAATCGATGGCGACATTATTCCTTTTTCGCGCACCCCGTGGACGGAGAACGAGGCACGATATAGGGATGGGGCACTACAGATGACTGGGCTGGAAACAAAGGTGGTGGTCGGGTTGGCAAGAAGGTTTTGCTTCGTCGACGGTAACATGGCAGCGAGACTCTGTCGGTCAGACACAGTTGAGAATATGAGTTAGGTTTTGGTTTTAGGAAACTAGATGTGTCCATGTCCTTGGACACATGACATAAAATTAGGGTTAGGGTTTTCTGGATTATGGTATGTCATTGTCCCTGGACACAGAAACATGACATGGAATGGGGTATTGGGAATGGATGGATGTATCCATCTCCTCGGGGTCAGACCCAGTGACATAAAGAATTAATATAATTGTGTAATGCCCCAGTCCCAAAATACGTAGGACTACGAATACGTATACATGCCAGCTACGTATCAAGTGGACTCCAGCCCATCTCGAATACGTATAAGGTGTACAATAATGACCAACTATCTATATAATTCAATAATATTTCTAAGTCTCAATCCACAGTAATATATAATACAAGAATGGACAATGTATATTATGTTATTCATCTTATGCTACACTTGTCCGAATAGACTTGAAAGAAATAATATAAATCAAGATAAACTAAGCTAACAAGCAGAATGCAAGTTAATGAGGATAAATATGTAATCATAAAAGATATCTGAATCAAAAATAGTAACATCATCATGATCAGCGAACTATCTCTGCATAAGCAACTACCTGGAGAGATCATCAAGTCCGTAGGGGACATAACAAGGTACAAAAAATATGCCAATATAATAATAAATAAAATATGAATTGAAAGGTAACTACTATAAACAGTCTAAGTGATATGCACGTGAGAACACGTTCCAGATATCAGGCTTTAGGCCACTGAGGCTCACAAGCTCCTCAACAAGTAAATACCCAAGGCACCGTATCATGGTACCTTGCGCAAGCAATAAAATAACACCAGAGCTCTGCCGTAGAGACAATGGAAAGCAATGTATTGTATGTCACGACCCGCACCCGGTATAGGGACACGAGTGTGTAACAGTGCCCATCCTAGTCGCAGAATCGACGGTAGAATGCTGTTCTAGGTTGCTAACTAATATAATGTACCTATCATAGATCTCAACTCCGAATGGAGGACAAGTAAAGGTATGGTAATACTCAATCACAGTCTAAAGTATGATAAGATATCACAGAAGTCTAAATAACTATAACACTCAACAAATAACAACTAATAATAATATTTAAACAAAATTCACATACAATGTCGAAATCTCCACTTATTACAATTCAAGTTCAAAACATAAATCTAGAACAAGTCCTCTAAACTAGTCTCCTGGTCACTCCTGAAAGTCGGGACCCAAGGTAGTTATCCCTGTTGACACAAAGTCACTGTCAACCAAATATTGATAACATTGACTAAATAATACTTGTAATAATTCAATTAGACACACGACGACTACATCAACTCAAGTCAAACGATAGCTCAGTTTTGCAATTTCAAGTCACTATTGAGTCTGTATTTTTATATTTATTGAGTCTAGACTGATGTAAGCTGAGTTGTGCAGAGCTCTTGAGACTTTACCTATAACCTACCCAAAATCCTTAAGCTCCACACATCAAAATAAGCCCATTGGACCTTAAGACCCATTCTGTGCTCTGGAGACAGAGTTTGGGCCGAACTCTGCCTCCACACAGAGTTCGGGCCGAACTCTGTCCCCTAAAAATCAGCACCCTAATTTTTAGGGTTGGCTGGTTGCTAGTTGTCCAACGGCCAAATATTTAAAAAATCCTACCAGAATTCTGGCCGAATTCTGCCTGCTAATATCCTATAAATAGGCCATGAATTCTCTCATTTTCATTCATCCAATCTTCTCTTCTCTTCTCTCAAAAGCTCAATACAAGCCATACCCTTCTTTATCTACTAGCCACAAGCTTCCTAAGCCTCGAGTGCTCAGCATCTCTCAGTTAGGAGTCTTGTGCAAGAGTTCAAGAAGTCGCTTGGAAAATTCCAAGCATCGCCACTGCGATCCTTTGTAAGAAGTTGACGTGCTCTTCTGAAGAAAAGGCACGGGATGTAACTACTATTTCACAAATAGTAGATTTAATCCTGAGCTAGAGTTCTCAGGCCTGGACTAGTCCTCCACGAGGGAAACCAGGTTAAAATCGGCGGTGTTTGCGTATGCTTTCTTGCTCCTTATTTATTTCCGTATTTACTCTGATTAATTTTAGCTTGTGAAAGAGTTTATTTTTTAATTGGCTATTATCGCTATAAACTCTATTCACCCCCCTCTAGAGTTGCCATCTGTTCTTCAATTGGTATCAGAGCTCTGTTCTCTCAACAAGGACTAACATCCTAGAGCTGATCCACGGCAACCACACAATCCTTGATTTCTAATCACGGTGAAGGGCAGTCCACTCATAGGCCTCCCCTATTTGATGGAACTAACTACACATATTGGAAAACAAGGATGAGCTTTTATCTTAAGTCGCTAAACTTTGACCTGTGGACTATCGTCACTGACGGTTACAAAAAGCCTGCCAGAATAGTTGTCAATGGTGATCTCGTTTAAAAATCACATAACAAATATTCTGACGAGGAAAAGAAATAGGCAAGTCTAGACGCGAGAGCTATTAATGCTTTATTCTGTGCTATAGACAGGAATGAGTTCAATAGGGTATCTACAAGCACCGCATCTCACGAAGTATGGAGACTTCTAGAAGTGACGCATGAAGGAACCACCCAAGTCAAGGAATCAAAGATAAGCCGTCTCACTCAAGAATATGAGGCTTTCAAGATGAAGCCAAATGAGACGATCACACAAATGTTCACAAGATTCTTCGACATCATCAATCCCCTGTCTTCGCTCGGCAAATAATATTCAAATCACGAGAAGATTCGCAAGCTACTTAGGGGGCTCCCAAAGATTTGGAACCCTAAGGTGACAGCCATTATAGAAGGAAATGATCTCACAACCATGTCCATGGAGACCTTGATGGAAAAGCTGATGACTCATGAGCTTGACCTCAAGGACTTTGAAGAGCCTGCTCCTAAGGCTAAGGAGATCGCACTCAAAGCTCACCGATGGAGGGTTGACCCCGAAGAGACGGATGACGAGAACTCAGAAGGTGATGATCAAGCTCTCCTCGTCCGCAACTTCAAGAAATTTCTTTGCTTCAACCGAAGAAAGAAGGAACCACAAGAAGACGACGAAGAAGATCCAACCTGCTACGGTTGCAAGAAGACAGGACACGTCCGAAAAGACTGTCCATTATTAAAGAAGGTTAACCGCTATGAGAAACCTTACAAGAAGACTTCCTCAAAGAAATATGCCAATATGAGCATTTGGCATGAAAGTGAAGCTAGTGACTCCGAGGAAGAAAAGGATTCTCCTCAAGCTACTGTAAATGTGTGCCTAATGGCAACATCCGACAAGGTATCAAACGAACCTCTTGATGACTTCACTTTTGATGAACTTGGCGATGCTTTCACCAATTTGCTTAATGATCACAAAAAGGTCATTGGCAAATACAAACATGCCAAGGACAAAATCAAAAGTCATGAAGTCGAAAATCAAAGACTTTCTTTACTGCTTGATAACATTAGAGACACTTCACCCACGGATGTAATAGATGAGGTATCTAAGCTTAAAATAAGCTTACATGATGCCGAAGCACGCATTGAACAACAAACACAAGAAATCACAACACTCAACACGGAGCTTGCAGAAGAAAAGAGTAGACACAAAATTTCTATTACTAAGATGCATGGTTTGAATGCTAAGGTTACTGAACTGCAAGCTGTCTCTAAGAAACTAGAGACTAAATTGGGAAAACAGGTTGCTCAACCTCAAACCCAAGAGACACACACAAAGCATGACACTACTCATACTGGTCAACCATGTCATCCACATGCTGCTCATAATACACACAAACCACATGCACGTAGAAATAATTATCATACTACACATAGATACAACCACCAGCATGTTGCATAAAATCACCATCACTCTACACATAGACATCATCACCATGCTATTCCATATAGACATCATCACCATGCTACTCCTTATAGACATTATCACCATACTGCTCCACATCACTCTATATATAGACAATATCACCATGTCACTCCATATCACTCTACACATAGTCATCATCACCATGCTAATTCTACATATCATCATACTTCTCCTCATCACTCTACTTATAGACATCATCAGCATGCTCCTAATATAAATATAAATGCTATATGTACTCATTGTGGTTTACATGGACACATTTTACCACAATGTAGAATTAGATGATTAGTAGATAGAAAGATATATGCATAGTTTCCAAAAACTAACTTTTCAGGACCCTCAAGAACTTGGGTACCAAAGGTCACATCTACTCTTGATGTAGGTGGACCTTCCCTCCTCAACTAAGAGTAAGTGGATTCTCGATAGTGGATGCTCGCGGCATATGATGGGAGACGCAAATCTTTTCGCATCACTATCGATGAAGAGAGAAGGATATGTATCCTTCGGCAATAACCTAAAAGGTTATATTATAGGTAATGGTATTATTGGCTATCCTCCCTCTCCCGTAATAAAGGATGTCTGCCTAGTGACCGAGTTAAAGCATAACCTGCTTAGCATTAGTCATCTTGCTGACCATGGATATGACATTAACTTTGGACAAAACAAATGCCTTATTTATGATAGGTCAACAGGAGACATTGCTTTTGAAGGGGTAAGAGAGGATAATATTTATATTTTCTATTTGTCTATAGATACTAACAATGCAGGTAGATGCCTATATGCTCATAAAAATGAAAGATTACTATGGCACCAGCGTCTTGGTTATGCCAATATGGATACTATATCCAGGCTATCGACCAAGAAGCTAGTTAGAGGCTTGCCCGACATCACATTCAAAAAGGACACGGTATGTGCCGAATGTGAATTAAATAAGGCAACTAAGTCTTCATTTCATTCTATAAACTCTATAAGTACTTCTAGACCTTTGCAACTTCTCCATATGGATTTATTTGGCCCTAGTAGAGTAGCCAGTCTTGGTGGAAAACTCTATGCCTTTGTTATTGTTGATGACTTTTTAAGATTTACTTGGGTTTTCTTTCTTACAAATAAAAGTGATGCTATTTCAGTTTTCAAGATTTTTGCAAAGAAAGTTCAAAACGAAAAAGGCTACATGATTACTCGAATCCGAAGTGATCATGGAGGCGAATTCAAAAATTCTGATTTTAAAAAGTTTTGTGATTCTAATGGTTTTGATCATGAGTTTTCTTGTCCAAGAACTCCTCAACAAAATGGTGTTGTGGAGCGGAAGAATAGGACTGTCGGCGATACGGCTAGAGTCATGTTGAACAAGTTTTCACTTCCGAAATACTTTTGGGCTGAAGCTGTCAGTACAACATGCCACATTTTAAATAGGGTGCTTATTCGTCCCATTATAAAGAAAACACCCTATGAGCTTTGGTTTGGGAGAACCCCAAATGTTTCTTATTTTAGAGTTTTCAGTTGTAGATGCTTTAATCTTAACACCAAAGACAACTTAGGCAAATTTAATGCCAAAGCTGACGATGGTATTTTCCTTGGCTATGCTGCCAAGAGCAAGGGATATAGAGTTTTTAACAAACGCTCATTAATTGTGGAAGAGTCTACCAATGTGACTTTTGATGAAGATAACAGTGCAGCAGCTACGCTTGATGATGATGTTGAGCCATCAACTTCTACTCCAATGAATACCACAACCGAAACCAATTCTCTGGAGGGCTTACCAAATAAATTCTCTTTCAAGCCATCACATCCAGAAAATTTGGTGATCGATGAAGTTTCACTTGGAGTAACTACTAGATCATCATTAAGAGACTCTATTGCTAGCACTGCCTTTATTTCACAAATTGAGCCGAAAAATATTTTAGAAGCTTTCAATGATGAATTTTGGATTTCTGCTATGCAAGAGGAACTCAACCAATTCGAGAGGAGCCAAGTATGGGAACTCGTTCCTAGACCGACTAATCACTCGATTATTGGTACTAAATGGGTTTTTAGAAATAAAGTGAATGAAGATGGTTCAGTCACCCGCAACAAAGCTCGTCTAGTAGCCCAAGGATACAACCAAGAGGAATGTATCGACTATGATGAGACGTATGCTCCTGTTGCTAGATTGGAATCCATTTGGATGCTTTGTGCATTTGCAAATTTTTTAAAATTTCAAATTATTTCAAATGGATGTTAAAAGTGCTTTCTTGAACGGATTTATTAAGGAGGAAGTTTGTGTGAAACAACCTCCTGGCTTTAAAAATAACAAATTTCCCGACCACGTGTTCAAGCTAAAAAAAGCGCTGTATGGCCTCAAACAAGCCCCTAGAGCTTGGTATGAACGGCTAAGCAATTTCTTGCTTGAGAAAGGTTTTTCAAAAGGGAAAGTTGAGACCACACTTTTCATAAAATCTTTTAAAGACACTATTCTTTTAGTACAAATATACGTAGATGATATTATATTTGGTTCTACTGATGAAACCCTTTGTCAAGATTTTGCCAAGTTTATACAGACCGAGTTTGAGATGAGCATGATGGGGGAGCTCAACTACTTTCTTGGGCTGCAAGTTAAACAAATGTCAAATAGAACCTTCATCTGTCAATCGAAGTATACAAAGGACATGCTGAAGAAATTCGACCTTGACAACGTCAAACCAATCAGCACTCCAATGGCTACTTCAACCAAACTTGAACCAGATGATAGCGACAAACCTGTGGACCAACGTAAGTATCGAGGTATGATAGGCAGCCTACTCTATCTTACTGCTAGTCGCCCTGATATTATGTTTAGCGTTTGCCTGTTTGCTAGATATCAAGCAAATCCTAAGGAATCACACATGACCGCTGTTAAGCGTATCTTTCGATACCTTAAGGGTACGGTTACAGTGGACGTATGGTATCCCAAGTCAACATCATTTGACCTCATTGGTTACTCTGATGCTGACTTCGCCGGATACAAGGTCGACCGTAAAAGTACGAGCGGTACGTGTCATTTATTAGGAAAGGCTTTAGTCTCTTGGTTTAGCAAGAAGCAGAATTCTGTCGTACTATCCACAACAGAAGCTGAATACATCGCAGCTGGGCGTTGTTGTGCACAAATTCTGTGGATAAAGCAAACCCTTGAAGACTATAACTTATCTTTCATGCATATTCCAATCTTTTGTGACAACACCAGTGCTATTAATCTTACTAAGAACCCCATTTGTCACTCACGCACGAAGCACATTGAAATTCGTCATCACTTTTTGCGTGATCATCAGTAAAATGGCACGATTAACTTAGAATTTATTGATACTGATCATCAGTTAGCAGATTTCTTTACAAAACCATTATCCGAAGAGCGCTTCAATTTTCTTTATCGTGAACTTGGAATTTTAGATGAAGTTGTTGTAAATTAAAATAAACCTGCCTAAATATCGAGTATATCTTGATTCTCTTATGATGAACTTGCTATGGGTACAAGCCGAAAGGGTCCTTCTGACAACAAGGCGTAAAAGCCTAAGTGACACGGTGCACTAGTCCTCAGGACTACCGCTAGCTGGGATCCGGCCCCTGCAGCTAACCCATGGCAGCTTCAAAATATTGAATTATGATATATTCCTTATTTATTATACGGTTCATTTTTTATCACATGCTGAAATACTATTTTTTCAACTTCATATTGCTGCTTCGAGTTCACTTTTTGTTATTCATTTGTTTACTTCTTGGATCATTTCTTGTATTTATACTCTTGTCTTATTTTGGTCTTTCTTACTTAACCATTTTTTTATATCAGCCTGATTCCTATTCTGTGACCAGGATCCGAAATTCGGGCCGAACTCTGCCCTTACCAGAGTTCGGGCCGAATTCGGCCTGACTGTTCCAGAATCGGGAACAGTCTCAGCCGTTGATCAAAATTAAGATCCAATGGCCATTATTTGCTCCGACCACTTGAAACCCTTCCCATATTTTTGGGTTCTCCTCCCTCTTCTTCTTTATTACCACATTTTCTACTTCTCAAACACCTTTCTCTCAAAACCCTAACCCTAATTTCTCATTTCTAGAGCTCTTTTCTTCCCCAAACTCAAGGAGAAGGCCTCTTTTTCAATTCTCCTTCATTGTTCATCATTAGTTTGAGGTATAATTTCATACTTTTCTATATCTCAATTTCCTTTATTATCTTTATTGTGTTATGGCTCCACATTTGTTCAACCGCGGAAAGAGACTTCGGACCGAGGGAGCATCCTCGTCGAATGCTCCTCCTCGCGTTGAACCGCCCGTTGCACCACCCGTTGCATCGGCCATTGAACAACAAATCCATCCGTTGTTCAATCCTCCACGTCTGCATGATCCAAACACTTTTGACGATCGAATTTTTGTATCACTAGATGCCTCAAATGATTGGTTTAGTAATTTTCGGACACGTTCGGTGTTTGTGGGACACCCCATCAACTTTACTATATTCTCACAATATGATGTACTTTTTCATGACCTTTGCCTTGATGAACTTGTTACCACAAATTCGGTCATTTATCGTAGTGCTATTCAAATGTTCTACTGCAACCTCACCCATGATGATACACATATTTATTCACGGGTTGCGGGAATTGATATCTCTTTTGACGATTTTGAATTGGCCGAATATCTTGAACTTCAAGAGCCTAATTCTTGGGAAAAGCTTGTGGAAGCCCGATCATTTCAATTTCCCGAAGGAATTTCACTTGAAAGCTTCAAGGACAACTTGTGTAGCCCTAACACACGTCCTCGTAAGCTTTTGGCTAAATTCCTCAATCCCTATTTCTATGAACTTCATCGGATCATTTTCAACACCATTCTACCCAAAGCGGGTTCTACCGATGAAGTCACTTATTTTGAAATCTCGATATTGTATCATCTCCACTTCTATGTTCCCTTTAATCTTCCACGCACAATGATGGATTGGATGATTAATTGTAGGAAGAAACCAAGATCTTTGGTTTATGCATTATACCTTCCTATGATCTTTCGTGCGTTTCATGTACCCCTTGATGAGTGTCCATTCTTACCTGCCCCTGCCTTCCTCTCTAAGGCAAGGAGGCTTCAGGCGGCCGTTGGCTCACCAGTCGTGTCTGAGCATTCTGATGATGAGCCAGATGCCCCTCCTCTTGGATAGGATCCTCCTCCTCCTCCTGCCACTCTCGAGTCTCTTCAGACTATGCTCCGAGATCGCTTCACCTTGGAGGACGATCGTTGGACTCAGCTGGATTACTGAACTACCTTGCAGATGAGTGCCATCAGCAACTCGCTGCATGATATTCGGTATTCCATGTCTCGCCATCCTCCCATGCCCATTCCTATGGAGCGAGATCCCGGTCGTGAGGGCTATCGTATCGATGACCCTTGGGTCATTCGCTACTTGGATCCAGATGCAGCCTTCGTGGACCCTCGTCGCTCCTTTACTGATCCATCGGACGACGCTGGGCCTTCACGCACTCGATGATGGATATGGACTGCTCCCTGCTACTGCTACTGAGGATCATAGATTATGGTTTATGCATTTTACTTTTAGTTGCTTTTATGTACTTGGTTTGTATTAGACTTATTATGGGTTGTGACTTTTGAGACTTTGGTAGTTCTATCAGTTTATGTCATTTCTTTATGACTCTTGAGACATTTGGTCGTTATATCAGTTTATATGTAGTTTCTTCTCTTATCTTTTGGTGTGTTTGTCAGTTATTACTTATCTTACATTGCTAAATGCCAAAAGGGGGAGATATGTATATTCTATATTCTTTTTGTGCTTTTGGAAGAATGTTCTTATCAGGCCAACAAGATGCATTGTTTACGGGGGAGCTATTTTTAAGCTCGGCACTGATTATGGGAAAGCTATACTTTTTGTCTTTACATGTGTCCAGGTATGAATATTGAATATACAATTATTATTTTGTCAATTATCAATATGGGGGAGATTGTTGACACAAAGTCACTGTCAACCAAATATTGATAACATTGACTAAATAATACTTGTAATAATTCAATTAGACACACGACGACTACATCCAGCTCAAGTCAGACGACAGCTCAGTTTTGTAATTTCAAGTCATTGTTGAGTCTGTATTTTTATATTTATTGAGTCTAGACTGATGTAAGCTGAGTTGTGCTGAGCTCTTAAGACTTTACCTATAACCTACCCAAAATCCATAAGCTCCACACATCAAAATAAGCCCATTGGACCTTAAGACCCATTCTGTGCTCTGGAGACAGAGTTCGGGCCGAACTCTGCCTCCACACAGAGTTCGGGCCGAACTCTGTCCCCTAAAAATCAGCACCCTAATTTTTAGGGTTGGCTGGTTGCTAGTTGTCCAACGGCCAAATATTTGAAAAATTCTACCAGAATTCTGGCCGAATTCTGCCTGCTAATATCCTATAAATAGGCCATAAATTCTCTCATTTTCATTCATCCAATCTTCTCTTCTCTTCTCTCAAAAGCTCAATACAAGCCATACCCTTCTTCATCTACTAGCCACAAGCTTCCTAAGCTTCGAGTGCTCAGCATCTCTAAGTTAGGAGTCTTGTGTAAGAGTTCAAGAAGTCGCTTGGAAAATTCCAAGCATCGCCACTGCGATCCTTTGTAAGAAGTTGACGTGCTCTTCTGAAGAAAAGGCACGGGGTGTAACTACTATTTCACAAATAGTGGATTTAATCCTGAGCTAGAGTTCTCAGGCCTGACTAGTCCTCCACGAGGGAAACCAGGTTAAAATCGGCTGTGTTTGCGTATGCTTTCTTGCTCCTTATTTATTTTCGTATTTACTCTGATTAATTTTAGCTTGTGAATGAGTTTATTTTTTAATTGGCTATTATCGCTATAAACTCTATTCACCCTCCTCTAGAGTTGCCATCTGTTCTTCAATCCCCTCCTCGGATCCGTAATGGGTAGGGCACGTATCCTCCGGACAATCATCTAAAAAATATATCTAGTCAAGATGGAACGAGCACATATCATCTAATAATTCCAAGTAAATGACAAAGACTATAAAACAGTTATAGACAGTTATATTGATGAATCATAGAAAGTTTGAGACAGGTAATAAAATAGGACGACAGTCAAAATAAGGAAAGTAATACAGAAAAGTATGAGAGCATAACAATGAACTATAAATAGAGACAACTAACTATAACAAGGTGATACGAGTCCAATCTGTAAAACATGAGACAACATGATTCTAGTACGAGTCGCTAATCCAGTATGTTTGAGATACTGTTCTTGTCATGAAAATGAGTAGCAAGTAAATACGACACACCAAATGCTTGGCAAGCGTACGATGGCTATATTTCTTGTTTAGACGAGTAAATACGGCATATCGCATGCTCGGCCAAGCGACGATGACTATCTTTCTTATAATACGACACATCGTATGCTCGGCCAAGCGGCGATGGCTATCTTTTTTATAAGGTGGTTCTTGTTGAATACGACACATCGCACATCGGGTCCAGCGACGACGGCTATCTTGCTTGTAGTGATGATTCTTATATGAATTAAATATTTAGTACTTGTAGGTGTTTCAAGTAGATGGTTCTTGTGAGTGGTTCAAGTAATAGAGGCTAGACGAGTCAATTACATGTATTACGAGTGAATGAAACCAAAATATCAATACGTGTTGTGACATAGAATAAAATAAAACTATACAAGAACTGAATCTCAGTAATTATCAAATAAATGAAAGAACTATCAGAGAATGTACTCGCCTGATATCCCGAGCAACTGATGTATATCAATGTCCAAACTGGAGTCACAATATCCTAATTAATGAAATATAGGTTATAAGGAGTCCAGAATTGAATAATTGAATTATACAATGCATTCTACATGATACTAGGCCTCTCTAGGTCAAAGTCAACCCAAAGTCAACTATGGTCAACTCTTAGTCTAACTAAGTCAACCTTCTAGGGTTTGGTCAACTAGGCTATTGGTAAACTCTCTAGGTCAAACTCTAATTTAAACTAACTCGTACATTCCTAACCCAAAACCATATCTTTACCCTCAACTCAAACGTAGTATAAATATATCTTAAGGTATAACACATACATCTACTATCTAACACTAAGACACTAAGATAGCTCTTTCTCTCCCTCTAATTAACATTTCCACACCTTGATTTACTCTAAGACACTACCTCTACAGAGTACACAAGATACTGGCTTATGGCCCTCACTCAACACTAGTACACTATAACACTAACCTCTCAAACATTATGACGCACATGGACTTGAAAACCCTATGGCCAAATGCCTAAATCTGAGCACAACATACTAACTCTCATCACATATGCTCATGGCCAAGTGGCAAACTATAATGCTGGCAGCAAATGCAATGCCTCTAGGCTTGCTACTGCCGTAGCATGTAAGCAAATGAAATGCAAAGCCACAACAAACATGCTTCCAGGTCTGATACTCCATTGCATACTGATACATGGATGTATTCATCTGAACTCAACCCTTCTTACCTCACTTATCCCTGATTGAACCTAAGACACCCACACCCAAGACACTCAAGCACACTCACATCTATCTCTCCAAATCCCTCAACTGAAACTGGTATGCATCCCCAACAATGTATTGACGTAATGAGGCCTAACTCCTCATTCTAAAATGTGCAATAAAGTGCAGTTCCTGTCACTAGCAGTGACCAAAACCAAGACCTCTACTCCACCTGCTACTGCTAAGGATATCTTGGCCAAGTGTATTATAGCCACAACCTAAACCCTCTATGTTCCTTAACACTACTCAAGTATTCCCACTCATTCATGAACTGATACATTATATAGCTAGCAAAATAATAGGATTATAGGAGTCAAATCTAAATATTCAGAAATGGGCTAAACCTATGTCAAAGACTGGGACATTAGAACATGGTGTGGGCTAGTTCAAGTTAAGGAACTGAACTAATTACATCTTTCTAACTCATATGGACTGATCAAACATGGGAAAAACATATGTGAGTTGTCCGCATGTAGTGAATGGGATGCAAGGATATGCAATAAGAGGTAATGAATATGAGAAAGTGCATAATGATGCAGATATCTTGGCTCTCCTATATGCAGGGCATTGTATGCCTACACCTCTGATACATGATGTGAAATACAGACAAGTGCATTGATGCACATGACATGTAAGGGTCTAATATGTAGTGTGCAGTAGTTTAAGTGGAGTCTGCAAGGCAAGTTAGTGTGTTCTGATACCATGATGGTATCAGGGGTTGAAAGGATATGGGGGTTGTACGGAACATGTATGCTGTTCTGATATACAGGACAATGTACAATAATTACTGTGCAGTGAAGGTAAATGAATGCAGTGAATGCTTATGACAATATGCAGGACATGTAATGAAGATATGCAGGACATGTGAGAGATGCAGTGAATCAACTAACGGTATGCAAGGAATCTAATATGCAGTTGGCTAAGTGTTGCAATAAGGGCTAAGGGTGACTGAACCATATGTATAATAGATTGTTATTATTTCTTTCTTTCTTTCTTTTTGCATCCGCTATTACTCTCATTATTATTATATTTATTATTATTATTATTATTATTAATCACCATCATTAATACTAAGTTAATTTACTAATTTAATAAATGTAAATACTGTTGTTATTATTTTAATTATTAATATTTTATGGAATATAGTGGTATACCAATACATTATTAATACAATTAGGGATATATCCATTGGTTTTACTAACATGCCTAATATTGTTATATTCCTAAATTATATTCTTGCATTTTCTACGATTTTAATAAAGTATTCTAGCTATTTTCTTTCAAATATAAGTTTTGAGCCTAAAAATATCTTGGACTAATAAAATGTAGTTCTGAAAATTGTTATATATAAACTATACTCAAGTAGTTACATAAAATTTTAGGTATAATATTTTCTCTCAAAATATAGTATTATAATTATTTTTAAAATAGTATATGTATTATTTTACAAATTCCCTCATTTCTGATTCTCGACCATCATATTTCTACTCTCTCCGAATTCTAAACTACCTTATGTCAAACCCAACTAATTTGACCATCCTGGACCCAATGGAACCATCCGTGCCACCATCAGAGGTCACCTTGCATAGTTGTTGCACAGAAGTCGCAGTTCGTGCCACCTTAATCATTGTAGTACACCAGGCGTCCTACCAGGCAAGACACCTTGTCATTTGCTGTTTATTTATTTTAGCACATATTTTATGCATTATTTATTTTCTTTATACAAAATAAACTGTGATACATGGCATAACCTGTTAGAACTTACTGTTCATTTATATTTCCTGCTATGTATTATTTTTTTTACACATTAAACCTAGATTTAAGGGACCACCTTGTGTGTTGCATTCATTGGCCTTGACACATCATACCACGAAGTTGTATGTCGCATGTAGAACACGGACGTGCGTGATTGGCTGGCCACCAGTACATACAAACCGTGCGGTAGGATTAACCGTTAATAGAATTGCATGCTAGTTTGACTTAGCGATTTTAGAGGTTTTCTGTTGTGGATACAACATAATAGGTATTGGACGAGGAGGACAATTCCTTAGCGTATGGGCTTCGATGCACTTTCCCTTTTGTAACCCGTGAGCTCCGTCGGAGACGCGGGTCAGATTACCCATGATTACTGACGGCCATTGACGTTCTGCGGAATGTTATGCTCTTACTGATTGGGCCCTGGTGCCCCAAGGGGGGACTATGCCGATCCTATTTAGCCAGGGCCCATGCGTAGGAAGGATTGTTCTTAACTACATTTCACTTAGAATGGATAGGCACCTTTATCCGTTAGGTACGAGTACTTTTGGTTTGGGTACTTGTATCTGACCGTAGCTTAGAACAATAACTTATCGCAGATTAGTTTGTCACATCTTGTCCTTGTTTGGTTGTAGGTGTGCCTTACTACTCCGATGAGAAGGTATTGAACCTTGTTGGGGTCCAGATACCATATTGGATTCTTAGCATGGAAAGATACGTCACCGTAAATTAGTTTACCATCTCCTGTCCTTATTTAGTTGGGGGGATGGTAAGCTAGTTCAATAGGTGTGTATTGGACCATGTTATAATTTAATTGACTTATTTATTTGAGCAATATTTATTCAGTTTATATGGCATAATATTATGTGTCTTGTTACGTCCCTCTAAGGACCTGGTTATCTCGCTAGGCGTATGCTCTTGTTTTTCGCAGGTGCTCTAGCTCTAGCCGTTACCATCTCCATTTCTTCGAGGATGATTGCACTTGGATCGTCTTCGCTTCACCAAAATTATTTCTTTTCTCATGTATTTTTTCTTTACTTGTTGGTAGTGGATTTGTCTCCGCCCAACATATTGTATCAAGATAATTCATTATCATTATATGATATCTTTTATTCATTTATTTTGTGTGGATGAGATTAGTTTTGGTTCTACTGCATTTTACAGCTTACGTATATTTATTATACGGCTGGCATGTCTTCGTTCCTAGTCCTACGTATTTTGGGACTGGGGCGTTACATATTTCTGTGGTGGCCCATGCAGGTCAAGATAAATTATTTGGTTACTTTACCGTACCAAGCAAGCCTGCGAATAGGATTAGAAGTCTAGGATCTCATCCACATACTTGACCTTTTCCCTCGATTCCATATTCGACCGACTCATCGATTGCATCTTGCTTGATTCCTTCTATCATTATTCTTATCTTTCCTTCGTGCTTGCTAGAGATTGACCCTACAAGTTAGATGTCCCAAACACCCTTAGCTTAATTCTTTAAGTTGGATAGAATATCCCACGACCTGACACACCCTTGACCATTAAGGGAATACAAATAGTATTATCTAGACCATAGAGACTAGAGGAATTCAACCCATTTGGTCAACCAAGCCTTGGTCAATAAAACCGTAGAATGATGGTATAGGAATAAACAAGACTTAGATCCTTATGACTCTTAGACTATTCATATTTGTTTTTATTCATCTACCATCGTGCCTATATTTTTTACTATCTAAACTAATGATGCTAATGTAGCCTAGTTTTTGCAAGCTAAATTCTTTATCAAGCTTGTTCATGACATATGTTATTGGATGCATCCACTAACGTATTGTCTACTCAGAACCGGTGCATGATGGTCTGATCAACCGAGTGCACTTTGGTTCGCTTTTGTCTATTATTCTACGTGGACGGAACATAACTAAACTTGGCCTTTAGAATCCCATCCACGACTGCCTTGACTATTCCTTTGAAATTATTCCATCGTCTTTGAATCACGTATTCGTATTCGATAACGCCTCCTTCGAACTCTATATTGCTTTCGCCTTCACCTATTTTAGAAGGACGAAGGCGTTGTGCTAGAACTTCCTCTAGCCTTCCTATCGATTATGGCCATTATCACTCGATGTTTCTATTTCTTCGTCTTAAACTACTTGTCCTTCTTTCCGGCCCTACATTTACTAACATCGCTTAATTTAGGCGTAACCCTAATTCGCTCTCTTAAATTGTGCCCTCAACTTACTTTCAAAACATATCTTTTAGGCCTCTCATTTTTCTCTTGATATCATTCCTTTGTATGATATCATGACTAACTTTAAACCCTTAATCTTCTACTCATGCCTTAACTCGCGACCCTCATAACTATATCCGTGTTAAATTCTATGATTTAGATCACAATTTCTTACGACATGATTTTGTTCAAACATTGTCATTGTTTGTTCACCATCGATAGCCCCCTTGTGTCTTCTCACCCCCTACTAATTCTTAATTTCGAGGACAAAATTCTTTTAAGTTGGGTAGGATGTAAAACCCCTAAATTTCTACTATTTTTTTTATTAAATTTGGTACTGATTTAAAATTTTGTATTGTACGTCACGTAGTCGTATTGTACGTCGTGCGCGAAAGTTCGTTTTTTTCGAAATTGCTCGATGAGTGCGAATATGTGCGAGCGTACATATATTTCATAGATATTTTATTAGTTTATTTTTAAATAAAAATATAATTTTCAAAATTTATTAATATTAATATTTTATTATTCAAAAAGATATTTAAAAATATTTATTATTTTTGAAATTATTATTATTGGTATTTTTGGAAAATATATTTGAAAATTATTGTGGCCATTTTAAATCTCGATTTAATTTTATGGATTTAATTTAAATAGTATAGAGGTAGAATTTATAGATTTAAATTGGAATTGAATTTGGATTTAGATTGATTGTATTCATTTAATTTAATAATGGAATTATCTAAATTGGGTTTAAATTACTCCTAATCCTTATCCAATTGGGAATTCCCATATCCTATAAAAGGCAGGTACTCCTCCAAATTTCAATCATTCATTATTCCTCCACAATAAATTCTATCATCCAAAATTTTTTGACCAAAAACGTGCTGTGTATCGTGTCTGTGCCTCACCCAACTACTATATCTTTCTATTACATTTACAATTTTTCGACCCCCTCTCCGTCGTGTCGGACATCCCCGACACGATGATACAAACCACCATCGTCGACTCCTTCCTTCTCCGCCATATCCGTAACCCCTCTGACTCTACCAACTCCCTGCCGTCAACATCCACACCACAACCATAACAACCGCACCCCTGGTCGCCGCCAACCAACACCCTACACCAGCCCACAACACCATCCCCTACCCGCACCAACCTTCGGCGACCCATCCAACGCTGTTGTCCCGAACCTAGCAAACCACCACCCGCACCGTGGCAACCATCCCGACCATCCCCCATCTCTGGCCGTTCACTGCACCACCGCCATCACCGTCGCCTCAGTACGCCAAACCCATCGACACCTCACTGCCACCACCATAGTCAATCACCCTTGGAAACCCAGCTCCGCCGTACAAGTTCGGCCGACACCAACGCCACATCAGGAAAAGAAAAGGGAAGGAAATTTCTAATCTCCTTTCGACTTTTGGGCCACTCGCCGCGCGGACAGAGCCGCCGCTCGCCCTCGGCACGGGTAGGAGCCTATGTGAGCCGGCCATATTCCCCGACTCTTCTTCCGATCCCTCCTCTCACCACCACGTTCCTCCCTCAGCGTTACAACCATTATTCCCTCCGCACTTCTCATCGTGACCAACCCCAGCCCCCATCACTTGTGCCCTCACGAGTCACACCAACGCCACCGCGACAGCCGCGGCGGCCAAACCCCATGTACAACCCCTTGACCCCCACCTACCATTTCCTTGGTGGTCGCCGGTGGATCTGCACTGCCCAGGTGCGATGATCCACCAGCGCCAGCGAGCCGCTCGTATGCTCCGCCCCGCGAGCAGTGCCGGCACCGACTCTTCGCCAACCCACCGATAAGCGCCCGGCGTCGCCCCCACTTCCTCCGCCGTAGCCCTTTCCCTCCGCTGTTGAGCAAACCTCGCCGCCGTCGACCTCCCGATCAGCGCCTCCGGATGGAGCGCCGCCGCGTCGTCGAGCGATGGCCGCGTGCGTGCGAGTCCCCGGCCAAGAAAACCGACAGAGCCTCCTATTTCCCGACTTCTCCGCCGGAACCCCCTCTTTCCTCCAGACCGCCGCCCTTCTCTCCGGCCCTCTCAGCCACTCTCTCCCTCACGCTCTCCTTTTCCCCCTCTTCCGTTCCTCACTCTCTCTCTTCTTTTCTAATAAAAGGAGTAGAAGTTATGTATTTAATTGTTGTTGAGTTAGTATGGTTTTAATTATTATTATTATTATTATTATTATTATTATTATTATTTCTTTCTTTCTTTTTGCATCTGCTATTACTATCATTATTATTATATTTATTATTATTATTATTATTATTATTATTATTATTATTATTCACCATCATTAATACTAAGCTAATTTACTAATTTAATAAATGTAAATACTGTTATTATTTTTTTAATTATTAATATTTTGTGGAATATAGTGGTATACCAATACATTATTAATACAATTAGGGATATATCCATTGGTTTTACTAATATTCCTAATATTGTTATATTCCTAAATTAGATTCTTGCATTTTCTACGATTTTAATAAAGTATTCTAGCTATTTTCTTTCAAATATAAGTTTTGAGCCTAAAAATATCTTGGACTAATAAAATGTAGTTTTCAAAATTGTTATATATAAACTATAGTCAAGTAGTTATATAAAATTTTAGGTATAATATTTTCTCTCAAAATATAGTATTATAATTATTTTTAAAATAGTATATGTATTATTCCACAAATTCCCTCATTTCCGATTCTCGACCATCATATTCCTATCTCTCCGAATTCTAGACTACCTTATGTCAAATCCAACTAATTTGACCGTCCTGGACCCAATGGAACCATCCGTGCCACCATCAGAGGTCACCTTGCATAGTTGTTGCACCGAAATTGCAGTTCGTGCTACCTTGATCATTGTAGTACACCAGGCGTCCTACCAGGCAAGACACCTTGCCATTTGCTGTTTATTTATTTTAGCTCATATTTTATGCATTATTTATTTTCTTTATGCAAAATAAACTGTAATACATGGCATAACCTGTTAGAACTTACTGTTCATTTATATTTCCTGCTATGTATTATTTTTCTTACACATTAAACCTAGATTTAAGGGACCACCTTGTGTGTTGCATTCATTGGCCTTGACACGTCGTACCACGAAGTTGTGTGTCGCATATAGAATACGGACGTGCGTGATTGGCTGGCCACCAGTACGTACAAGCCGTGCGGTAGGATTAACCGCAAATAGAATTGCATGCTAGTTTGACTTAGCGGTTATAAAGGTTTTCTGTTGTGGATACAACATAATAGGCATTGGGCGGGGAGGACAATTCCTTAGCGTATGGACTTCGATGCACTTACCCTTTTGTAACCCGTGAGCTCCGCCGGAGACACGGGTCAGATTACCCATGATTACTGACGGCGACTGACGTTCTGCGGAATGTTATGCTCTTACTGATTGGACCTCTGGTGCCCCAAGGGGGCACTATGTCGATCCTATTTAGCCAGGGCCCATGCGTAGGAAGGATTGTTCTTAACTACATTTCACTTAGAATGGATAGGCACCTTTATCCGTTAGGTACGAGTACTTTTGGTTTGGGTACTTGTATCTGACCGTAGCTTGGAACAATAACTTATCGCAGATTAGTTTGTCACATCTTGTCCTTGTTTGGTTGTAGGTGTGACTTACTACTCCGATGAGAAGGTATTGAACCTTGTTGGGGTCCGGATACCATATTGGATTCTTAGCATGGAAAGATACGTCACCGTGAATTAGTTTACCATCTCCTGTCCTTATTTGGTTGGGGGATGGCAAGCTAGTTCAATAGGTATGTATTGGACCATGTTATAATTCAATTGACTTATTTATTTGAGCAATATTTATTCAGTTTATATGGCATGATATTATGTGTCTTGTTACGTCCCTCTGAGGACCTGGTTATCCCGACCTATCAGCTCCGACCGAATCGATGGCGACAGTGTTCCTTTCTCGTGTACCCCGTGGACGGAGAACGAGGCACGATGTAGGGACGGGGCACTACAGATGACTGGGCTGGAAACAAAGGTGGTGGTCGGGTTGGCAAGAAGGTTTTGCTTCGTCGATGGTAAGATGGCAGCGAGACTCTGTCGGTCAGACACAGCTGAGAATATGAGTTAGGTTTTGGTTTTAGGAAACTAGATGTGTCCATGTCCTTGGACACATAACACAAAATTAGGGTTAGGGTTTTCTGGATTATGGTATGTCATTGTGCCTGGACACAGAAACATGACATGGAATGGGGTATTAGGAATAGATGGATGTATCCATCTCTTCGGGGTCAGACCCAGTGACATAAAGAATTGATATAATTGTGTAATGCCCCAGTCCTAAAATACGTAGGACTACGAATACGTATACATGCCAGCTACATATCAAGTGGACTCCAGCCCATCTCGAATACGTATAAGGTGTACAATAATGACCAACTATCTATATAATTCAATAATATTTCTAAGTCTCAATCCACAGTAATATATAATACAAGAATGGACAATGTATATCATGTTATTCATCCTATGCTACACTTGTCCGAATAGACTCGAAAGAAATAATATAAATCAAGATAAACTAAGCTAACAAGCAGAATGCAAGTTAATGAGGATAAATATGTAATCGTAAAAGATATCTGAATCAAAAATAGTAACATCATCATGATCAGCGAACCATCTCTGCATAAGCAACTACCTGGAGAGATCATCAGGTCCTTAGGGGACATAACAAGGTACAAAAAATATGCCAATGTAATAATAAATAAAATATGAATTGAAAGGTAACTACTATAAACAGTCTAAGTGATATGCACGTGAGAACACGTTCCTGATATCAGACTTTAGGCCACCGAGGCTCACAAGCTCCTCAGCAAGTAAATACCCAAGGCACCGTATCATGGTACCTTGTGCAAGCAATAAAATAACACCAGAGCTCTGCCGTAGAGATAATGGCAAGCAATGTATTGTATGTCACGACTCGCACCCGGTATAGGGACACGAGTGCGTAACAGTGCCCAGCCTACGTCGCAAAATCGACGGTAGAATGCTGTTCTAGGTTGCTAACTAATATAATGTACCTATCATAGATCTCAACTCCGAATGGAGGACAAGTAAAGGTATGGTAATACTCAATCACAGTCTAAAGTACGATAAGATATCACAGAAGTCTAAATAACTATAACACTCAACAAATAACAACTAATAATAATATTCAAACAAAACTCACATACAATGTCAAAATCTCCACTTATTACAATTCAAGTTCAAAACATAAATCTTGAATAAGTCCTCTAAACTAGTCTCCTGGTCACTCCTGAAAGTCGGGACCCAAGGTAGCTATCCCCTCCTCGGATCCGTAATGGGTAGGGCACGTATCCTCCGGACAATCATCTAAAAAATATATCTAGTCAAGATGGAACGAGCACACATCATCTAATAATTCCAAGTAAAGGACAAAGACTATAAAACAGTTATAGACAGTTATATTGATGAATCATAGAAAGTTTGAGACATGTAATAAAATAGGACAACAGTCAAAATAAGGAAAGTAATACAGAAAAATATGAGAGCATAACAATGAACTATAAATAGAGACAACTAACTATAACAAGGTGATACGAGTCTAATCTGTAAAACATGAGACAATATGGTTCTAGTACGAGTCGCTAATCCAGTATGTTTGAGATACTGTTCTTGTCATGAAAATGAGTAGCAAGTAAATACGACACACCAAACGCTTAGCAAGCGTACGATGGCAATATTTCTTGTTTAGATGAGCAAATACGGCATATCGCATGCTCGGCCAAGCGACGATGTCTATCTTTCTTATAATACAACCCATCGTATGTTCGGCCAAGCGGCGATGGCTATCTTTCTTATAAGGTGGTTCTTGTTGAATACGACACATCGCACATTGGGTCCAGCGACGACGGCTATCTTGCTTGTAGTGATGATTCTTATATGAATTAAATATTTAGTACTTGTAGGTGTTTCAAGTAGATGGTTCTTGTGAGTGGTTCAAGTAATAGAGGCTAGACGAGTCAATTAAATGTATTGCGAGTGAATGAAACCAAAATATCAATACGTGTTATGACATAGAATAAAATAAAACTATACAAGAACTGAATCACAGTAATTATCAAATAAATGAAAGAACTATCAGAGAATGTTTGCCTGATATCCCGAGCAACTGATGTATATCAATGTCCAAACTGGAGTCACAATATCCTAATTAATGAAATATAGGTTATAAGGAGTCCAGAATTGAATAATTGAATTATACAATGCATTCTACATGATACTAGGCCTCTCTAGGTCAAAGTCAACCCAAAGTCAACTATGGTCAACTCTTAGTCTAACTAAGTCAACCTTCTAGGGTTTGGTCAACTAGGCTATTGGTAAACTCTCTAGGTCAAACTCTAATTTAAACTAACTCGTACATTCCTAACCCAAAACCATATCTTTACCCTCAACTCAAACGTAGTATAAATATATCTTAAGGTATAACACATACATCTACTATCTAACACTAAGACACTAAGATAGCTCTTTCTCTCCCTCTAATTAACATTTCCACACCTTGATTTACTCTAAGACACTACCTCTACAGAGTACTCAAGATACTGGCTTATGGCCCTCACTCAACACTAGTACACTATAACACTAACCTCTCAAACATTATGACGCACACGGACTTGAAAACCTCATGGCCAAATGGCCTAAATCTGAGCACAACATACTAACTCTCATCACATACGCTCATGGCCAAGTGGCCAACTACAATGCTGGCAGCAAATGCAAAGCCTCTAGGCTTGCTGCTGTCGTAGCTTGTAAGCAAATGAAATGCAAAGCCACAACAAACATGCTTCCAGGTATGATACTCCATTGCATACTGATACATGGATGTATTCATCTGAACTCAACCCTTCTTACCTCACTTATCCCTGACTGAACCTAAGACACCCACATTCAAGACACTCAAGCACACTCACATCTATCTCTCCAAATACCTCAACTGAAACTGGTATGCATCCCCAACAATGTATTGACGTAATGAGGCCTAACTCCTCATTCTAAAATATGCAACAAAGTGCACTTCCTGTCACTAGCAGTGACCAAAACCAAGACCTCTACTCCACCTACTACTGCTAAGGATATCTTGGCCAAGTGCATTATAGCTACAACCTAAACCCTCTAAGTTCCTTAACACTACTCAAGTATTCCCACTCATTCCTAACGCATGAACTGATACATTATATAGCTAGCAAAATAATAGGATTATAGGAGTCAAATCTGTACATTCAGAAATGGGCTAAACCTATGTCAAAGACTGGGACATTAGAACATGGTGTGGGCTAGTTCAAGTTAAGGGACTGAACTAATTACATCTTTCTAACTCATATGGACTGATCAAACATGGGAAAAACATATGTGAGTTGTCCGCATGCAGTGAATGGGATACAAGGATATGCAATAAGAGGTAATGAATATGAGGAAGTGCATGATGATGTAGATATCTTGGCTCTCCTATATGCAGGGCATTGTATGCCTACACCTCTGATACATGATGTGAAATACAGACAAGTGCATTGATGCACATGACATGTAAGGGTCTAATATGTAGTGTGCAGTTGTTTAAGTGGAGTCGGCAAGGCAAGTTAGTGTGTTCTGATACCATGATGGTATCAGGGGTTGAAAGGATATGGGGGTTGTGCGGAACATGTATGCTGTTCTGATATACAGGACAATGTACAATAATTACTGTGCAGTGAAGGTAAATGAATGCAGTGAATGCTTATGACAATATGTAGGACATGTATTCAAGATATGCAGGACATTTGAGAGATGCAGTAAATCAACTAAAGATATGCAAGGAATCTAATATGCAGTTGGCTAAGTGTTGCAATAAGGGCTAAGGGTGACTGAACCATATGTACAATAGATTGTTATTATTTCTTTCTTTCTTTCTTTTTGCATCCGCTATTACTATCATTATTATTATATTTATTATTATTATTATTACTATTATTATTATTATTATTAATCACCATCATTAATACTAAGTTAATTTACTAATTTAATAAATATAAATACTGTTGTTATTATTTTAATTATTAATATTTTATGGAATATAGTGGTATACCAATACATTATTAATACAATTAGGTTTATATCCATTGGTTTTACTAACATACCTAATATTGTTATATTCCTAAATTAGATTTTTGCATTTTCTATGATTTTAATAAAGTATTCTAGCTATTTTCTTTCAAATATAAGTTTTGAGCCTAAAAATATCTTGGACTAATAAAATGTAGTTCTCAAAATTGTTATGTATAAACTATACTCAAGTAGTTACATAAAATTTTAGGTATAATATTTTCTCTCAAAATATAGTATTATAATTATTTTTAAAATAGTATATGTATTATTCCACAAATTCCCTCATTTCCGATTCTCGACCATCATATTCCTACTCTCTCCGAATTCTAAACTACCTTATGTCAAAACCAACTAATTTGACCATCCTGGACCCAATGGAACCATCCGTGCCACCATCAGAGGTCACCTTGCATAATGTTGCACCGTAGTCGCAGTTCGTGCCACCTTGATCTTAGCAGTACACCAAGCGTCCTACCAGGCAAGACACCTTGCCATTTGCTGTTTATTTATTTTAGCTCATATTTCATGTATTATTTATTTTCTTTATGCAAAATAAACTGTGATACATAGCATAACCTGTTAGAACTTACTGTTCATTTATATTTCCTGCTATGTATTTTTTTTACACATTAAACCTAGATTTAAGGGACCACCTTGTGTGTTGCATTCATTGGCCTTGACATATCATACCACGAAGTTGTGTGTCGCATGTAGAATACGGACGTGCGTGATTGGCTGGCCACCAGTACGTACAAACTGTGCGGTAGGATTAACCGCTAATAGAATTGCATGCTAGTTTGACTTAGCAGTTTTAGAGGTTTTCTTTTGTGGATACAACATAATAGGTATTGGACGAGGAGGACAATTCCTTAGCATATGGGCTTCGATGCACTTTCCCTTTTGTAACCCGTGAGCTCCGCCGGAGACGCGGGTCAGATTACCTATGATTACTTACGGCCACTGACGTTCTGCAGAACATTATGCTCTTACTGATTGCTCCCTGGTGTCCCAAGGGGGGACTATGCCGATCCTATTTAGCCAGGGCCCATGCGTAGGAAGGATTGTTCTTAACTACATTTCACTTAGAATAGATAGGCACCTTTATCCGTTAGGTATGAGTACTTTTGGTTTGGGTACTTGTATCTGACCGTAGCTTGGAACAATAACTTGTCGCGGATTAGTTTGTCACATCTTGTCCTTGTTTGGTTGTAGGTGTGCCTTACTACTCCGATGAGAAGGTATTGAACCTTGTTGGGGTCCGAATACCATATTGGATTCTTAGCATGGAAAGATACGTCACCGTGAATTAGTTTACCATCTCCTGTCCTTGTTTGGTTGGGGGGATGGTAAGCTAGTTCAATAGGTGTGTATTGGACCATGTTATAATTCAATTGACTTATTTATTTGAGCAATATTTATTCAGTTTATATGGCATAATATTATGTGTCTTGTTACGTCCCTCTGAGGACCTGGTTATCTCGCTAGGCGTATGCTCTTATTTTTTGTAGGTGCTCTAGCTCTAGCCGTGACCATCTCCATTTCTTCGAGGATGATTGCACTTGGATAGTCTTCGCTTCGCTAGCCAAAATCATTTCTTTTCTCATGTATTTTTCCTTTACTTGTTGGTAGTGGATTTGTCTCCGCCCAACATATTGTATCAAGACAATTCATTATCATTATATGATATCTTTTATTCATTTATTTTGTGTGGATGAGATTAGTTATGGTTCTACTGTATTTTACAGCTTACGTATATTTATTATACGGCTGGCATGTATACGTTCCTAGTCCTACATATTTTGGGACTGGGCGTTACATGTTTTTATGGTGGCCCATGCAGGTCAAGATAAATTATTTGGTTACTTTACCGTACCAAGCAAGCCTGCGAATAGGATTAGAAGTCTAGGATCTCATCCACATACTTGACCTTTTTCCTCGATTCTATATTCGACCGACTCATCGATTGCATCTTGCTTGATTCCTTCTATCATTATTCTTATCTTCCCTTCGTGCTTGCTAGAGATTGACCCTACAAGTTAGATGTCCCAAACACCCTTAGCTTAATTCTTTAAGTTGGGTAGAATATCCCACGACCTGACACACCCTTGACCATTAAGGGAATAAAAATAGTATTATCTAGACCATAGAGACTAGAGGAATTCAACCCATTTGGTCAACCAAGCCTTGGTCAATAAAATCGTAGAATGATGGTATAGGAATAAACAAGACTTAGATCCTTATGACTCTTAGACTATTCATATTTGTTTTTATTTATCTACCATCGTGCCTATATTTTTTACTATCTAAACTAATGATGCTAATGTTGCCTAGTTTTTGCAAGCTAAATTCTTTATCAAGCTTGTTCATGACATATGTTATTGGATGCATCCACTAACGTATTATCTACTCAGAACCGGTGCATGATGGTCTGATCAACCGAGTGCACCTTGGTTCGCTTTTGTCTATTATTCTACGTGGACGGAACATAACTAAACTTGGCCTTTAGAATCCCATCCACGACTGCCATGACTATTCCTTTGAAATTATTCCATCGTCTTTGAATCACGTATTCATATTCGATAACGCCTCCTTCGAACTCTATATTGCTTTCACCTTCACCTATTTTAGAAGGACGAAGGCGTTGTGCTAGAACTTCCTCTAGCCTTCCTATCGATTATGGCCATTATCACTCGATGTTGCTATTTCTTCGTCTTAAACTACTTGTCCTTCTTTCCGGCCCTACATTTACTAACATCGCTTAATTTAGGTGTAACCCTAATTCGCTCTCATAAATCGTGCCCTCAACTTACTTTCAAAACATATCTTTTAGGCCTCTCATTTTTCTCTTGATATCATTCCTTTGTATGATATCATGACTAACTTTAAACCCTTAATCTTCTGCTCGTGCCCTAACTCGCGACCCTCATAACCATATCCGTGTTAAATTCTATGATTTAGGTCACAATTTCTTACGACATAATTTTGTTGAAACATTGTCATTGTTTGTTCCCCATCGATACCCCCTTGTGTCTTCTCACCCCTACTAATTCTTAATTTCGAGAACAAAATTCTTTTAAGTTGGGTAGGATGTAAAACCCCTAAATTTCTACTATTTTTTTTAAATTTGGTACTGATTTAAAATTTTGTATTGTACGTCGCGTAGTCGTATTGTACGTCGTGCACGAAAGTTCATTTTTTCGAAATTGCTCGACGAGTGCGAATATGTACGAGCGTACATATATTTCATAGATATTTTATTAGTTTATTTTTAAATAAAAATGTAATTTTTAAAATTTATTAATATTAATATTTTATTATTCAAAAAGATATTTAAAAATATTTATTATTTTTGAAATTATTATTATTGGTATTTTTTGGAAAATATATTTAAAAATTATTGTGGCCATTTTAAATCTCGATTTAATTTTATAGATTTAATTTAAATAGTATAGAGGTAGAATTTATAGATTTAAATTGGAATTGAATTTGGATTTAGATTGATTGTATTCATTTAATTTAATAATGGAATTATCTAAATTGGGTTTAAATTACTCCTAATTCTTATCCAATTGGGAATTCCCATATCCTATAAAAGGCAGGTACTCCTCCAAATTTCTATCATTCATTATTCCTCCACAATAAATTCCACCATCCAAAATTTCTCGACCGAAAACGTGTTGTGCATCGTGTCTGTGCCTCACCCAACTACTATATCTTTCTATTACATTTACAATTTCCCGACCCCCTCTCCGTCGTGTCGGACAGCCCCGACACGATGATACAAACCACCATCGTCGACTCCTTCCTTCTCTGCCATATCCGTAACCCCTCCGACTCTACCAACTCCCTGCCGTCAACATCCGCACCACCACCATAACAACCGTACCCCCTGGTCGCCGCCAACCAACACCCTACACCAGCCCACAACACCATCCCCTACCCGTACCAACCTCCGGCGACCCATCCAATGCCGTTGTCCCGAACCTGGCAAACCACCACCCGCACCGTGGCTACCATCCCGACCATCCTCCATCTCTGGCCGTTCACTGCACCACCGCCATCACCGTCGCCTCAGTACGCCAAACCCATCGACACCTCACTGCCACCACCATAGTCCATCACCCCTGGAAACCCAGCTCCGCCGCACAAGTTCGGCCGACACCAACGCCACATCAGGAAAAGAAAAGGGAAGGAAATTTCTAACCTCCTTTCGACTTCCGGGCCGCTCGCCGTACGGACAGAGCCGTCGCTCCCCCTCGGCACGTGTCGGAGCCTATGTGAGCCGACCATATTCCCCAACTCTTCCTCCGATCCCTCCTCTCACCACCACGTTCCTCCCTCAGCGTCACAACCATTATTCCCTCCGCCCTTCTCGTCGCGACCAACCCCAGCCACCATCACTTGTGCCCTCACCAGTCACACCAACGCCACCGCGACAGCCGCGGTGGCCAAACCCCATGTACAACCCCTTGACCCCCACCTACCATTTCCTTGGTGGTCGCCGATGGATCTGCACTGCCCAGGTGCGATGATCCACCAGCGCCAGCGAGCCGCGCGTCTGCTCCGCCCTGCGAGCAGTGCCGGCACTGACTCTTTTCCAACCCGCCGATAAGCGCCCGGCGCCGCCCCCACTTCCTCCGTCGTAGCCCTTCCCCTCCGCCGTTGAGCAAGCCTCGCCGCCGTCGACCTCCCGATCAGCGCCTCCGGATGGAGGGCCGCCGCGCCGCCGAGCGATGGCCGCGTGCGTGCGAGTCCCCGGCCAAAAAAACCGACAGAGCCTCCTATTTCCCGACTTCTCCGCCGGAACCCCCCTCTTTCCTCCAGACCGCCGCCCTTCTCTCCGGCCCTCTCCACCACTCTCTCTCTCACGCTCTCCTTTTCCCCCCTCTTCCGTTCCTCACTCCCTCTCTTTCTTCTCTTCTAATAAAAGGAGTAGAAGTTATGTATTTAATTGTTGTTGAGTTAGTTTGGTTTATTATTATTATTATTATTATTATTATTATTTCTTTCTTTCTTTCTTTTTGCATCTGCTATTACTATTATTATTATATTTATTATTATTATTATTATTAATCACCATCATTAATACTAAGCTAATTTACTAATTTAATAAATGTAAATACTATTGTTATTTTTTAATTATTAATATTTTGTGGAATATAGTGGTATACCAATACATTATTAATACAATTAGGGATATATCCATTGGTTTTACTAACATTCCTAATATTGTTATATTCCTAAATTAGATTCTTGCATTTTCTACGATTTTAATAAAGTAATCTAGCTATTTTCTTTCAAATATAAGTTTTGAGCCTAAAAATATCTTGGACTAATAAAATGTAGTTTTCAAAATTGTTATATATAAAGTATACTCAAGTAGTTACATAAAATTTTAGGTATAATATTTTCTCTCAAAATATAGTATTATAATTATTTTTAAAATAGTATATGTATTATTCCACAAATTCCCTCATTTCCGATTCTCGGCCATCATATTCCTATCTCTCCGAATTCTAGACTACCTTATGTCAAACCCAACTAATTTGACCGTCCTTGACCCAATGGAACCATCCGTACCACCATCAGAGGTCACCTTTCATAGTTGTTGCACCGAAGTCGCAGTTCGTGCCACCTTGATCATTACAGTACACCAGGCGTCCTACCAGGCAATACACCTTGCCATTTGCTGTTTATTTATTTTAGCTTATATTTTATGCATTATTTATTTTTTTATGCAAAATAAACTGTGATACATGGCATAACCTGTTAAAACTTACTGTTCATTTATATTTCCTGCTATGTATTATTTTTCTTACACATTAAACCTAGATTTAAGGGACCACCATGTGTGTTACATTCATTGGCCTTGACACGTCGTACCACGAAGTTGTATGTCGCATGTAGAATACAGACGTGCGTGATTGGCTGGCCACCAGTACGTACAAGCCGTGCGGTAGGATTAACCGCTAATAGAATTGCATGCTAGTTTGACTTAGCGGTTATAGAGATTTTCTGTTGTGGATACAACATAATAGGCATTGGGTAGGGAGGACAATTCCTTAGCGTATGGACTTCGATGCACTTTCCCTTTTGTAACCCGTGAGCTACGCCGGAGACACGGGTCAGATTACCCATGATTATTGACGGCCACTGACGTTCTGCGAAATGTTATGCTCTTACTGATTGGGCCTCTGGTGCCCCAAGGGGGGACTATGTCGATCCTATTTAGCCAGGGCCCATGCGCAGGAAGGATTGTTCTTAACTACATTTCACTTAGAATGGATAGGCACCTTTATCCGTTAGGTACGAGTACTTTTGGTTTGGGTACTTGTATCTGACCGTGGCTTGGAACAATAACTTATCGCGGATTAGTTTGTCACATCTTGTCCTTGTTTGGTTGTAGGTGTGACTTACTACTCCGATGAGAAGGTATTGAACCTTGTTGGGGTCCGGATACCATATTGGATTCTTAGCATAGAAAGATACGTCACCGTGAATTAGTTTACCATCTCCTGTCCTTGTTTGGTTGGGGGATGGTAAGCTAGTTCAATAGGTATGTATTGGACCATGTTATAATTCAATTGACTTATTTATTTGAGCAATATTTATTCAGTTTATATGGCATGATATTATGTGTCTTGTTACGTCCCTCTGAGGACCTGGTTATCTCGTTAGGCGTGTGCTCTTGTCTTTCGCAGGTGCTCTAGCTCTAGCCGTAACCATCTCCATTTCTTCGAGGATGATTGTACTTGGATTGTCTTCGCTTCGCTCGCCAAAATTATTTCTTTTTTCATGTATTTTTCCTTTACTTGTTGGTAGTGGATTTGTCTCTGCCCAACATATTGTATCAAGACAATTCATTATCGTTTTATGATATCTTTTATTCATTTATTTTGTGTGGATGAGATTAGTTATAGTTCTACTGTATTTTACAACTTACGTATATTTATTATACAGCTGGCATGTCTATGTTCCTAGTCCTACGTATTTTGGGACTGGGACGTTACAGCATGGAAGATGCAAAAATGAGGGGATGTAGATCCCTCCTCATATATATATATATATATATTTATATATATAGAATTGAATGAATATATTTGATTTTGATATAGGATATTAGCCTATGGTTGGTGAGTTAGTTTAGAATTGACCCAATAGGCCTAACTTGACATAGTTGACTAACAAGTTGACCAAGTTAACAAATGTCAACTTTGGGTCAAACTTGATGTAACAAATGGACTTAAAATGACTAGATAACTCAAGTTTGACATAAACTTGGAATAATGGACTAGTTGACTTAGGGTTGACCTAGTTGACTAGAATGGTTCACTAAGGGTTGACTTTGACCCATAATGACCTAGAATCATTTAGAATGTATTGTAAATTTCTCTAAATTCATGTTGGACACTTTGTAACCTGTGATTGCTCTAAATAGGACTCAGATACTCTGGTTCGGACTCATATTCTCATAAGACACTCGGGATATCAGGCGAGTACATTCTCTTACCGTTTCATAATTATTAGGAATTATATTCTTGTTATAGACTAATTTAATTGATGCCGATACGATGTTATCACGGATTAGTACTATATGGATCTTAACATAAGATGTTATCCCCCACGGGTGCATCGGATACATCATGTCATGTGCTTTTTATGAACATCATTTATTTCATGGACACTTATTATTCATGTACACTCATGTGCTCTCATGTACTCTCATGTACTCTCATGATCTCATGAGTTTCATGTGCAAACTTTCATATATAATAACATAACCTGTCTAGATCCTTTTGTATTGATTGGGGTACGGAGGAGCAGAAGTAGTCATGTGAACAATTCTAAAGTAGTATAATCATGTACAAACTCTGTAGTGTATTCATGTACAAATCAAGCTGTTCACATGTCTATCTTGTACTCATAATTACTAGTCATTTACAGTTCTCTATTACCATACCTAAATATTTCCTGTTATCAAATTCTCTCTTCTTCTTCATGTTTATTCTTACAGTTTTATGTACTTTATTCTATAGCATGCTTTACATTTTCTGTCATGATATGAATTGTGTGAGAGATATGTATTCGTTTTTGTCCTGATTAGACCCGTGAAAATATTACACAGGATGAGGAGGAGTTCTGTCCTACTTACTATAGAGCTAGCTTAGATGACACCAGTGACTTGGGCCCTCAGAAGGATCCAACAGTTGCTGAGGACTTGCCCATTGTCTAGATTAGACTGCTAGACTAGTTATCTTTATTTAGATGTTTTGTCTTTGAGATGTAATTCAGTTATTTGGAATTGATGTGTTCAAACATCCAAACTTATTAACTTTCAGTTGTAGTCTCTGTTGAGATTATTATCCATCTTTTTATCCCTTTTTTCATCTTAGGTTTTGGGATTGAGTTGTACCTTCTATGTTGTCCTCCTTTTGGAGAGTATATCATTGTACAAGTACAGTTATATTTGTTACATGTTGTGGACCTAAGACAGCGTTCTACCGCCGACACTGCGGTGTAGGCGGACATACCCACTTCTCGTGCCCTTACATAGGTGCGGGTTGTGACATATAATTACACAACCAAGGTTGCGATACGCTAAAAGAACATCCATGACTACGCATCTAACCACACACAAAGCAGAGTGTACGTTTTATACGTACTTGAAGACACTAAGTTACCTCTATACAAGAAATTACACATACAAGTT